>CM077522.1:26798098-27187829 GCA_039654895.1 Mongoloraphidia duomilia
ATATCATTGTATATATCATTGTATTATATCATTGTATATATATAAGATGCCATTCGGCAGCAGTGCTAATGACCATAGTAGTCGAAGCACATTTTGTTTTGTTTTGAAATAAAAAAAAAAAAAAAAAAAAAACAATCGGAATGGCCGTATGTTGTTCCGTTTTTTACGATACCGAAGGCGAAAAATTGACCACATACACACACACACACGCATACACACACACATACAGACATCAGTCAGAAAATGATTTTAAACGATTGCTAGGGTCTCAAAACGTGAAGATCTGTTAAAATCTCGAAATATTTTTTTCGGACTAAATCCATTACTTCCCATACTATAGTAGAGGTGGGAAGTAAAAATATTTCATAACGATTTAAAATTCCTACTAATGACTGTACTTGAGTTTCTTTTTTTTTGCCCTGTGCAGTGTGCAATGTTTGCAGTGTAATAGAGTGTAGGTTTAACAAAGCGCGTCATTGCGCCCCTGGGGTTGTCTGTCTGCCCTTTGTAGTAGTGACAGTTTTCCATTTACATGAATATAATATTCTAGCTAGATAAGAACGCTGAACGATAATGGTAGCAGCTATAAACATGCAAGAGCTGCAACTCATACAGATACATACAGTATCGTGTACACCGACCTTTAAGGCTGTTGGAACGCTCCGAGATTACACACAAAATAAGGCTTCGGCTCCCAAGTGATTATTGACTTATTAGTCAACATTTTGCCAAAATTATTTTTCTATAAGGAAGATAAAAGACCAATCTTGGTTTCTAATGGAGTACTTTTTTAATTTATGTATGATTTACTAGAAAAAAATTGACAATAATTGAGCGAAAAATGCTAATTTTTCTCAACAGTACTCTCAGAGCGTTCCATAATACGTACTAATGCACAGAGATTTTTACTGCAATAATATATGATCGGTTTTTGCTTGCCTATCGTATGTACACTCGCACTGTAAGTACTAAATAAAATTATACTTTCCGGTTTTCTCTATATCATAAGTGCGCTGTGCGGTCCATGTCTCGAAATGAGACGAGGCGATATTAGAGTGAGATATCGCAAAAAAAGTGTACGCCTACAGTATGCGTTTTGGCTACTTCGTCTCTCACTGCGATGCCCCTCTGAAACTTCAGGAAAGTGTTCCAACGCTGTTAAAACCCCCAGATATAAAATTCCTTGAAAATTGCACGGGAAATAAAATTTTCGAAATTTTGGATACCTACCGTTCAGGTTCCGATTTAGGATCATCTAGCCTAAGAGCCAGTGGCCGGCAGACAGAAAGTATTTTACCAAAGTTTAAATTTTTCTCAGCGACTCTCCTATAGCTACTATACATGAGATGGGGAGTCACTAAGCCGAGCGAAGGTAGCGATGACGTCACTCACGTAAGATAGGTACAAAAATCAGACCAACTTCAAAAGTATTTTACCAAAGCTGCCGCTTGGATATTTTAAAGAATACAACTATTGTTATTAAAAAAATGCAATGGCAGACAATTTGGCCGGTTATAACCTCATGGCAGACGTCATTGAAAATTTGAAAAAAAAAAAAAATTCAAAAGTATTTTACCAAATCTGATTTTTATATATGTTGTTTATAATAATATTAAAAGTTTAAATTTAAGACGGCAGACGTTTTCTCCGGTTGTAACTTCCCGGCAGACGGTAAAATCTTACCTATAGTGCGAGTATAAGTACCTACTGTAATCTCTCTTACTTGTATAATATCTGCATGCAAATGGATAATCAAGTAAAAATGAATAATAAACTATGAAAATTATAAAAAAATACTTACTATTTTAGAGTAATAAGTAGGGAAGATGGGTCACTTATAAAATAACAATAATTATAACAATATAAAGACAATAATGGAAATATGATCAAAGTTTTTAATGATACTATTTTAGTGATTTTATCCAGGATATATCCGGTAATTTTATTATAATAAAATCTATTTTAAATTTTCTTGATTCAATTTACAAATTTTAATTGCATTTTTACAGATAATGATCCAGTCGATGATGAGCAAAATGATGAGTCGTATCATGTTGAAAATGATTCCGAACATGAAGTTGACGAATTATAAACGAAAATGTAAACAAAAAAATAGTATCATTAAAAACTTTGATCATATTTCCATTATTGTCATTATATTGTTATAATTATTGTTATTTTATAAGCGACCCATCTTTTCTACTTATTACTCTAAAATAGTAAGTATTTTTTTATAATTTTCATAGTTTATTATTCATTTTTACTTGATTATCCATTTGCATGCAGATATTATACAAGTAAGAGAGATTACAGTAGGTACTTATACTCGCACTATAGGTAAGATTTTACCGTCTGCCGGGAAGTTACAACCGGAGAAAACGTCTGCCGTCTTAAATTTAAACTTTTAATATTATTATAAACAACATATATAAAAATCAGATTTGGTAAAATACTTTTGAATTTTTTTTTTTTTTTTCAAATTTTCAATGACGTCTGCCATGAGGTTATAACCGGCCAAATTGTCTGCCATTGCATTTTTTAATAACAATAGTTGTATTCTTTAAAATATCCAAGCGGCAGCTTTGGTAAAATACTTTTGAAGTTGGTCTGATTTTTGTACCTATCTTACGTGAGTGACGTCATCGCTACCTTCGCTCGGCTTAGTGACTCCCCATCTCATGTATAGTAGCTATAGGAGAGTCGCTGAGAAAAATTTAAACTTTGGTAAAATACTTTCTGTCTGCCGGCCACTGGCTCTTAAACTAATCGGACTATCATTTCAAAAAGATGACAACATGGCTGTTAGAAACCTCCGGAAATCGGATTTTAGCGCGATCGAGCAAACTTGGTTTTTTGGTCAATAAGATAAGCATGGGGATTTTTTGTATCCAATTCTTTTTCGAATTTTTAATACCTACTACAGTGCAATGTCGTGACTTTTTAGGTGTTTTGCAGAGGTCCACTGGTTTGCGTCGAGCGGATAGCTCGCCGGAATCCAGGGTACGAAGCCAGTGGAAACGGAATACTGTATATTATGAAATTAATAACCAGCGTATTTTCTATAATAATATTTATTTAGAAACAAAGATAAAAATAAAATGTACCCTTTACAAAAAATAAGACAGTCCACATTAGTGACGATGCTGGAGGCTATCGTTACAACAGTATCCTCCAATAAATTAATTTATCGATAAATAAGTGTTTCTAATTCTCCTATGCTTGACTGTTTTCAACTGTTACAAATTCTACTCTTGTTCGCCACGATTCTTCCTCTATATAGTCATCGCGTAGGCAAACATGTAGAAAGTTATCTAAACGTGTGTGTGAATTTGGATTAAGAATTGAGTTTAGGCTCCCTACAGATAGAGTTACCTGATCCGGGCGTGGCCGGATTTTAAGGGCTTTGACCGGATTCCGCCCGGATTTCATTCAAGATCGGATTTTTCGTTAATGTCTTCTCGGTGAACCATTGAAAGAAATAGTTTGTCTGTGAACACCATAAGAGCTATTTTGCTCGGTGTGCCGTCAGTTGATCCCCGCAATTTGATCCCACGACATTTGATCCCACGACAATTGATCCCAACGACATTTGATCCCAACGACAATTGATCCCACGACATTTGATCCCAAAAAATTGTCTATAAACCGACAGAGCCTGATAAGTAATAAAGTTATTAAATTTTATTAATTTAATGAAATAATTTAATCGATTATTCTCTATGTCGGGAAATTTGTTTGAATTAAATTTGTAGACGTTGTGATATATTTGTAATTACATTGTTATTAGAATTCTAACGAATGTAATAGTATAATGTGTTTATTATTTAATAATTCTTTAGAGATTATGTAATGATCAAGTTGAATAATTCACTTTTATTTATCATTGCCCGGGATACGTCGTAATTTTGTCAGATATTGTATTTTATGAATTAATAACAAATTATCACGCTGACTTTTCATAAACTTTAATGGCATATTTAACAATTCGTTATAATGTGAAAAGCACGAAAGACCAAATTGACTGCACACCTGACGTTTCAAAGTTTCTATGTACAATAATTTTTCAACAAAATTTATAAAAAACAATATTTGACAAAATTACGACGTATCCCGGGCAATGATAAATAAAAGTGAATTATTCAACTTGATCATTACATAATCTCTAAAGGATTATTAAAAGGGCACTGCACAAAAAGTTGCCGATAATAAACCGTTAGAGGCGCTGTCGTCGCTGTAATTGTAATATTTTTCAAAATATTGTGAGTATTTCGTCTACTAGCGTATAGAGGACACTAATATAACAATAATTTTTATAATTGATCTATGATGACAGCAAAGTTAGTAATGATATAATATTTCTGAAATTGCCATGGAAACAATGTGAATAAAAAATTTAAATATTTGAGAAATGTTGACACAAGTGGACACAAGTCGTGTCATAAATAGTTAATAATGTTGAGTTAAAAGTTGAAAAATTATAATTTCAGAGCAGAAAATTAATAAATAAGGACATTTATGAAATTTTATAGAACATGTGCGAAAAAATGTATAAATAAAATCTATTAAAACGCTTGAATCAATCAAAAAGAAATAAAATCTGAGTCAAGAAGAAAGCATTTATGAAATTTCTCCTATTAGAAAAAAATAACTCTATGACAGATCTTGGAATTAGGCAATACGTCTGAAAAGCCCAAAAGAAGAATAATTGAAGTGTAATAAAGATTTAAAAGTGCCAAGTGAATTTATAATTTTTTATAATAATGTGAATGTAATGTCACTTTTTATTACCTATATAAATTTACTTTGTGCTTTTTTATTTTACATAAAATTTCTGTGGTGTCATTTTTGTAATAAGCGATATGAAAAGTTTCATTAGTTAATTAGTTCATTTCACTATTCTTACTTGTAAAATGAATAAAATAAATAACAAATCGAAGAAAATTCATGCATAACAGTCTATAAAATGATACTAATATTTTTAAAAATTTACGTCGTTTTGGATTTCGATTATTTCTTCCCATTTCCCTGGTTACTGAACTATTTTTTTTTCAGAAAAACCTGGAAAATATAAAAAATCTAATCTCAATTTGAAAATTGTGTACGTGGTACCAACTTTACACAATCAAATAAATTTCTCAAGAGGAAAATTTGATAATTTAAGTTGTCATATTTAGAACATCTTTGAATTCGATACTTTTTATGTTTTCATGTTAATTGAAAATTGATTATTCATATTCATAGCAACCCGTTGCCTTGAAGAAAAAATCTATTTAGAAAACAAAATCAATCTCAAAATCTTTGAAAAACACGAACTGAACAAGAAATCGAAAACTGACATTTATACCATAAATCAAGATGTAAACAAAACGTACGTAGCGTCATTTCTTAGACAATAGCTACACTTTTTTAGTTATTGATAACACCGCGGTTGCATTATCTGTCATTAGTGACTTTTTACTAAACGATTTGCTGTTATTATTAACAGTTTCGTATTGAAATTTAGCATATCCATTTTTTGTCCTTCAAAGTATGTTTTAAATGTCTAAAAATCCTTTTTCATTGAAAAAAATATTTCAAGTTCAATCTGAATTCCTACTTTTATTAATTTCAATACATGACCCCAAATATGTTTAATACAAAGAATATCATCTATAGAATCTTACAGATCTCACAAATTGACTGTATTGTTTATATAAAAGCTGATTCTTTGAGTAAAAAATTGGGAAAAATGACATATGGTAGCGCTATCTTTTGAAATTGGTGCCAGGCAGATTCCTATTAACTCATAAACACATTATACTATTACATTCGTTAGAATTCTAATAACAATGTAATTACAAATATATCACAACGTCTACAAATTTAATTCAAACAAATTTCCCGATTAAATTATTTCATTAAATTAATAAAATTTAATAACTTTATTACTTATCAGGCTCTGTTAGTTTATAGACAATTTTTTGGGATCAAATGTCGTGGGATCAATTGTCGTTGGGATCAAATGTCGTTGGGATCAATTGTCGTGGGATCAAATGTCGTGGGATCAAATTGCCGGGATCAAATGTCATGGAACCATTTTGCTCACGCAATACAAGTTTAGAAATATTATATGTGAGAACTTTTATAGTGCAATTTCTGGCAAAAAAGACATTTTGAAAGGTGTTTCAAGTAGTTTCATTGAAAAGAAATAATGAAAAATTCATTATTTATTTGTTTTATTTTAAATACTAAAGAGTGGACTTTTTTTTGAAAAATCAGAGTTTTGATTCTCTGAACCTCCAATGACCGGAATTCCTATTTTGACACCTGGTAACCCTAGTTATAGTGCAAGAGCCGAAGAGAGCTCGACCTTCACCGATCTGTTAACCAAATGAAATATATTATTTATAAAATCTCAAAAATATATGAATACGCTAAAAATGCTTTGCCTATCAAAATGCTGACCAAATTATTTTTAAATAAATTAATTTTAATTAATTTTTCTTTCTGTGCTTTACCCTTTTGTTAACCAAACGAATTTTCTTTTAACCGATTGTTAATAATATAAATAATATGCCTAGGTAGCTATACCATTGCGTTTATCATTAAATTATCTATCTTTTGATATATATTTCAAGTGGTTAAGAGATCGGTGTAGTTACCTATATTAACTTACCAGTTTATACCTGCTTGCCAGGTAGGGACGTCAAGAAATGAGTGGGCAAAGCTACCTAGGCATATTCTTTATATTATTAACTATCGGTTAAAAGAAAATTCGTTTGACTAACAAAAGGGTGAAGCACAGAAAGAAAAATTAATTAAAATTAATTTATTTAAAAATAATCTGGTCAGCATTTTGATAGGCAAAGCATTTTTAGTGTATTCATATATTTTTGAGATTTTATAAAAAATATATTTCATCTGGTTAACAGATCGGTGAAGGTCGATCTCTCTTCGGCTCTTAGACTATTAGAAGTTATAGCCACGCAGATGAGCTTTTATCGGAAGTGTATAGCGTAGATATATTTGGGTGTAGCAAAGAACAGCACAACATAGACAACTCGTATAGCATGCGTAAAGTACATTAGTCGTTATTTACATTTCATACGCGTTTTTTGATATCGCCGGAGGGAAACACACCCGTACCGAGGGAAACGCGACTCAAACTAAACATGTCGGCAAATGCATTTCCATTACTGTGTTGGTATATTCATCTGCCTGTTACGAATATGCTGATGTTTATTTACGTATGCATATTTTAATATTTTATACAGAAAATAGGTCTATTTATATTTATTTATATATATGTCACGCAAATTATATTCCATAGTTATAGATGAAAACATAGATATTCTGACAAATAAAAGAACACGCTGTCTCTAATATGGAAAATCGGTTCTTACACAGACGTTTCCGTACTTGCAACCAAGAACGTGCGAAGAATTATATTCAGGGGGGGTCAAGAGTTATAACTTATAAGAGTATCTAAACATGCATGGACATCCGGTTATCATACTCCAATTATAAACGATAGTCCAAACGTTCTAAGTGCAATTCGGGGAATTTTCAGGCGCCAATGTTCAATAACTGGAAATGAAAGGAATTTATGAAGTTTAAGTTTCATGAATTTTTATTTTCTTCCAATATTTCAGATCGCCTTGTGTCGACCATGCTAGCATATTTAATGTTAAGATATAAAAATCGGCTTATTGGTTTCTAAGATAAGCACTTAAAAAACTTGTATAAGTAGGTATATCTTATATAAGTATCTCTATACATAGTATAAAATGAAGTCGCTTTCCGCGTCTGTCTGTATAACCGCTAACTCCTCCTAAACCACGCAACGGATTTTGATGCGGTTTTCACCATCAGTTAGATAATTTTTCACGGAAGGTTTATATATAATATATATAGCGAACGAGCGAAGCGAGTGAGCAGTGTAATGCACCCAGGCTTTCTTAGCATCCGGGCGAAGCCGGACAGAGCCGCTAGTATCTATTAAGTATAAGTATATCTTAGAAACCAATGAGCCGATTTTGATGATATTTTGTTATTGTTGTTGTTGTAATCGTGAAAAGTATAAATTTCATGTTTTATTTATTCACTTAACAGATCTGGTGTATAATTACAGAGTGACATGAGATATTGCGTGCGCACACAATTATAAATATACTAGTGACTAGACGCCCCTGTACGGCTTCGCTCGCGTGCACTAATTTAAAAATATGTAATTAATGTTACTCACTCGCTTCGCCCGTTCGCTCGAATTTATAATTAATTATTACGTTACTGACACCTAAACTTTCCTCAAGAAATAAGCTATCGAAAGCTGCTAAAAACCACATTCAAATACAGACAGACAGACAGACAGACAGACACCTACCGACACTATAAGATAAGATAAGATAATTTATTATTCACCTCTAAACACAGGCAGAACCTGTGTTATCAGGCTAGTCAATTTACAATAATAAATAAATTTCAGCATAAAGATTAACAATTTGTAACTAACATTTGTAGACAACTTAAATACTGATATATTCTACTGCAAGAAATCATGTACTGAGTATAAACAAGCGTTAACTAAATATTTAAAAAGTTGGCTTTTGAAAGCGTTATAGTTAGATATTTCACCAAATAGTTGTATACTTTTATTATAAAAGCTTATACCTTGGTGTATATAGCATTGTTGAGATACAGCTAGTCTCTCATGTGGCTTGTGTAGCAAAGAGCAATGTCGCGTGTGGTGAGTATGGATTTCAGAATTTTTCTGAAAGATGTGCTTATTTTGAAATATGTAGATGGTACATTTAAATATATATATATATATTGAGGGTAGTGTAAGAATGTTCAATCGGATGAACAGGGGTCGGCAAGATGCTCGGTTGTCTGCAGCCATTAGTATCCTAATTATTTTTTTTGAGCAGTAAATACTGAGCTCATGTAGCTAGAGGCACCCCAGAATTCCAGGCCATACTATACTATATCTGTGTATAGATAAAAAGATAAAAATTTAAATTATAACAGGGAAAGGTATAGCATATGTGACGCTTGAAGCCACTTGAAATTTGAATTAAGTGCTCACTTGAAAGAAGTTCAAATGATGTTGCCATTTCTCAATTAGTAGATATCTTTAATTTACTTGAGTCAAGTAACTTGATAATTAATGTAAATTCCAATTTAGTATATACAAAACAACTTTGTAGACACCTGTATACGTCATATCAAACTTGAAAATGAAATATTACAAGCTGCGCTGTGACAGGTACCAAAGTGTATTAATATTGACAGGTTATGAACCAGGAAAAGGCGATAAATTATGTAATTTTAATATTCGAACTATTGAGAGCGATGACACACACAGCGGTTTGTGCCGAGGCGGTTGCCAAGTCGGCTCGTATATGTTCATGTTTTTCAATGACGTAAAACACACACCGCGGCGATAATTGCCTGCCGACTGAAAGCTGACTCTCAGCCGCCTCGACACATCGTTCTCCACAAGAAACGCCGAGTTGACACCGCTGTGTGTGTCATCGCTCTCAACGTACGGTTTTTGCGTAAACTCTGAACCATGTCCACATAGAAAGTCACAAAATATAGTATCTAATATTAATAGGTATTAAAATAATTTCAATACCTTATTGGAAGAGGCCAGGTTCAGGATGTGGCTTTGTTTACACTAAAAACACGTGGAAAAATAACAACAGACAACTGTACTAATATAATAAAGCTGAAAAGTTTGTTTGTGTGTTTGAACGCGCTAATCTCAGTAACTACCAGTCCGATTTGATTTTTTTTTTGTTAGATAGTCCGTTTTTGAGGAAGGTTATAGGCTATTCGAGTTTTTTTTAAATTCAACCCCAAAGGGGGTAAAACGAGGATGTAGGATTTTTTGACAATCTATAGTCTATACTCTATAGTGTCTCTATACTAATAGTTTAAACTGTAGCCTGTATAGGCAAGTACGCAAAGCGAGAACAACGACAGACGACTTCGCTTCGCAGGGGGAGAATTTCTCGCGGGAGGAAATAATAAATCATAAATTTGTATCTCTGGAACTACTGAACCGATTCTAAAAAATATTTTATGAATAGAAAACTACACTATCCCTGAGAAATATAGACTATATTTTATTTTGATAAATTTGTATGATATAGTTGATGTCTAATAAAACAAAAGCAACTCATTATTGTTATCCGCTCATTTGTTTTAAAATAGAAAACAAATGAATTGCCATTCACACGCAAATTTCTTAAGACGCGCGTTTATATGTATAATATGAATGATGTACTGTAACCTCAATTTTCTCTTTCCATAAACTTTAAATTAAATCTTAAATACTATAATGAATGAAATGTACAGTGCGGTGTAAGTGTGATCTAAGAGTAGGTCGGAAGTCCGGTGTTTATTCAAACAATATAATATTGTAGTTGCACCACAACAATAACATAAAAAGTAAAAGAAATGGATGTGGAGTAAAGGGAGGACAAACGGATATCGAAGGATTTTTTTTTAATCACAAAAATGAGTCAATAAACAACTTTTTTTAAATTAAATTATTGGAATGAGCTCCGTTTAACTTTAATAACGAGTAACGACGTAGAATTTTTCTGTCTAGCACTTAAAACGGCATCACAAAAAAATTTTGAGGTTGGTTAAAATCACACCTCTATTTTCCTTTTCGAGCGGCTGACATCACATGGCCCGAATATGACGGCCTACTTCTACAGCCAAATATAATTACCTAATACATGTTCTATATTGATAGTTGATTGATAGCAACGGTGCGATCAGTGTTAGGCGCGTGCAGTTATAAAGATTATAAAGTAAACGAGACGGGTGTTGTGACGTAAACAGGTAGGATTAAAATTTAAAAATTTGTATCTACGAAAATACTTAACGTATTGAAATGAAATAAACGCCTTTGTGGAAACAATAATATATATTTTTTTCTCTATTTTTTACGGAATATACAGAAGGCAATATTTTAAATATTTGCAAAATTTCAATTCGATGATATTTTTTTTCGCTAACATATTCAACGATCTCTATCTCAGCCACTGAAAATAATATTGGTGATAATTTTCAGTATCAAAAAGAAGCCTTGGTGTGTGAGTAACTATACTGCTAACTTCCCACTGGGAGAGAAAGGGGGAGAGAGAGAGAGGGAGAGAGAGAGGGAGAGAGAGAGAGGGAGAGAGAGAGGGAGAGAGAGAGGGAGAGAGAGAGGGAGAGAGAGAGAGGGAGAGAGAGAGGGAGAGAGAGAGGGAGAGAGAAAGGGAGAGAGGGAGAGAGAGAGGGAGCGAGAGAGGGAGAGAGAGGGAGAGAGAGAGGGAGAGAGAGGGAGAGAGAGAGAGGGAGAGAGAGAGAGGGAGAGAGAGAGGGAGAGGGAGAGCATTTCGTTGCATTATTTCGTTGCATATTTCCTCTCACGCGGCTGTTCACAGCCCGACATAGATGTTTCACATCAAAAAAATTGAACGTGTCTCAGAAACGAAGCATTTTATGTCCCATATATTTTATAGTAGGTAACATTTTATTCCTAAATGAGTTCTTCTAACGATTGTTGCAGTCCTGCTGAAAAAACGTTTTTATAATTTATTTTTTTCACTTGAGTTTCTTTAAAAAACAAAATGGGGTCACTAAAATGCCGTTCACTATTTTTGTTTCATTTTACTCAGCCCTAGGAATAAGGCAAAACATAACAATGGTATCATTATTGTTAAATTTCGTTATTGTGTACGTTTTATTATTTTTGTCTATAGGTCATGGTTAGTTCTCATGTTGATGCTCAACTTTTTAAATTTTTAATAATTTGTTTCTTTCGCTCACGACTTGGCATCGTTTTTTATTTTACATGTTTATTTAAATTTCAAACAATTTCAAACCACCTAAAAAGAACAAAGTGCAAGTACTTGCAAATGCTCGGTTTTCGATTTTTTTCTATTTTAAAAAAAATTTTGGTTTATTTCAAGTCAGCGGTTCTAGTCCTCTTCTCCTCCTGCGCTTTATTGTTTTCAATCGTAACAAGTTTCCACTCCTACACGCCGTAATTAAGATAGCATTCCCCCCCCAACTATAAAAAAACAGGTTGTGCCAAGGGTTCCGCACAACTAACAAATTAATAAATGTACCAAATATATCCTGAATGATGTGAAACGAAATCCAAACAACGTTAATAGTGTATTGTCCGGCAGTTTGCGTTGCAAATGAAAAAGTCATAGTAAGCCGGCTGATTTTGATATCGATAGTTGATCTCGTACAGGTACAATTAATCAGTAAACCGACCGTCAGCTGCTCAAGTAGCGGTGGGTTTGGGTGTGAGAGGCTGCGAAAGTGGTAAAAAAAATTTAAGTAATAGTACGCCGGCTAAAACTTGTTTTTATAAATAGTTGACATCATTGTGAGTTGAAAAATAATCGTCAGCTGCATCGTGAAAGGGGGATTGTGCGTCTGCTAGTCGGATGAACTTGTAAAAAAACACGTAAAATATTGCGCATTTCACTTTTTTGCACTGACAGCAGCTGAGACAATTACGTTACTATTACTTAAAAAAATTTTTTTTACCACTTTCGCAGTCTCTCACATCCACACCCACCGCGGGTGCGCCAGCTGACGCTTGGTTTACTTATTAGTCATACCAGATTTATCGAAAAAGATAACAATCGATCGGTGTAAAAACACAATCTAAAATGCAACGCAAACTCCCGGGCTATATATTATGTGTAATATTATTAAAAAAAAATTTTTGAAGTACCTACTTAATTTGTCCTCTTTTTAATTCTTATAGGTATATAAATATTTTAAAGTGTTAACTATTGTAAAATATGTGGGTTAATAAGATGTGGGTATTACTATGCGTATGCCGAATTTTAAGTTTCTACGTCGCATGGTTTCTGAGAAAATCGACTGTGATGGACGGGCGGACACGTGAGGGATCTTATAAGGGTTCCGTTTTTTTCCTTTTGAGGTACGGAACCCTAAAAATGCAACCCTAATTTTAATTTTATCCCTCAGTAAACGAGCACTGAAAATGTTTTCTTTACTCAAATATTTTGACTTGTGATCACATTATTAAATTAACCCTGTTGCATTAATGATACCGAGATAAACATTACTAAAATTTTCATATCAATGTAAGCAATGAGTACACCAATCATTAACTTTTTCTGTCAAGATTTCGAAGTGTGTAATTAATCACAGTAATTGATAACTTTCTTTTTTTTGCATACTATATAATCAAAAAATATAGGTAGAGAACATGACCTTTCACAAGCAAATGAGTTTAGAAAAAAATAAAAATAAAATTTGAAAATAAACAGAATTCTGTTTGTTTTATGTTAATAACTCTCTTTCCCCTTAGTATATTAATAATCTGAACTATAAAATAGAAAATGCTTGTATCTGTCTGTCACACAAAAACTCTCCAACGGTGAAATTTACAATTTAATGTGCTAATAAAATTCGGGTAAATGTAATTATTTTCAGCTCGCTATATACGTCGTTCCTTTTCCGATTAAGTTAGCTCTACCTGGGTGAAACCAGGCCGGAAAACTTGTATTAGCATAAAACGTCATTCAATTTGTATGAATAATATTAACAAGGCTTTTATCTATTTATTGCCAACATCTTGGACCCTATCTTAATATATAAAAATCCCGTGTCACGATGTTCGTTCACGCTAATCTCCGAAACCACTCATCCGATTTTAATGAAATTTTGTAAATGTGTAACTTGAGACATAGGACAGTTTTTATCTCGATCGCGGGGGGGGGAGGGGTAATAAATCATAAATTATTATCTCTGGAACTACTAAACCGATTCTAAAAATTCTTTCACTAATAGAAAGCTACGCAGGGAGAGAGATTCAGGCAAGGGGGTAGAGGGAGAAATTCTTGCAGAGGGGCTAATAAATCATTAATTCTTATCTCTAGAACATACAAAACCGATTCTAAAAATTCTTTCACTAATGGAAAGCTACGCAGGTGAGGAGATTCTCGCGGGGTGATAACAAATTAGGGGGAGATTCTCGCGGGGGGATAATAAATTAACAATATACTAAATATACGTGAGCGGAGCAATGGGTGACCGCTATTTAATTATAATTTCATACCACCCGGGCGAAGCCGGGCCGGGTCAGCTAGTTTTATATATAAATGCGTTAGCTGCTTATAGAATTCTTTCATTTAGCGCGTGTTTACCAATTCATATCCCAAAACGAGGAATCATTGTTTTCTTAGCATATTTAAAACAGTTCAAATATTCAAATAATATTTAAACAAAATTAATGAATATGTATTATAGCTTCGGGACACTAAGAAAGCACTACGCCACTGTAGTTTTTTCAAACTGTAAAAAAAAAACAATGCGTAGTCTAGATAAAACGAGAACACAACAGAATGTAATACAAAATATACGATAGGTATTATTGAACACTAAGAGTGATACTTTCTGACATTTTTTTTTGTGAATTAAAAAGTGCAATCTTAATGACACGCTAATAACTTACATGATTTTACACTCAGTGACGTCAGAGCGGTTGGACTTGGTTGTGATTTCACTTTTATTAAACTCTTATTAGTTCAAACAACTATTTATTAGTTTATAACTTGCAAATTAATAAGAAAAACGAGTTTTATTATCTAATACATGCGATGTGTTTAAAACGTGACTGGAATGGAGTCAGATTTCATGAAATCTAAAAATACATCTTCAGTGCGAACAATATACGAGTATGTTGAGGTAATAATAATGGCATGATCACACCTAAATAGATGTGTGATGAGTTCGGTCAGTGCAGTGGTGACACTTACCTTAATGAACCATTTTAATGGATTAACTTTAGGGGTATGCGACTACTCCAAAAATCAAGTAGGGGCTTTACAAGTTCTAGTCCGCGGAGAACTGGTAACATTATCAATTGGATTCACAATTTATTACTAAATTAAAAAAAAAAAGTATTAATTGGTATGGTTCAAGTAACTCTAGCTGTTAGTGGCTTAAAAAAATCGTCGATTCGACTACTGACTAGTACTTATCGAAAAATGGAGTTGGTACCGGTCGAATAGAAAAAATAATTGAAACAAGCCGTGAGGTGGGTCGTTTATTAGGACTAAAGTGCGCCCCTTGAGGTCTACACGACGAACTTCCCAGTTTGATAAATATTTAATAATAATAATTAAATTAGATATTACACAGAAAAGTAATCATTTTAATCATTAAAACATAATTATTATTTATTTTTAACAATAATTCAAAAAAAAAAAACGGCTGAATCGATTTTTATAAAATTTATGTAGGATTAAAATGACGTTAACACGCCTCGATTGACACTCTTACGAAGTCGATATAATTTTTTATTCGCGAGATATTGCGTAAAATCTACTTTTTTGGAATCTATTTGGTTAAGAAAAATGAACGGCTGAGCCGATTTTGAAAAAATTTCTTTCAGATCATATTTACGTTAATACGCGTCGATTGGCAGCCTAACGTAGTCGATATCATTTTTCATTCTCGAGATTTCGTCTTAGAAAGAAATGGACACATATGTACGTACGTACGTACATCCGTACACACAAACACACACACAGACATCTTTCTAAAAATAGTGTAGTGACCTTGAAACATAAAAATTTGTTATACATTTTGATTTCGATTTTCGGACCCATTACAATAACTTTCAATGGGAAGTTAAAAATTCTAGTCGAGTAGTATCGAAAACTTAAGTACCGGTCGTATAGTAGTGAAAATATTTGATATAGTCGAGTGGAAAAAATACTTAAAAAATATCAAGATGTTAGTATCGAAAAATAGGGTACCGGTAGTGTAATAAAAATTCTCGATAATCGAGTCGAGTAGGAAAATACAGATTAGTTTTTCCTGAAGATTGGAGCATTGCTCTCGAAATGTACATCCAATAATAAAATTGTCGTGGAGAAGTGACTAATTAGTTGTTTTTCGGACCAAAGTATTCCCTGCATGAATTGAAAAACGAGTATTTATTATTCAAAAGTGAATCTACTATTAACACATCCCTAAATAATTTTATTCGTTTGAGTTCAGGGCGGTACGAAAAGTCGCGCTACTATAACAAACAAGAAAAGGAATTATTTCCGGGTTTATTCACCGAACATATTTCTATTGAGTAAAAATACTGAAACGACCACAAATAAAAGGATCCCACCAAAAACATAAATGAGAAAAAGGGGCCAAGTTCGGTACAAATAACAGCTTCGCCGAAAAAAGAACTGAGATCTAAGTGGGTGCCAAGTTTTCACACACGATTCATTTATTTATAATATAAAAAATGAAAACTTGACAAGTGAAAACTTGGCACCCACTTAGACCTCAGTTCTTTTTTCGATGAAGCTATTCTTTGTACCGAATTTGAGAACAGTGTGGTCCAGTGGTTAGCATCGCGACCTCTGGATCAGACTGTCGTGGGTTCGAATCCCGCCTCCGCTCATAGATGTTTTGTAATGCCATTTAGTTTTAAGTGAGTTGTTATTTAATATAATCAAGACGCTAATGACCAAAGTTGTCGACGAGTCTATAATTTACAACAAATAAATAAATGTACCGAACTTGGCCCCTTTATTCACTTATGTTTTTGGTGGGATATCAATACTATTTGTAAAGATACATTCTACTTAAATATTATCTAGACACATATAGTTGTACATCATAGTCCCCCCGCGAGAAATTCTCCCCTTTCGAAGCGAAAGCGGGCTGATGGTGTTTATAATATTAGTAGGATTCCGCCTATATGCTAAAATGCAAAAGAATGTCAGTTACGTTTTGTTACTATCCCACAGGAATTATCTCCCTGCCCCCGCGTGAAATTTATCAAAATAAAATATAGTCTATAGCACATCAGGAAGTGTAGCTTTCTATTGGTGAAAGAATTTTTAGAATCGGTCTAGTAGTTCCAGAAATAAGAATTTATGATTTATCCCCCCCCCGCGAGAAATTCTCCCCTTGCGAAGCGAAGTCGCTTATCGTTGTTTAGATTTTTAGTTTGGAAAGCTGTCACTAAATTCGCTTCTAGTATATAACTTATTTTTAAAATATAGATAAATGTGGTGGAAGCGCAGTTATTAATCACGGCACCTCTACCACATAATTTACATATTACTTATTAGTCCTTAAATTCGAAATTGTAAGTTATGTAAAAAAACTAAGGAGGGAAAAATATTTTTGTTGCACACTGTATATTATGATATGTACCTATGTACTATTTGACCATACACAAACACTTTATAGTGTATACTGTATATATACGCACTTGGCGTGTGAAACGTGGAAATAATGCAAAACTATTGATTATCCAATATAATACTGTACAACGTTCTGTGAATCCGACTTTACTCTACTTTTGGCTGTAATACAATCCAAAACATAGTTGCGAAAACTAGGTATATGCTACTAAAACAGAGAAATTTCAAAATAGCCAGTCGGATATAAAGATGTAATTCAATATTTTCTTTCAAGAATTAGTGCATATAATTAAAATTGTAACGGGACCTCTAACTGCAATATCATTTCCTTAATGATTTTTCCGGGTATTTTGTATGATTCATACATGAATGAACGCGTTTTCAGAACTTTTATCTGATAATCTGGCTGTCTGTTTTTACCGATATCACTCGAAAACTTCTGGACCTATTTTGATAAAACTACATACACTATCGATTACTAACAAAACTTATATCATATAAAATACGGAATCATGTTTTGGGGTTGTAGCACATCGGAACTCCATAGAGTCTTCTTAATGCAGAAAAAAGCCATAAGGATTATTTTCAATCTTGGATATCGTGACAGCTGCAAAGATTATTTTATAAGACATAAAATTTTAACTGCTCCGTCTATCTACATTTATTACTCGCTTTGTCACATTCGGAAATATTTTTGGAAGTACTCCACTCACAGTACACTGCATAGTTATCAGACACGTAATAATAACCTGATTTTACTCCCTAGACCGAACTTAAGTCTCTTTTGCAATAGCCCAGAATATTCAGCTTTAAAATTTTTCAACAGCTGAGCTGAAGTCACTTCCTTTCCCTAAATTTAAAAGAGAGTTAAATACTCTTCTAATTAATACATGTTTGTATTCAGTTAATGAATTTTATTCAATTAATTATAATTATTAAATTTTTTTGTACGACGAATCCTGCTCACTGCTATATTGGACAATAAATATATTCTATTCTATTCTAAGGCATTTTTCCTGCAAACTGAGCTTCATATGAGCGAAATGTAGTTAATAATACTGATTTTGATCATTTTCGTGTGAAATCTCTCACAACTCTCGCCATCATATTTACGACAGACTGTGTATCTGTAATCTATGTAATAAATCCATTTGGTCTTAAAATAGATATATAAACGGTCGATACTGAAACCTGCCGTACCCTGAAAATACAGTCAATGTATCGTCGATGTAAGTGAATGCTTTGAACTGAAAACAGCACCAAATATCTCCTTCTTAAAATTGAAAGTACAATCCGTAGTTCAAAGATAATATGGCCCATTTCTTAGGGTCTACTAGGTTGCCAGTACAACCTCAGCTTACGCGAATTCAGAGTTACGCAGTTGCTTATTTTCCCTAACCGCTTCGCCCCTCACCACCTACTCGATGCACTCCGTCCGCATTTCAATTATTGTACCCCTAGTTACGTGATCTTTGTCGGTCCCATCTATCGCGTAACTTCGGGGTACTACCGTTTGCACCCGTTTAATTAAATTTCAGCTGGATCATAATGATAACACAAAATATCCATGAGCGGAGGTGGGATTCGAACCCACAACAGTCTGGTCCAGAGACTGCACGCTAATCACTACACAAAGGTGTCATCTAAATGAGGAGTTAGAGACCTTATTGTCTGATGTCTAATAATGAATCTACGGTTGAATCGGCCGTTTGCATTGCATAATGATTTGAAAGGCAATTTAATTCGATTCTCACATCAATTCAACCGGAAATAATTTAGAGCAATGACAGCATTTGTGATTAATCGAAACCTCCAAATCATCCTCAATTAAGTAGTTTCTCATTGTCACGATAAATAACAAAATCTTTTAAACCGCAAATTTAACATTGGTTGCTCTTAAAAACCAAAGTATTTTTAAACGCATAATAATAATAATTTGTTTCTGCGCTCTGTGTGAACCAAATTCGAGTTATAAAAAAAACTCGTTAAGGAGAATGACAAATGTTATTATGAAATTAGAATGTTGGAAATAGTCCAGTAAATGATTTCCACTGCGGAATAATTCCCAGTTAGCTCAATTTTTGTAAACACCTTCGGTATGATGTTCTAAAAAACGTGTAAAAAGTCCCCATCGATATCGTGCCGACGTTGCTAGATATTCGAGGTTCAAGTCGACGATAGATGGTTTTTTGCGAATTTCTCAGTTCCGTTTCATTTTTAGTAAAAAATGGTTATTATCAATATTGTAGAGGACACAATTCTCTACAACTTTTGTATAAAATTTTTTGTCGACGATTCATAGTTTTACTTATTTAAGTATCCGCGGCTTCCTCCCCCTTGATTTTACATAACGGGATTATGCTGCTTCCCGATGGCTTAACATAATGATTTGTACTTTTTGAACAAATTATTTATTCAACTAACATTTTTACGAAACCTTATTTAAATACTTTTCGAGTATTTTGATTTTATGTCAAAATTTTAAACAAAGTGTAGTTACTAAGTGTTTATTGACCTGATAGAATTTTTAATTCAATTTCTAAAATTAACTTACAATTTGATAAAAATCAGTTCAAATTTAAATAAACCTGACTGTTTTTCTCGTTCACTGATTAATATAATTGATTCGTTGGCCTGTAACTCACATTACACATAGAAAAGAATTGTTATAAATACAGATCTGTGTTCTCAATTAAATTTGCGGTACGAAAGTACAACGGCACAACAATACGTTTCTTAACTACAGTAGTTAAATCAAGCACATCCACCTACTTTTGAAACAAAACACTACATCAGCCAATAGAAACCGACGATAAAACAAAAACAATCGACTAAACAACTGCATGCACTCAGAAACAAACGAATGTGAAAACAATCGAAGTGCGAATGTAACAATTAATGCGTAGACAAACGTACCTTTAAATTTTAATTTATGTTCACTGTCACAGTTATTTGTTTTATTTTTTTAATTGAATCTTTCGCGGTTGTTTTATTGTCGCCGTATCGACATGACAGGTGCGTCAAGACCTAGATATACATGTGCAATATACGCTCTAAAAGAGCCGAATCGCGTTCTATATAGAACGTCGTAATATATATTATGTATGTCGGCGTTATGGGGTATGTTGTGGTCGCGGGGTTGATACACCTGTGCTATGGGACTGCGATGTTCAGTTGTTTGCTTGACCCGCGCGCGATGGCGGCGCGGTAACCAGGACGACGCGTAAATAACATTCTGTACAGGTGAAAGAGCAGTAGAAGAATAATCTATGTACTACTATCTGCGTGTGACTTCACGTTTATTTTTAGGCGATCCATTACTTCATTTTCTGATTTAAAATTAGCTCCGACTCTAACTATGACGTTTTTGTTAGTTTGTTTTTTTCAATTGGTAACCCAAAATGAGGATGTAAAAAATAATTAACATTATGACTGTTTCCTATTAGAAATTATTGCCACAAACACAGTGGCGTTTATTTCATTTCAATACGTTACGTATATTTACGGAGATAAAAAAATTACATTTTAATACCTGCTGACGTCATTAAAGTCAACGCGCGTTCACTGCAAATGTTATATACTCTTTATAACCAATTGGTAAATGATAAAATCAATCGATTTAAAACCCCTTATATCCACACCATATTATTCACATAACAATTAGAGGTGAAAATAATAAATATCTCAGACAGCTATGCTGCCATAATTTTTGAGCTATATCTAAGAAAAAATCAAATGACCACTGTCGGGATTCGAACCCGAAACCCTCAGTTTCCGGCTAGATGAGTTACCGATTTCTCCACAGTGCCCGAGAGTGGAAACCGATCTCTTCTTCTTTATAACCAGGTCGTGTATATTTCCTGGACACTGATCTCACACAGCCAAAGTGAGATATAGATAATAACAATGTATTAAATATATGGGTTGTATTGTTGTAGTGGGCAATGATATTTAGCGCAAAAGATGTTAGCTTCTTGAAAGGAATAATTATATTTATTTAACCAATTTCAAAAATTTATTGTAAAGTCGTTTTAAGTGCTGGGCAAAAAAACAATTCAAAGGCATTATTTAAGTTAGACTGATTGGGATAAAACAGAAAAATAAAAGTAATTTGCTGATCTTTTCATCATTTTATGCGTTTGAAACGCACAACTACTGCTGTTTACAGAGGTCGTTCGACTTAGGCTCAATGTTCTTCACACATTTTGTTGCCTTTGGTTCAACTATTTAGCCTTAATCACGGAACAAACAGACGGACAGATAAACAAACAATAGACCGAAATGTCAAACTAGTCGAGTTCAAATAAATAGTACCACACTTGCTTCATTCGGTTGGTCAACTGCAGGATCCATTGATTTTAACTGTTCTAGTGTCGCTATTTTGGATAAATAAACGTTCTGTCATACCGGGAACACATTTTTCGTCGATATTTTTGAAATAGTTGATATAATATGACAAAAGTGTAAACTTTTTAGATTAAGAAAAATAAGTATTTATTGGAAACGGTCATTTCACTTTTGTATCATTTATGTAATAAATGTTCTCAACATACATTCGATAAGAAAAAAACAATAACGCATAAGAAAATTGTGTGCGAAAATTGTATGCAAACCTCCGTGATGTGTTGTTGCTAGCAATGCAGTTGCAATCCCTAGCTCATCTTCATTGTTTTATTTTTCTCGTCTACTTATTGTTAGAGTAGCAAATTGTTCCGCATGTCATCAATATTTATAAGTATAATTAACATGTCAACGAGTTATAATGAGTCATGAATCAATACAGTACTGCACTTATATAACTAATTACTATTCAATATTCAGTAGAATCCGCTTATGACGAACTTTGAGGGAGCAAGAGAATGATTCTATCATAACTCCGAGTGTTAAAAGCTTTCGAAAAACAGTTCAAAGATGGAATGATCATGGAATGTTTCCTTTGTTGAGCGGAACTAGTTCGCGGAAACATCCTCGGAATTACCTAGTTCCACTGTTTCATTGTGTCAACGAAACAGTGAAACTAGATAATTTGCCTTCAAGGAAAGAAAGAATTGAAATGTTTTCTAATCTTTCTTTAGTTATATTGTAATATAGAGAATATTTCAACCCTTTCTTTTCTCTGATCACTTTTTTTCTGGAAGTGTTTAAAACTAGAATCACTTAACTGTCCCTTAAATAAATTATGGGTTTTGTAATTTAAAATTAAATCTCGTGTTGAAATCGGAACTATATATGGACACGACCCACTGGCGCCTCCAGAGTTTCATTTTGAGACGGGCGGGGAACACTTACATCAATAACAATGTGGCTGAGAGCCTTACCAGACAGGCGTCTTTCTTCCCCTTCAACATCCTCAGGCCGAATTGATTCGAAGCAATCAATAAAGTTAAGAAAATCCTTTGGAAATGAAATTTCTAATGCTAAGATGCGTTCTAGGGAAAGATAGAAGACATCTCTATACAGGTCCGGAACTATAACCCAAGTCTACTGAGTGCCCATCTTATGAGAATCGGAATTAAATACGAATGTTAAAGGGATTATGTACATTGATTCTTTACTTTAGAGAGTCAATAATTATACATATGGAAACTTTATTGGGAGCGCCATTTAACGAGATTTTGAACCATCTGAAAAAATCCTTAGGGTTAAGGCTGCTATAGACATAGATTCACATAAAGGGCCTATCCAGGATTTATTCGAGGGGGTGGGAAGGCCAAAACCATCAGAACTAGCCTAACCTAACAAAATATTTTTTTCACCCCTGCAAGTTTCCAATTTTCTCGTCTTATCTTAATTTTACTAGTTGAGGGGGGGCGCGTGCCCCCCGCGCTTCCCTGGATCCGTCCTTGACTCAGATTTATAGAATATGCAAACTTTTCACTCAGCTAATGACCTTAGTTGTCGAGCGTCTATGATATACAATTCATAAACTTTTCACTCGAATGGCTTGCTATTTCAAAATCGTCCGTATTTCAAACGAATTAAGATCCAATCCAGCGGAGTTTGATGAACTCTATAAACACGAGGTAGGAGCGCAGTGATGTGTAATAAACAGCGAAGCGGAATAGGCGTTTAGCCGAGAATACGTCATATAGGTTTACCGTTACGTAATATCATTCCAGTTAAAAGATCTTAACCATCGCGCCCGCCTGCCTGCCTTTGCTTAAATTTTGTACATAGTGGTCGAAAAGTAAAGAAATTATATTGATTCAATATTGTTAAACGTCTCAGTAACACTAAAAAGTATGTATATATTCAGGGCCGCCGTAAAGAGGCCTGCAGTGCGTACACTGCACTAGCGGGCAGCGGCTGTTTGAGCGGCGGCAAATCACATCAACATCGACGGTCGACCCTTCCTTAACGATAAATTTTAATAAACTTATTAAAAATTCCCTGATAAATTGCATTTATATACATGATGTGTCAAATTCTGGATCACAAGCAGACGTCTAGACGGCTAGCGGCGGCCCTGTATAAATAATTTATACAGGCCCGCCACTAGTCGTCTCTATAATTATTATAGCGTCGCTGCACTACGTTAAAACAGTGTGTTTATGATTGGGAATGTTAACGTCACTAATCACTATCCAGAACTATTAGTTACTATAGGTTAATGATAGAGTATACAAGCGTTTGTCTTGCTATAGTAGCGCTTCTGGAAGTACTTTTGTACAGATGTATAACTATCCTGCACATAAGCGTATCCTCCAAGCAGGACTATTTCGTCCTGCTGGCAGTACAGACAAACAAGACTCTCTTTGTTCTACTGGCAGTACAGACACACGATCACCTACACATATACCATTTTGCGTTGCCATTGCTTACAAAATACACACACAAGATTATACAAGTATATAAAAATTCTTGTATCAGCTCAACAAGACATATAGTACTACAGTCTTGCCTCAAATTTGCGCTGATAATTAATAAGTTTATGAACATATCTATACCAATAAAATTGTCTTGCTAGCAGTTCTGAACGAACTACAATATGACAATTTCGTACATCCTCAAGTGAGTCGCAACTCGTAGCGGTCCTTCCGGTAGGACGCTGTACGCTCTATCATTAATGATAGAGTGCCGCGTCTTACTCAAAGGACCATTTCGACTTACTTGAGAACGTACGAAATCGTCATATTTAGGAGCTTTCAGAACTGTATGGCAGGACAATTTTATTGGTAGATATGCTCATAAACTTATGAATTATCAGCGCAAATATTAGGTAAGTCTCTGTACCTACTATGTTTTATTGAGCTGATACAAGAATTTATACTTCAATAATCTTGTGTGTGTATTTTGTAAGCAATGGCAACGCAAAATTGTGTACGTGTAGGAGATCATGTGTCTGTACTGCCAGCAGGACGAAGGAGTTCTGTTTGTCTGTACTGCCAGGAGAACGAAAGATTTCTGCTTGAAGGACACGCTTATGAGAGGAAATTTAAGCTTCTAGCAGGACACTGTACCTCTGTACAAAAGTACTTATAGAAGCGCTACTAGCCAGGACAAACGCTTGTACACTCATTAAAGGTAAAAGATAGTATATACCTATATAAATAATCGTCCGCATATATTATGGGATTAACACCATAAGTTTAAAACGTTTCTATTTATTACATTTTAAAGCATAACCAAACATAAAAAACTCAAATTTAAAAGGAACTTCTATTTTGTCAAAATTGGTGGATAAATATAGAATCGAAAATCAACACAAATAAGTAGACCACCAAAACAGATGACGTCTTAGACAATCTATTGTATTGAATTTGATATTGTTGTGGTCACCTCCCACTTGGTGCTTGGTGCCGAATGGTGCGGAGAAAAGATTGGTTCGTAGCAAATAGGTAGGAATCGATTCTGTGCGTTCAAATAAATAAATCATTTATAAACTAATCAATGCTTAATAATTTATTTATGTAATGTGTGGTAAAAACCCGTTGATTTTAAGAAAAAAATATCAAGTCACAGGTCACGTAGGTACTTATATACGTACTAGCCGTTACCCGTGACTTCGCCCACGGTTATTTGGATTTATGATTAATTATTATCCCCCCTGCGAAGCAAAGTCCGGCTGGTGGTGTTTATAATATTAGTAGGAACCCGCCTATACGCTAAAATGCAAAAGAATTTTAGCTAAGTTTTGTTACTATCCCACAGGAATTATCCCCCCCCCCCGCGAGAAATTTATCAAAATAAAATATAGCCTATATCACTCAGGGTGTGTAGCTTTCTATTAGTGAAAGAATTTTTAGAATCGGTTCAGCAGTTCCACAGATAAGAATTTATGACATTATTACCTCGCGTCGTCATCTTCATAACCGAAAATCGTTCCAAGGTACAACACCCTCCCCTAAACTTTTTTAAGTCCGCGACTGTATATACATAGGTACCTATCTATTATGGATTTGGTATGTTGAGAATGGAGACTAGAGAGGGGCATTTACTAAGTCGAGATTCTGAATGTAAATTTACTGCAGCAAAGCGTTTTTTTTTTTTGAAAAATAACTTTCACAGACACAAGGTATAGCTAGAATGCCAATGAAATGTGTTTTTAACACGCTTATATTAGCTTCACCTGTATGTTTGCTTGCTTGCTTGTTTGTCAATTTGTAACCGACTTCTTTGAACTTGATTTTGACCAACTTTCAACGGTCAGATTTAGTTTAAACGTTGTCGACTTATCAAGGACTGACGACAATACAATAATTCAATAAGTTTGTCCCATTATCCTGACCAGGATCTCCAGGACTAAAAAAAAAAGCAAAAAACTTCAGATTGAACTGAAACTTTGCACACTTATCAAGGCCCGATGACAATACAATAATTCAATAAGTTTGTCCCATTATCCTGACCAGGTTCTCCAGGACTAAAAAAAAAGCAAAAAACTTCAGATTGAACTGAAACTTTGCACACTTATCAAGGACCGATGACAATACAATAATTCCATAAGTTTGTCCCATTATCCTGACCAGGATCTCCAGGACTAAAAAAAAGCAAAAAACTTCAGATTGAACGTAAACTTTGCACACTTATCAAGGACCGATTACAATACAATAATTCCATAAGTTTGTCCCATTATCCTGACCAGGATCTCCAGGACTAAAAAGCAAAAATAAATTATAATTTAAAAAAACTAAAAAACACGCTTTAATGAACTAAAAAGTAAAAAATAATTAATTTTATTATAAAAAAGCGTGGGGTAGTATAAAAATATGATACAAAGCACCCCAGGCTTTTTTACAATAAAATTAATTATTACAAAGTACGTTACACTGAGACGGAGGCTATAATACAGAAATATTTTAAAATTAATTTACATCGATTCACGGAATCGTTCATATTTTTACGCGATTCTTGTAATCTGCGATTCACAGCGAACGACACACGACCCCACTATTGTATAGGTGCGTACCTGTCACTGCTTCAATTCAGGTATTCTCACCTGTGGCCTCCACAATGTACCCAACTCCAGCAAGAACCTAACCACAATCACTTCTATTGGTAACATGACAATAGTTTGGTTAAATTGTGTAGTTTAGATAAAATGTTACATATAATTTTTAAACAATAACTTGTGAAGATGCTAGTGTTTTGTTTTTATAAGAGCTTAAGAAGTAGGTATTAAAGTTGTGATTTGTTCTTGTGAGTTTGTTGTTATAAGAGTGAACAGTTATGATTGCGAATGTAGGATATTCCAAGTAACAGAAATAATTATACAGGTGAGACACTTTTAAGTAAATAGTACATATACATTGTTAGATGCGCGCTCAATTCAAAAGATTTACTGAGATATTATTTTGTCTTCTTCAGTAGGCAATAGAATTTTATAATAATTTTTTTGTTGAAATTTTAGTTATATGATATTTTATTGTACTTTTAATATAAAGAAAGAAAAAACTGTCGAAATATTTTTTTATGTTATAAGATAGAGTTTTGACTATTAGAGAAAAACTCATTTAGTAGTTTTAAAATTATTATTTTTCTTTTTAATGGCATTTTAACAACGGTTCTATGTAAAATCCCTAACAATTGACTTGAAAATTGACGTGGTTTGATAGTAATATACCTAAGATACTAGATTAGAACATTGGGCGATTTTGAATGGGCGAATAAAGTGTGAAAATTCATTCATACTAATCTCTTTTATTTTCCGTTATTGATTTTTAATTTCATACATTGTTGTAGAAGAGCCTTAAAAATGGACTTGGATCCTGGAATAGTGTGCTTCCAGCATTGCGGACCGAAGGTGTTTTGTTTCAGCTTGCCCAATAGATGTCCAGTTTGCGGACACGATTTGGCAGAAGCAATTTTTAATCTGCTTCCATTCAGGTATAAAGAATGTAACGAAAGTTTAGTGTTGTAAATTAACAAAAAATATTAAATTAATAATATTTTAATTTGCAGGGTACCTTATCCATTTGTTAGGGCGGCGCAATATCCATGTTCTGTGATTATCAAACCTACCAATGGAGATTTTTTAAAGTAGGTTCCTAAATAAAAATTGGTTATTTTTCAATAATACCATTCACTGATAGTCTGACTAACTGACTGACTGACTCATTCATCACGAAATCTCAGGAACCATAAAACCTACAAACATGAAAATTGGCAGGTAGGTTCCTTATAGGACGTAGGCATCCGCTAAGAAAAGATTTTTCTAAATTCAACCCCTAAGGGGATCAAAAGGGGTGTAGTTTTTTTTGACAAAATGTCTATATATCTCACAAATCGTTAAGGTGATAGGTATTGAATTCAACATACTAACTAAATAAGCAAACCTATATTCGAGCATTTTTTAAAATTCAACCCCTAAAGGGGTAAAACAAGGGTCTAAGGTTTTTTTTGACTAATCAACGTTCAGGCCAAACCGTTGATGCTAGAAACTTGAAATGGGGACATAGGTTCTTTTTGTGACGTAAGTACCAATTAAGAAGGAATTTTTCGAAATTCAACCCCTAAGGGGGTGTATTGTCTTCTGGCAAATGAGCAAAAAGCCAAGATAAAGAGAAATATTCTTTCACGATTTTCGAAGGATAAACATGTGTCATTTTTTAAAATATACATGAATTTGATCATTTCATTTCCCATGCTCAAATCATCTTCATTCTTCAGTTATATGTTATACCTACTTTATACTCGTAAGTATTTTACAGTCAGTGGTTATCTCAGAAGGGGCTTCTGGGGGTCCAAGTCTCCCAATTAAAAAAAATCGTCTGTAGGTTGTAGCTCTAACTACGGGAACTGCGCGGTACGTCCCCGGGGGTCCAGACATTCCCCTCGTCACCTCGTTTTGCTACCCCCCTGCTCAAAATCCTGGGCACGCCCTTGGATAGTGACTGTAATCTGTAAGAATTCAAAATTAATGGTGAGGATTTTTTACTTTAAAGTGTGTAATAAGTATTAAGTAGTATTTACAGTTACAAGAGAACTGAAAAATAATGCAGAAGCTAATTTACGAAAAAAATGTATTAAAAAAACAAAAAACCCGACTGCGTAAAAACCGAACATAAAAGATGGAAACAAGATCAAATGACAACATGCAGTCGGAGGCATAGTAGTAACAAATTGAACAGAAATACCTGATGTTACTACTATATGCCTCCGACTGCATGTTATCATTTGATCTTGTTTCCATCTTTTATGTTCGATTTTAACGCAGTCGGGTTTTTTGTTTTTTTCATAAATTTTTTATTTCCTTCCTTTTAGTTGAATCTACTCATCAAGCCTTTTAATTTGATACCCCACACACAAGGTTTTACCGATTTTTTGCGTACTGACAAAATGGCGTCTAGCGCCCGCTATATTGAATTTTCCGTGACGTTATGTACTCTATTTGAAATGTCAACAAAACCTTTCTTTTGTTTTGATTTTGATACCTATATCAATGTATTTAGAAGGAAAATTACTTTTGCATTCTGACAAAATGGCGTCTAGCGTCCGCCATATTGAATTTTTCGTGACGTCATTAACCTATGTCACGCTGGGGATTCAGACGAATCTAATGACACCTCATTTTTCAAAATCCGTCAAGCCGTTTAGGCTACAGAGAGTGATAAAGAAATATACATACATAGATACATACATACATACACTCGAAAAACAACACCCTCCTTCTAGCGCAGTCGGGTAAAAAGTATAGGTATATGTATATTCGAATTTAATATTTTTTATAAGTATTATCTGTTTAAAAAATATTTTTGTCATATTGTGTTTTATAGTGATTATTTCAATTCAATGGATTTACATATCGGCGTAACAACTTCAACTGGCATAATTGTTGAGTTCGATCGATGCGGCTTGAGGCGTCACAGAAGTGATCAGTGGGGGCAGTGTCTTCTCTTAGATCAGTTTAAAGGTCCCTGGAGTGAATTGTGGGACTCGACACTTCTGAAAGTCTGCAAACAAGATTGCTGGAGCCCACAAACGTACAAGGAGGATACATTTAATTGTTATACATTTGTTTTAACTTTTTTAAAAAGTTTAGAATATGGTAATGTCAGCAAAGCAGCTTCATGCAGAACTGACTTTTGTGAAAAATTTATTGTTCCGAGAACAACAGCTGCTGGAAAATATATTTCACTTTACAGGAAATTAAAGAAGTATGGTTACTATATACATAAAAATAATAAATAAATTATTTTTGAATTTAAATTAATATTGAGTTAGGTAGATATTTAATTGTTTTAAGGTGCTAAAATCACATTGTTTAAGAACTGATATTTTTTATTGTTGTGTATTTTTGTAAATAAATTATTTTCTTAAAAATGTCCGTTACGAAAAACCCTAGAGTAGGTCCTATTGCCATGGAATTGAAGTGTTTACCACGAAAAACAATGAACCACACGCGCCAGTAAATTGTTAGGCAATGTATAGGTAGCCGGTACCGGTGACTGTCTGTAGCCGGTAGTTGTTCATTATTGGTTAGAAATTCAATGGGCGGATCCACCGGTTACTCACTTCGTTGCCGGTAGGGCGTTATTACCGGTTACGTTGTCTTACCTAATTCAAAATACATTTTTATACATACAGGTACTTCCAGAATTTTACAGCGGGTTGTTTTACACTCTTACAGGCTCAAATGCCTTTCGTTATAAAGTCAAATTTTGGGTAAATTAATACCTAATTAAAACTCAATGGAAATAAATAGGTAACTTTTTAATATGCTGTGTAAGGGGACTTAAAGTAAATGTTATTACAATATTAATAATTATTATTACAGATATTGAAAGAAGACAGCTTTGAAATGGCTTAAGGATCCAAAAATAATAAGCAAATACTGTTAATATTGCATTTATTAAGCTGACGTTTCGAGAATTAGTTTCTAGCTTATAGCAAGTAAATATAAAACAGTTAATCTGGCAAATAAAAAAAAAATTAAAAATTTTCTACAATAAAAAATAAAATCAAATTCTATAAAACATAAAGTTTTGAGTATTTCTGTGTACAAAATCAAATCAATAAAACAAATTTTTTTACACTTCAATAAAAACCAAATAAAATGTTAGTATGTTTTTTTTAAAAAGTTTTTTGGACAATTTTACTGTCATGTTTGACGGCATTTGAGCTCTGAGGATGAGAATATAATTCTCGAAACGTCAGCTTAATAAATGCAATATTATCAGTATTTGCTTATTATTTTTGGATCCTTAAGCCATTTCAAAGCTGTCTTCTTTCATTATCATCAGGATCACCACTTTTCTGTTTTTAATTAAACAGTTCTTCACAATTATTACAGATAGTTTTCATATTAAATACTGTGGTGTCAGTTATCTGCGCTACCTACCTAAAATTTTAAGAGCGAGTTTAGGTTTATTAACAATACCTACTTATTTTATTTTTTTATATATGTATACCTATTACCTACTGCTACGTTTTTTTTTCTAAAATTTAGGTTTCTTTTTAAATGTATCTTTTTAGGTCCATGTGCACCATTAAAACTCTCCCTATGAGAAACTCTACCCCCCACACCGCAGGGTTCGTCTAATAAATCACTAAAAATTTTATGCCCATTTGATATAAAAAATAAATAGAGAAAATAGAAAAAATATAAATAAATATCAAGTGGAATATGGAATAGTTAAAAAAATCCATGACTCTGTACGGAGATACGAACCCGCGGCGTAGGCAACGAAGTGAGTAGCCGGTAACTCCGCCCTTTGAATTTCTAACCAATAATGAACAAGTATCGGTTACAGACATAGTCACCGGTACCGGCTACGTAACCACTGCCTATACTGAATAATATATAATAAGCCATAGAGCTAAAAAAACAATTCAGTTGACATAACTCAGGAGTAAAGTTAGACGATGGGTTGCTCAATGCTCCGTGCTCGTAATCTGTAATGACAGATGTCAAAATACCTTTTACTGAAGTGTGTACTATTTAATTAGACATCGCACAAAAATGTTGTTAAGTACAATTTGTACAATACCATTAAAGTGTAACCGTTTTAAAATTATTAATAATACTTACCGCACATATTGTTTTTTCCGGAGATTAAAAACACGTAATAGTTTAAGGTTATGCTATAACCTAAACGTTATTTTTATTTCTAAGTTGCCTTACAGTAGTAGTATAAAAAATGATGGAAGTGTATCGAGTTATGACCCGAAAGATTATTTAAATTTTAAACCTTCCTTAAAAAATATACGTGAAATCCTATGTAAACTGTTTAATATAACAGTTGATACAACGAATGAAATAATTGACGAGTGTCCAACTCTTATTCGTACACCACCTGACGTAGTGGCATATAATTTCGAAAAATGTAAGGAAGCTGGGATTAACAATGAAGTACTGAAAAAGTATTCATACATTTTAATTATACCAAAAAACACTATACAATCAAGAATACGCCTTATTGAAAATTTGAAAGTAGATATAAATACCATAGCTCCTTTACTTCAACTTGGGGTCCATGATTTACTCAAAATTAATACAATTGCCCTAAATGAAGCAAATGAGATACCGGGAGGCAATCGAATTTTATATCTTGGTGAAAAAACACAAGTAAGTGTATTTTTTCTTTTGAGATTATTATATAATAGGTATATAGATTTTAATTTCAGTGAGTAAACAAGTTAATAGGACTCAAGCGATATTAATTAATGTTATTAAAGTTTATTTAGTTATATGAAGAAAATCCTATCATCTAAATTCGATAAACAAATATGCTAGCATAATATAGTAACGAAAAATATAATCTTACCTGAATAGACACAATATCTACATTAGCACAAAAAACTAACACCACGCACATATTGTGACATAATACTTAGTAACTTACTGTTATGTAAATTATCTAATTCTAATGCATTATAGCATAATTCTCTATGTAGTGATAATGGCCACAACAGCTGATTCACTTTTTGTTACAAAAAAAAATTAATTAATTATCAAAAAGTACCTACCTTTTGTTTTTTGATATTTTTTAGACACCGCCGTTAGATGTAGCAGCTGCAATCGGAAAACATCCCTTTGCCTATTTTTTACCTTTTCACCGAATTGAGCACATTTTGAATATTTTAGAAGGTAGGTAAGGCATAAGAGTTACGACATTAAATTTTTTCTTGTGATGAAAATCCTAGTTGTAACAACACATACCTAATGAAATGTTTATACATATATAATACGTTTTATTTTTTCACATATGTACTTGTTCTGATAATTTAGGCTCCACTGTATGTCAGTTTTTAAAATTCACATGTAAGATATAAATAAGTAATATCAAAAATCGTGGAATAATTTATCTAAATTTCTGTTTTAGAAAAGGGTGTTGACCTACGAGATGTGTGGAAAGACGTTTGGGTATTTAGATATCGACCTAAAAATATTGAAATGCGATTAGATGCAGCTGTTCAAAATAACATCAAACCAATTAAAACGTGGATGGTCAGATGCCAAACTTCAATTTTAATTACGTTAGTTATTTTTGATTATCATTCATTAACTTAGATAATATATAAAACTACCGTGCATTCATATCTGATGTATTGTATTAAAAATTTTAGAACTATAAACCGTCAACATCGAAATAGGGAATTATTAGGCAAGCATCCCTCAAGTGTAGAATATTTATCGGAAAAATTAGAAATTAGCTATGAAAGTGCAAAATTTATAATGGAGAAATATCCTGAAATATGCAAAATGAATATTCCGAAAATGAAAGAAATGCTGGACTTCTTATATAAAGAGGGATTCACACCGTCGCAGGTTGCCAGGTGGCCGAGAGTATTGTGCTCTAAGTTTGAAACAATTCAAACAAGAGTAAAACAATTGAAGTCTATTGGCTATGTACCACGTAGTTTAGTTTCTTTATGTAAATGTAAAAAACAGTATGACAAACACTGGGACATCACTGTTAAGAAAATGGGAAAAGATAAAAAAACAAATGAGTAATGTACTTAGTAAAACATTGATTTACAATTTGTATTATATCGTGTTACAGGCTACAAGATTCTATTATTATTCTTGGTGACCTTTTTATTTAAGTTCGAATATTTGATATATTATACCTAACTAAGAAATTTGATTGCATCAATAAAATATTTTGAGATATTTTGTTGTAACTAATTTAAACCTTATAAGTACCCAGTTGTAAAATAGGTAATAAAAAAAAACTAAAGTGATACCTACATTTCGGAATCGTTATTTCCATGCAAATGTAGAATACAATTAGTAAACTATTGTTCAAAGTAAATGAACCAATAATACTTCCAATACTCAAAAGTAGATAATCATATATTTTTTGCAACACTTGTATCAAAAGTGCAAATTATTTTAGATGGCTGTATACCGTTTGAAAAGTGATTCTTTATGGAAGCTTCTGATGCGTTCGAACGGTAGTATTTAAAGTAAATTTTAACGCACTCCATTCTTTAAAGTAATACTGTTTTGTTTTACTTTATAACACCCGTGCGTAATAAAGTACTTTATAGATTACTTTGCTATAATGTCACTAATAAAATATTTATATAAATTGTGTTTTATTTGCTTGAAATTGAACTTTTGAAGCAGTTGTTGCAAAAAATATTGTATGTAACGCGTGTCTAAAGTGACGGACCTGACAGCCGCGATTTTACAATACTCTCTTAAGGTTATGTTGCATTTATACCAGAGCTCGTGTGATTACCGCACTGAGCACTCGCCTTCGGCTCGCGCGGTAAACACACACTCGTTCTGGTATAAATGCGACATAACCTTAGGCCTGTATCGCAAAATCCCGACTGTCATATAATCCGTCACTTTTGCCACTAGTTGCATAAATTACTATTGACATCCTAATTTCTTTTTTTCAGAACTTACAAATTAAATATAGTATAGGTACACGAAAAATATTTAGCACGTCTTTATTAGCTCATATTTTTAATATTAAGAATATTTTAACATTATTCAAGCTAGTTTACTTTTCTTGGACTTAATAAATTCAGAACATGAATTGAAATAAATGAATAACACTGCTGCTGATAACCTTGCCTGCAAATCTTGCTGACTTAAATCATGTGACCATTCGATTCGTTTCCAATGATTCAGCTAGAAGTTAATAAGTAATATAAAATATAATAATCTCTCATTTTAGACCTCAGAATGAAAAGACGGAACCCTTATTAGATCACCCTCGTGTTTGTCTGTCTGTCCGATCCCCCCCCCCCTATCTGAAACTACTGAACCTAAAATTTTGAAAAAAAAAATAGGAAATATAGGGCCTCACGCATAGTTTACAGGAAAAACTAGACGAAAATTCTGTCTTTAAATTCCCACGGGAAATTTAAAATTAATTAACACATTTCTATACGGTGTATACTATATTATGTAATACCGTTATAGACAGGCCCGGACTTAAAGACCCAGGGCCCCTAGGCACTTGACAGTTCCCAAGCCCAAAAAAGGGGGAAAAATGGAATTGGATGGAAATGTAGCCAATTGTCGCCAATTGGGTTATCTTACAAAATTTTTGGGGTTTTTTTTCTCTTTAATTTCCATCTCCGCCCTGACCAGGGCCCCTAGGACGGTGCCTTGTTGGCCTAGGCAGAAATCCGGGTCTGGTTATAGACATAGAGCTGTATCAAGTGTATCAAATATATGAGTGCTTGTGCCGTGGTACATTGTGGTGTAGCGGTAATGCGCAACAAGCTAGGCATTTGCATGCCACCACGAAGAGCCCAGTTCAAATCCAACTGACGATACGCGTGTTTTTTTTTATAATGTAAACAATTTCGAATTTTTCATTTTAAAAATTAATTTAATTAAATTTGATAGAGAAAAATTTTGAAATACTAAAAAGAACAAAATAAAGTATAGGTACCTACCTAAGTAAAAAAAACTTTTTAAAAACAAGCTAAAATAATTAAATCTGTTAATTTTTTACCCCTACCGAACTTCTTATTTTTTGTACAGAATCCTCAATGCGCGAGTCTGACTCGCACTTGGCCGGTTTTTTAAATATTACAAATGCTAAAGGGTTGAGTAGACAGCGAAGCGTTTATGGCTACTCTATGGGTTTCTCAATAATTCACCATTACAAAGCAGTTATTTGAGATTAATTTGATCACATTATTTTAAAATGTCAAAATTCAGTTTGAAAATGATTGTATTATGTATAGTAATAAAAATACCTGAAATTCTTCTTCTAATCTTGATAATAAAACTGCCCGTTCGGGTGTTATAAATCTCTCAGTACACGCAAGTGTTAAAATTAACGATTTTAATGTATCTGTCGCATACATGAATCCTGAAAAAAAATGAACTTACAATTTTTATCTTTAAGTAAGTATTGTAAAACATATCATTTTATTTTAATGGCAAACTCAACGAGATCCTAGAGAAAATGATGCCAAGGCAAACTTATTCTAGTTTTTCTTCCATGATAAATTATTTGATACAACATTTTTCTATTTATTTATTAGTACAGTAGAAGCTCTGTAACTCGAACTTAAAGGGAAATGTTAAAAATTTCAAGTTATGGGAGTTTTTGACTTAATGAGGATTTCGAGATACAGGGTTTTTAAGTTACAATTTAGACTTACAGTCATAATTTCTATGTATGGTTTTTTGGGTTGTAATCATCATGAAATAAAAATTCGATTTATGAAGTATACTTTTATTACCTAGTTTAACACGATAAAAAAACATTATTTTATTACTTCGAGTTGGGGAGTCTAACAGACAATAAACTTTGACTTACAGAGGCTGTAAAGTGTACACGTCACTTACTTCGAGATATAAAGTTCACGAGAGTGGAACTTTGAGTTACAGAATGTAATATATATTCACAGCTGTATACCTTGTAAGGAAATCATATTTAGTTCGAGTTAAATAATTCGAGTTATAGTCTTTTGGGTTTCAACGGAAGAGAATGGATAATTTCTTCGACTTAACGAGGTTCAAGTTATAGAGTTTCTACTGTATTTATTATATTATACAAACCATTGATAGCTGTAAAATTATAAGACAATAAGTGCCTGGTGATTGTTGTAGTTGTTTCAGAAGATATATTGGGTCCAAGAATATTTGTCGATTTTTCTACATTAACGTTAAATTTAAAATTGAACCATTCTATTATAGGATCCCATTCTTTTGTTTGGAATTCATATAAATCTTCTTTCTCCTGAAAATATTAATTAATGTTAACGTATATACTTGGGAAATGTTATTTTTTGTTATACTTACTGACTGACATAGAACAGTATCAGAGTTTAAATAATTCGCTATGTATTGAACCATATCATATTTCGTTACATTGTTTGGGTTATCCAATGCAGTACTACAGAGAGCAGTCTAAAAAATAATTGAAACTAAAATAAATGTTGTAAGTATAATTAAATAAAATTTATTTGTATGTTTATACCAAATGCATGGTTCCTTGCTGAATTGTGTCTTTCTGTGCATTCCATTCTGCTGCTACAGCTAATGCTAAAGGTTCACTGTCTACATAAAAAGGGTTTCCATTCGGAGTTTTTAATTTTCTTTGATCTAAAGTTACTTCGTATTTACCGTCATTGCACAGAATTCCTGTATTTCGATAAAAACGCTTACGTACGGCTAAAACATTTATATTAAAATTGTAAGGTTATTTTTAAGTACATTTATCAAAATTTGTTAGTAAATTATTAAAAAGTAAGTACCATAATTCCTAACATTAACTAAGTGAGTTGAGGAATTTTTCAGTACAGATTTTAAATCGCGGTTAATTTGTAACACAGTTTTGAGAACCTGATTCATTTTTAAGGTTAGAATTTTATGTTTTCATGAACCAGATTCGAATTTTCAATTACTTTAAGTTGTCAAAAAAACAGTGGGAAATACAAAATTGCAAAAGTTAAAATATGATTATTTTGTTATAAGGCGCAATCATAGCATTTATTAAATTATTATAGTTGCTGTCATTAGTGTGACATTTGCAATTTTTTAGAAGCGAGAAGCTGGCTTACCGACCTTGACTTTGCGTCTACGGTTGACAGATGATGGGAGTTCAAGGACTAGAACCTGAATACACAAATAAATAAAAATATTTATTTACGCCGTACGTTTTGCGAGATAAATCGAAATCAGGTATGTTTATTAACATTTTTCTTCAATAATTTAAAATAAGTAACGTTTTGTATCCCATAATTTAAGTAAAATAATCCTGCTAAGAAAAGCTGCAATTTTGATTTTTCATTTACAATCATAACCTTTCTTTTAAAAATTTCCCGCTTGTAATAAATGCAGTAAAAGAACTAACATGCGAGAATTGGACTTTCTGAGGACTGTTTTAATTGTCAATATTTGCTGTTTTTTTTTTTTCAATTATATTAACTAATTGGTGTACCAATTGAAGTGAACCTTATATACATATTAGGTTAGCCGATATAACACTATCAATATATTGATATATTTTAAACAGAATGGCGTCGCCTCAAGCTGGACAGCAGCTGACAGAACAAACCAATTTACTAAACCGTTTCAAACATTTATTTGAAACTCAACAGTACAGCGACTGTTTGTTCATCGTTGAAGACGAAGAGTTCAGTGCTCATCGTATCATTCTAGCAACAATAAGTCCTGTATTCGAAGTCATGTTATATGGCCCTTTAGCTGAAGAAAACGCAATAAACGTCGAAGATATTAGACCACAAGAATTCAAGCAATTATTGTTTTTTGCTTATACGGACAAAGTCAGCTTGGAATCTGTCGATAATGCATGGAGATTATTATATGCAGCTAAAAAATATTTATTAAATTCATTAGTTTATATATGTTTGAAGTATATAAACAATAATTTAAGTGCCGAAAATGTTTTAAGCTCATATGAATTAGCGGAAATGTACGAGGAACCAGAAATCAGAAATACTTGTGTCGATATGGTTAGAAAATACACTGCAAATGTCTTAAACTGTGATTATCACATGCTGCCGACTACGTTGTGCATGGTTTTAGATCAAACGAATCTAAATGCAACAGAAGAAGAACTGCTCTGCAAGACAGTCTCTTGGGCAGAAAATGAATGTGTTTATCGCAATTTACCAGTTGCTCAAAAATACAAACAAATGGTTTTGTGTGAATCGGGTGCATTGACTAAGTTGCGTTTTTTAGTTCTTCCAGTACAATATTTTGAACCTCATTCAAGGTTATGTGAGATTTTAACAGATGAAGAAATTAATGAATTTCGGAAGCTAAAAAAATATACAGATAATAGTGATGTTTCAAGACAACTGTTAAATGGCTTAGGATCGAATAATCATCAAAGATTAAAAGTTCCACTTCCGTGTCACACTGCAACACGTTGGATACTTAAAGGTGCTTCAGTTTTACGTATAAACAGTACAAATAACGTATTAAAAACTGTAATACAATCGAACAGACGCGTCTTGATCTACGGCTTTCAAATTCCAACCCGAATGGCTACAAGATGGATAATTAATAATAGTGTAAACAACAATAGTGAAGATAAATATATCGAATCTTTTGTAATGTCGATTAGCGATGGTCGAACAAATAAAAGTATTTGTACCGATACTAATATTAGAGGCGAAGTATCTCACAGCTCTTGTATGATGGTAAAGTTGGAACAACCTGTGGTATTTGAGAGTAATTGTAATTACCAACTGCTTGTCAGATGGGACTTTGAACATTTTGATCTTAATGGTTATGAATACTCATTGGATTGTTTGTCGACGTATGCTGATAGAAAAGGGACTAGATTTACACTGCACTCTGAGTACGATTTTATACAGTCGATATCTTATTCTCCGTACAGTATTTAGTGTTATTATACATTATTTAGGAATGTTTAAATTATCTTGCTGTAGGTTTCTCTCTCCCTCCTCCCCCTTCTCCACCCCTCCCCCTTCTCCCCCCTCTCTCGGTGTGCATGAGAAAGTGTTTAAAATTTTATGAAATAAAGTGTGAATTTTAAGAAGTGTATTAAATATTTGTTTAATGCAACAAGAACAGTTCAAAATAGGTTTTCAACTTCCAACAAAGTTTTCTTATGATTATTAAAAATTATTATAAGTAGTTATATTTTATTTGTAATCTCACGCCAAAACAGAACGGCTATTAAAAAACTTTGTGAGACATTGAGCCCTCTGGTTTGTATCCCCTAAAACAGACTCTGCAATAAAAGTACTATTTTAAAATATACATTTTTTCATTGACGCTTTTTTGTTTTAATCATATACCTACATCATTTATCAAAAATTAGATTTATATCAATAAATTTATAAATGATGTATGGTATATTATCTGTTAAAATGGTATACATCAGAGGTTCCCTAACTGCGTCGCGGCGCAATCCTAGGTAAGTCGCAAGACGATACGCGCAGGTCAAATCAAAATCAAATCGAAGTACAGGTCACAAATAAATTTTGAAAAAAAAATGATAGTAGAAATTTCAAAAGTTCAGTCCCGATTTGAGAAATTATGCTCAGAAAAGCAAGCTCATCCTTCTCATTAATTGTATTGTTTGTAGTTTTTTATGTTTTCTAATTATTAGAATTAGAAAATAATAAATATCTAATAATTAATATTCTATATATACTTTGGAGTTTTCGTTGAATAATAAAGTAATTTTATTGTCTGTTTATAGAGCTACACACAGGTATCTTCTTTTTGAAGGGCGTCGCAAAAAATGCAACCTGTAAGGGAGTCGCAGTAAAAAAAAGATTGGGAACAGCTGGTATACATAATACAGGAGGAGTGTTTTTTAAGTTTTCAGAATATATCTACCTAGAAGTACTGCTTTTACTTATTTTTATTTCTACTTATTTTGACTACTATTATCCATTAAGCTAACTAAAAAAAGGCTGATTCGGTCGAGTTTATATCTAGATACAAACTCAACAGATCAGTCAACACATTAAGTGAGCAACTGTTTTTTTAACCGACTTAAAGGAGGAAGATTCTCAAGTCGACGCGTATATACCTATATATATATTTTTTTTTTCCACGCGTAACTTTTTACAGAGTAGTCCGATTTTGATGATTCTTGTTTTATTGGATAGGGTATACCTCAAAGTTGGTCCCATATAAATTTTACTTAGATCGGTTCAGTAGTTCGGCTGATTTTAATAAAAGTTAATAACGGCGTGTGATTCCTTTAAGGTAAATGTCACTTTTTGACACATCACACAGCGTAAGAAGTCGGTTAAGTTTGTAGAAGTGAGTCTATTGGCAAGCGACTAAACTACGTATTGTAAAGCCACTAAAAAGTAAAAAATAAAAAACTTTTTAACAAAAAAAAAACCTCCTTCAAAAAGCCACTAAAAGAGGAAAATAATAAAACTTGTCTGCGCCAATTTAATAAAATATGAAGTCAGTTAAAAAGTATAATACCTATAGTGATTAATATCTTCTTTTTAATCGATTTCATATTTTATTAAATTGGCGCAGACCTCAAAGTTTTATTATTTTCCTCTTTTTAGTGCCTTTTTGAAGGAAATTTTTTTTGTATCTTAATGTAATGTGCCTAATAAAACAATTAATTTTACTTGAGTGAACAAAACAAAAATCAGTGTTTTATAAAGTCGATTTTTGTCTTCTGCTCAACTCACTTAGCTAGCCGACTCGCTACGCCCCTTCCCTAACTTCGGACCCTAGGGCTAGAACCATGGTGGCTACGGCAGAAGTAGGTACTAAGTATTATTGAACGATAAGAAAATTCGATATAGGTACCTACCTATTTCTCACTGAAAAGTTAAAAATGCAAGAGCAACAAAACAAGATGAATATGTCTTGGAAGGAAAAATATAACATGGTATTTTTTCCCATACCCACTATAAAATAGCTACTGTACATGCGTGTATGTATCATAGATAGAGTAGGGGAGCCATAGGCACAACTTTAAGTGACACTGTTACCCATCTATTATCTTTGGTGTTACCTTGGAAAAGTAGAAAACGAACCAATTCTCTTTTCTTTGTCTTCTGACACGTTTGTGAATTTAAAAATTTATAGTAGGTATTGGTAATTTACATCTGTAACCATGGTTATGTATTTGTGATAGAAGAACTGCTCTATTCTCAATCTCTATCTTTTGCATCCACACTTTTTTGGGTGGCTTCCCTATTCTATCTATGATATTTCTATGGTATGTAGGTATGCATGCATGGAAAGAGTCAGTTAACCAGACAGGTGTGTTGAAAGTGTTTTCAAAGCACACTAGTATGGAAAATAAACAGTTTCCATAGACCATAGTGATTTATGTTTATTCGCTCTGAAATGCCCGCTATTATCTATTTACGGCCTGCTATAATTAATGTGAAGTTGGCGACGCAACTGAACTGTCAAAAATTTTTGAAAATACAGAAAAGTAGCTATTTTATAGTGGGTATGACAAAAAATACCATGTATATCTCGTGCATAATGATTATGACTCGTGTGATTGTTAACATGCTGTCACTATAGTCTATACTCGTCAGTAATATACCTCACTAACGCATCTAGACATAAGCAATCATTTTAACTCTTAAATTTGTTTGAGGCAACAGCTATATTAAAGGCCTTTTTTGCACCTATGGATGAACCGTCAGTGCTAATTTTTTAGCACCGTCTAAAACTTTATGCTTATTACATAAAAAACATAAAAAACTCGAATTCTTGATAACTCGTACAAAATTGGTTGGCAGTAGCGTCAAGAATGAAAATTAATATTATTTGATAACTCGATTTTTTTTTGTGTCAAGTGATGGTTCGAGTTATCCAAGTTCGACTGTATTTACATAAAAAAAATCACGTTACGTTAGCTGGATTTAAACCCGGCTCTTCGTGGTGGTATGCGAACGCCTTACCGCTCCTCCACCGTGTACCATGGCATAAACACTAGTATATTTGATACACTTGGTGCTGCTCTATGCCTGGTTTTCCGTTTCCCGTGGGAATTTAAGTAATTAGGATTTTCGTTTAGGTTTTCCTGTAAACTATGAGTGAGGCCCTATATTCTCTATATTTTTCAACATTTTAGGCTCAGTAGTTTCGGAAATGAGGGGGGGGAGATCAGACAGATGGACGAACAGACAGACAGACAGACACGAGAGTGATCCTATAAGGGTTGAGGGTTCCGTTTTTTCATTCTGAGGTACGGAATGGGGCATATTTTGTCCTGTGGACCCTGCATTTGTCTATAGGCACTCTATATTATTCTAAATAAAAACACATTTTATTTACAAACAATTATTATTTATTTTTTTTAATTTAAATTAATAATAATAATAAAATACAAAATTACTACATTTAATTACACAGTAATAATTAATTTTAAAATATTTAAGTACAGGTTTTCAATTGGAAATTTTGGAAGGGAAATTAAGGATTCTGGTTAATTTATACAAATAATTTAAAATAAAATACTTCTACATTTAAATAATTTTCTGGCCACGTTTATTTAGAAAGAAATGTGCGGTGACAGGGCAGAAAGGGTGACGCTTAAAAGTCTATTGACTGAATAGAGTCAACTTTTAAATGTGTATAAAATTTCGTGAAATTGAGTCGTTATCTTATACTTGTACCCAATCTCTACGTCATTTTTACAAACTTAAAACAAAATTATTTTTGTCGGATTTCAGCGTGATTTCTTTATGAAGTCGGTTGTATGCTTTGTTTTCGAACGTTTAAAAATAGTTTTATTATTATCGATACTCGATGCTTAGACTTCAATTCGTTGCCGCAACCACGGAAGAGAACTCACAGAAGCGCCAGTTGACAATACGTATTTTTAAGTGTTGATCAAATCTGCCATACTGATAATAATCTTCAAAGCGTCGCATAACTAATGTTGATGGAGTATACATTTGTGAAATTGTGACCTTTTTGTATAAAACACTTTAAGTGTAACAGTGAAGTGTTACTTCTGTACCTAGTCCTCTTCTGTACCGCAACTAAGATTAGTAATTTGTTGACGTAAAGAACAAGCGACTCATTTCGTTGAATAGACTTCATACTAAATTTGTGGATGGGGTGATATGCGGTGGTTTAAGAGTGATTCTTTTAGAGACGAACACCTGGGTTTCGGGAGCGGACGAAGTTGAGAAGTTCATCACTGTCTTCGCATACGAATGGTTTCAGATGATGGCACGCTACATCATGCCATTTAATACCGTCGTTGTAGAAGTTGTTCAAGATTGACAGGCAAGATTCATCGTTACCCTGGAAAATAAATTATATATTATTTAAAAAAAAAAATTGGTTGTTGAAATTTTGTTCCCCCCTGGGGCCTAAAAAATTGGGCTTCGTGGTGTACAAATACTCTCTTAACCTTAATGTGACTGAGAAGGTACCCGGTACCTACGCCGTCATTAAAAGGTGGAAACAAATTATTCTCAGGGCAATTTCACGTGGGAAACGTGGGATGTACCTATGCACCAAAAAATATATAAAATAATCTATTAAAGAAGTTTAGAGATGTCACAAAATTTCAGAGCGCGGCGACTTTTTAAACTAAAAAAAAAAAAGTTTGACAACGCAAAAGGCAAAGGGGTACGTTCTCAGTCGCATAAAAATTAAGTGTTGTATAAAACAGAAAAGTACAAAACTGCGACATTCCCAGCAAACTGCAGCTTTTAGTCTAGTCAGTGCAAGGGTGTGTTAGCACCTCTTCGAGAATGTTAAGTTAAGGGATCTATTCAATACAAGAAAACGTCTACTCCAAGTTCAATCATCAATGTTTAACTACACCTTTGTTTATTTTTATTTTATTTATTGTAGATTATAGACGCGTCGACATCTAAGGTCATTAGCGTCTTTCAACTACATTAAATAACAACTAACTTAAAACTAAATAACATCACAAAACATCCATGAGCGCAGGTGGGATTCGAACCCACGGCAGTCCAGTCTAGAGGTTGCGGCGCCAAGCACGCTACCATCTAGGCTATACTGCCCTCACTACACCTTTGTCTTTTGAGTTTAATTACAGTAGAACTGAGATTTTACGAACTATTGTTGTGGACTACATCTACCTCGAATTAAGGATTAAAAAAAGGCTATATACTCGTATTTCCATGACAAAATCAACATTTACTCATAAAAATAGTTGTGCCAAACATACAAAAATAATCGCAATGCTAGGATAGCACGGGCTCGAACGCGCGAAGTCTCGGTGCGTGAAGTAAAAATTAGATGTAACCTCGCTAAATCGCGATCTTGGGTAAAATGAGCTCGGTTAATCCGAGTTTAGCTGTAACCTTATCAGAGGTCGTGCATATTTTGGGTGTTACACGTTACATACTAGAATTATTGCCGAAGCCGTCTGAACACCTATAACTGACCTACAATTATTTCTCCCTGACGTTGTTTACCAATTTAATTATATCTTTTCACGTAGACGGCATATGGTACTGTGAAAAGAAAGCTCATTAAACTCTCCATTGATCGAGTAAAAGTTTTACTGACAGATCTTTAAATTGACCTTTTATTACGTTTACTTTCGATTGTGCGAGTTGATAATATAGGGTCAGTAACGTCATTTTTGACTTATGATTATTGAGTCACCTGCTTTCTATAATATTGCACGATCCACGGATAAAATGATATACTGATTTATCTATAATATAAAGTATAAATATTTGTGAAACCATAAGAGAATTTGATTAATAATTATGAAACAGCTAAATTATGGCTTTCGCTATTTAATAAATTGGTTAAATAAATCGATGAAACAAATACAAAATGGAACGTTAGTATAAATACAGATGCATTCAACATATCTTGAAATCATTAATTCCATGCTATTGGTGCATTTTTTAATTGAACAATACTAATGTTTTTCGTACATCATTCGAAATTCAAAAACACAATCGGGAGGTCGAGAATGTTACACTTCCACTTTCAAGAAAAAAAGTCTCGATATGATAGTAATTAGTACGTAGTCTGAACCTACTCTCGCACGCGAAGAATATATGATGAAATATTTTTTTTATTGCCTGCCCCCTCATAATTATCTACTTTTCTAAAGTGTGTTCTCTATAACACTGTAATCATGCACTTTGGAAGTCTACTGTATAGTTGCTTTGTATACCTGTGCAGCTTCACGGTTATCAGGTTGTGCCTGACCGAATCCACCAGTAGCACTCCAGTCTCCGGTGTTGCGTTGGGTGGTTGGTCCAATCTTGGCTCCAGATCCAGACCAGAACCATCCGTTGATGTTTGGTGGCTGTAAATCGCCTCTGTCGCAACCGGCAAAGTTACATTTACGGCCCGATGTCCAAATGTATCTATACAAAAATTATTCGATTAAAAACGCTAGTTTATTTAGTTCGTCATTATTTCCTTCCACTCTAAATAGTTATTTTCGATTTCAAAGATATTTTCATTAGGGTTTCATTGGACTTGAACAGAGTGACAGAATTTCAGTTAGTTTAAAGAAGATTCATGATTCAATTTCAATTTTTGCATTACCTGACATTGCCTCTGGCAATTCTCTGTTTGATGAATTCGTTTTCCTGTGGAGTTTCGAGTGAAACGGCATCCATGCAATGACGTCTGCAGATGTTTCTTGAGTCTAGCCAATCAACTTCAAGACTGCGTGTCGGTTGATGCTCCCAACTGAAGAAGTACGAATGCGCTACGCCTCGTGCATCTCTGTATGTCGCATGGCGAACTCCTGGAACACGTCAAATAGAATAAGTTATTCATTGTTTTCTTACCGCAAAAATAATATCAGGGCCGTCTTTTGGGCGGTGCGATCACATTGGGCGCTATCAGCTAAGGCCGGGTCAGTCCTTTTTTCGCGAACCCCCCACAGAGAGGACTATTCGCTATGTTTTTGTGTATAGTTTTCGAAGGGTTAATCGGGACGAAAAAAGTGAAAATAGGTATATGATTCATTCATATACTTTTAAAAACGTAATTATCGATTATTATCTAAAATGATAATGCAGATCACAGCAAAAGGGACCGATCAATTATAGTGGAAGGAATTTCTAACAGCCCATGAAATATTGTAACAGTATTTTTTATGTAAATCAATGTTTTTTTATCATATAGTCAGTCACAGATTGTAATCGTATGTATATATGTTAATAATACGGTACCCGTATGTTTTATGAGAATAAATATTTTGTTGTGAAAGTTCAGTAGTATTTAAAATAATATTTATAGTTATAGGTACTTATATATATTTTTTCAGAGATAATTTACCCTGACGTATCACAAAAAAGGTAATGTTGACATTACTAAATAACTTGTTAAAGAAAGCGGCATGTGTGACATTGAATGAAAACAATTTCGAGGAAATTATTGAATATATTAAAATTCTCATGTCTGTCACTTTATTCATGTTTCTTTTTTCTGTTTGCTTGACCCCTGTCGCGTTTGGAAGTCGTGAAATTTGGTAGATAGTCTTCACCATTCCCACTAACGACAGTCGACAAATAAGTTTTATAAAAGTTGATTTTTATTGAAGTTGAATTCTATACATCGAAGATTGTATTGATAAAAAACTTAATGTAACATGAGAAATATTTAAAAATGTAGATTTTGGTTAGTACTACTTACTGTTAGCACAACTTCTTGGATCTGGGAGGGCTAGTCTTCTTTGTGCAACGACCATAACAGCTCCAAATATTAGGAGCGTTAGTGTTCTTATCATGATTCTGAAACAAAAGAAATACATTTTAGTTAAAACTATTATAGGTACCTACTTACTGATGTAAAATTTAAAAATAATTTTAACATAACTTTTTTGTAACTAAAATCTACTATTTGGCAAGAAATTTTACGTTAAAACAAATTTACTGCATTGTTGAAAACGTTTTGAAATTTAAAAGATAGCTAAAATTACTAACTGACTAATTTAGATTTGTACTGACAAATTCGACAAACCCTTGTCTTGGATAACGAATTTATTTTATTCTAGTTTATAGTACCTACTAAGTTTTTAGTACGATTACCCCGCAGTTTTTAGTACGTACAGATAAACTGTTTGGTATTCAACAGTTTTAAAGTAGTCCACATCGGTATAATGTTGGACACACCCGTGCATGCGATTCTGTCATTATACCTATAATTGATTACATTATTCCGCGAGTGCGCCGTGTGTCATCGGACAAGAAACGAATTCAGGTTAGATCTAAATATGTAAAACACAAAACAAACTTTCATCTCGGATGTCCGCGACAATTTAAATTGACGTTGATTGCACATTTTACTTTTGCAGACACGTGCGAAGCGTCCGTTGATTTAACCTGAATTGAATCAAGTGTTTGGGCGTAGTAACGCAGATACCTCTATCTAATTCTGTGTAATTTGCGTTTATAGAAGGCTTGTCCATGACATTGTAGTTGATGAATTGAGTAGCGGTACGAATTAATTTCAGAGTTGAAATTTCCGAGTATTTAATTACGCTTGCAAATTTAACAGACCGATGATTTTCAAAGTGTAGTCAGCGGACCCAAGGGGTTTCCAGAGATCCACAGATGAACTTGTGAAACAAATCAGTAAAATGTAGAATCTTAAAGAATTTTTTTACGCAAATCAAAATTTGGCCAGATTTTTCAGTAAAATATGGCTCGTACAAAGCATTAATGAATTAGTATTAAATTTGTTGTAGAACTTTTAATACACACACATACAGGAGTATGTACAAAACTGACTCATTAACAGGGCTATAAAAGTCTAAAACAATTGATGGTTTATGGGTCGGTTTTATCCACTGTCAGCGCCACGCTTTGATATCTAGATGAAAGAATGCATTTCCAGAATATTTGTCTGCATCTCTGGAATCCATCGAAAATGACTGGTTCTATTTTGATTTGATACACTATTACTTATTATACCAACGTGAAGTATAGTATAATTTCTAGTTGGTTTTGCTTGGATTCAGGGTGCTGTCCCATGTACACGGAAAACGCACGGAACACGCAAATGCAAATGGCGGAGGTTGATCATTCATAGATTCTATGGCATTATAATAAATTTATAAACTATATTATTTTATGATAGATATCTATCGTCACAGATTCGACCTATAGATTCTACACATCGAGTGGAGTATTCGTATGTTAAACTCCATGGATCGACAGACCAATTACGCGCCTAAAGTTTGAATATTATGGAAAGAATCTGACTGGTCAACCTCCGCCCATTTGCATTTCCGATTTCCGTCTTCCGTGCGTTTTCCGTGTACATGGGACTGCTGCCTCATACCGTCAAAATCGACATATTCAATCTTAGTTTTAAATTAATCATTCATCTGCAGGCATTGTGTAAAAGAGTTAAAGAGATCAGGTTTATAATAATGTCCACTCAAAATAAAAGGAAAAAAATAATGTCACCGTTTCTTTCAAGTCTTTTCTAATTAATAATTGTAATTTGTCAATTGGATTAAATATAGTAATTAACAAATTAGTGCTTGTATTATCATTTCTCAACATTAATAATAACATTTTGTTACGTGCATTGTAATTTTGTAGGTTCAGTGAACAAGCAGTGTTTTGTTTTGTCTCTCCGGTCGTCATTGTTGCTTCACTTGATTTAACTGTAATTTTTTCACGCATCATATTTATAGCCAATTTCTTCATAGCCGGTCGTGCGAAACCGACAACGCATAGCAATTACATTAAATTATTGTTTTATGAATGATCGCGTACAAAACCGTTATTATTTATTTATTTCACAGTGATTATTAAACATTATAATGACATATTGACTGATTTATTTAGATACTTTGTTATTTCGTTACTGAAAACGTGCACAACATGTTGTAAAATACTTTGTTACCTACGAGTATATACACGGCGTGACGGCGATTTATTTATTTAACAAAATTGAATGATGAGAACCTCCTCCTTTTTTGAAGTCTGTTAAAAATACAAAATATACTCACAAACGGATTTAAGCTTGTGAACAAATTATATTGTATATGTATACAAAATTATATTGTATATACAAAATTATATTGTATATGTATACAAAACAATTATGAAGTTACGTTATCTGTGTTAACAATGCATTTAAGGTTATGAAATTCTGCAAAGAAAATTGTGTAAATTATAGTCCCGGTGTAATGAGAGTTACCAAATCTTACAGTAATCTTATAAATCCTTTACGCTCGTATTTACTGAAACTTTTTAACTTATCGAGGAGAATGAAAATTGCTCAATAGATTTGTTTCTACAGGCAGGATTTATCACTGAAAGGTTTCAGACGTTTTTATTACGCATGAGCTCATTCAAAATTCAAATTATTTTATTCTTAAAAAAAAACTAGGTGTTACAAATTTATATAATATATAATTATGTAAATTAAGAAGATTTCCTGCCCAACTTGGAAATATGACTAATTGGAAACTAGACTAGACTAGAGCGTGTTTATTGAAACAGCTGACGCGGTATTCGCCGAAAAAGCAAAACAGTTAACTTCAAAAACTTTCGTCGAACGCTACTAGTGAGATAGCTTAGAACTGTATTTCAAGATTACCGATACCTGGCGGATAAAAGCACCAAATTTTGTATGATGGTACCTTAGGGTATACTAATAAATGTTAGTCTATAGGTGCCCTCTTGGATTTTCTAAAAAACAACTTTTGGCGGCATAAAAACCACGAAATTTTACCACCTTTTCGCTTTTTTAAAAATATCTCAGAAACGGTCGACTTAAGCGATTCTTTCATTATGTAATGTTTTAAAGAGGATTACATTTCCTACAGTTTTCATTCCTACAACTTTTCTGTGGTACTAATGGTAAGTGCGCTGCAGCTTTTTGAAAATTACGCACTTTTTGTAACCTTGGTAACCAATGGTTAAAATGTAATGTCCTTTTCATTAGCTTTATTTAATGTGTTCTTCATCGAACTTTAAATTGAAAATACACATGCTCGTAAAGCAAGGAATGCCCTAAACCGTCCTTTTTGTCACATATCAATATCTTTTAAAATTGAGAAGTTAAAGGCAGTCAAAGTTGAAATCATCACAGAATTTTACATGTTTTTTAACACGCGTTTCGAGTACCTTCCATACCGAATAAAAAAAAATCCGTCTAGGAATCTATAGGAAATTTAATGCCCTAAACAATGTTTTTTGTCCACAAAGATAAAAATTACATTTTTCAAACAATGTAACAGAATAATTTATAAACATCGTTTTAATAAAAATAAAATTAAATTAAAAAAAGATTATTTTTTTAATTAAAAGGGCTATCTCAACAACAAGTAATAAAACATTGCAAACAAAAAGGCGTATCTGAGAGATAAGCCTTTTTGTTGCTGTTTTCTTACTTTAGATTGAGATACGCTTAAAATTGTTCCCTGAATATACCTTTTCAATAAATCATTATTGAGATTCGCCCTTCAGAGAGCAACTACAGAAATCACCACGCTCGTCAATTTGCAGGGCGTAATTCAAAAACAGATTTTTTGAGATAGGTACGTCCGTTTGTATGCAAGGCGACGAAGTGACATCCACGGACGGTTTTGAATGTCTGTAGGAGCAAACCTGTTGTCTTAATGCCGGGTCTGTACGGAGTTATGTGACCCAGATTTAATGCCCGCCGCGATGACAGAGCGCGATCAGGTGTATCTACATATGTAAGGTTTACATGTTTGTCTATCAACCGACGGAAACGGCAATCAGTCGATGACCTATGCTAGGTTGTACCCGAGCCGTAGAAGTAGACGAGCCCTGGTTCATAAGAAAGTCATTCTAACTTTCCCATGACGTAAGCTGCACATTTGCATTTCAATAATATAGCTAAGCACTCGTTTGTTTTGTTTTTGTCACGTGCAACAACTATGGCTCCTTTTTTGACAGTTAATGTTTTGATTTTCTATATTGGTCTCGTACATTCACCAAATTATATAGGCTTATTTAAATTTGCAAAAAATATCGATCACAGTTTTGAAAGTTGATATACATATATTTATAATAAAATGCACCGCCAGTGGCATATTAATTTTCGAAGACCGCCAAAAGCTATAAAGTCTGATGGCAGGGAATTTTAAAGGAAAGTTTATGGCCAATTACCCCAACATTTGTCTCGAGCGAGTGAGGGATATCATGAAAAAATCTGCGGCGGGAGCTTAGCGACTTACACATAATATACCACGCTCGGTTGATGATTTTTATTTTAATTACAGTAATATTGCGTTTAGGCTAATATGCTGATTTAGGTCGGTTTAATTAAAACTCAAATTATTTGTTAATTTACTAAGAAAGAAGGAAGAACGAAAATATGTGTAGTTTTTTAATAAGATTTCATAATTGTGACAATGGAGGAAAGCTAGAATATTTGAGTTTTTATATGAGTTACTTCATAATTTGTAAAATAAACATATTGTATGATGATGCCTACATATACGTAGATATTGCAAAGTTTTTAAAAACTTCAGAAATTACATAATAATCTTCAATTTTACAAGTTTATAAAACAATATTAGGGTGTGTGATCACAAAAAAACGCTCCAAAATAGATTAATTTATTTTAATCACAATGCGTCAAAAATAGTGTATGTGTATTAGAATAATTTTCAGTTTTATTTTCTTATTTCAAAAATACATATAAGGTATATCTAAACTTAACAATAAAATAGAAAATACTCGTATCTGTCCGTTTGTTCTCTGTCCGTCACACAAGAACTCTCCAGCGATGAGTCCTGCCGTCATGAAATTTACATAGTTTGATTGGCAAATTCGGACGAATCGTTCCCTCTATATGATTTATGTTTAGAGTAAGTTAGCTAGCTCTACCGGGCAGCTAGTAAATTATAAATTATACATATTCCAAATATCATACAAAATCTGAGATTCAGAACAAAATAATCTTAGCAAAGAGAAATTTTTTTTAAAATTAAAAAAATAATAATTTTGTCACGCTTAAAAATGAGTAATCATTTACAAACGTATTTGAGACATGTAATTAATATTCAATAACCATTCACATATTATTTTGGATAAGGAACCATAATATTGAACACAAAATATCTTAAAGATTAAAACTCTATATACCTACCTACATTTCATTAAAAGTGAATTTTATGTTTTTTTGTTTATAGCTTTTAAAACCTGTTATTTAGGGCACCGTTTTTACCATTTCTTCTAATAAAAACCTTTCAAATTTGTTTCCTAATGTTTTGTAGATTATGTTACGTTATGTTATAGCTTGGGCAGTAAGTTTAGAAAGTAAAGCCGTGTTTACACATTTATTACGTTTAACGATTTATTGAGCTCTAATTAGTTATTTACTAATTTTATGATCAAAACTCATCAATAAAATTTATAAATGAATACATACCTTAATTCAGATCAGTATATTTATTGATTTAGGGAAATCTCCTTAGATCTCGGAGTAAAAGAGAAACATATTCATTTTTTCAAATTTAATAAATTGCGATCAAAGATATAGTGGCGACTAGCAAAAGCATTCTAATTATTATTATTAAATACAGGATTTGAGTAACCGATTAAAACGATTAAAACCCCTATAATATCCACAAACGTAATAATAATAATAATAAAACTACGCGATTTATGTATGTCATCGAGTTCTCAGCTCCTGCTGAAACGAACATAGTCGCGAAGGAGACTGAGAAGCGGACAAAATATCAAGATCTTCTCTTTGAGCTTAGGAAACAGTACCCAGACTATTCTGTTAAATTAATTGTCCTTATAATTGGTGTTCTTGGTGGAGCCAAACCGTCACTGTTGGCAAATATAAAAGCTATCCTGGCATGTCAGCGTAATGCTGAGTCACTAGTCTGCCGCATGCAAAAGGCTGTGCTTATTGGGTCGCTCCGTGTACTTCATGCGCACGACCCAAACTCACTGTAATCGCCCATTTCATGGTTTGAGACGCGGTTATAGTTTCACCTTGCTCCGCAAGTATCCCTTGTGTGACGGTGACGAACCTGAAGTTTAGGGTGCTTGTGGATGCAAAATTCTTAAGGTATTCTTCCCTCACAATAATAATCTTTATTTTTGTATGTAATATACAGAAATAGTGTCACTTATATTTAGTTACTCAGAGAGCTAAGCTGCCATAATCGGTGCAACGCTATATTTAATAACAAATTCAAATGCCACTGCCGGGACTTGAATCTAAAACTCCCAGTTTCGCGCTGGTCGAGTTATTTTTACTTCACAGTGCCCGAAAGTAGAATTTGTATTTCTCTTACATTGAATCACTCTACATGCGAGCTTGGCAGCTTAGCTGTCTCGATGCTCTGTTATTCACTAATGTGAGTGAACACTTTTGTGGATATTAGGGGTTTTAATCGTATGATTGTTACTAACTATTTTAATATTTATACGAAAAATTAAATTTACAATTCAAAATCTGAGGAGAAGCATTACTTATGTCTGATCTGGCAACTTTTAACTTAACTGCAATGTTATGATTTTTGTCATTTCGTTTTAGTTTCTAGAGCTACACTCTGGATAAACAATTTTCTATAATATTCAGTTTTCGTTGTGGTCAGACGAAATGGCAGGTAATTTTTATTTTATTTATTGTAGATTATAGACGCGTCGACAACTTAGGTCATTAGCGTCTTAATTACATTAAATAACAACTTCCTTAAAACTAAATTATACATCACAAAACAGCCATGAGCGGAGGTGGGATACGAACCCACGAAAGTGTGATCAAAAAGGTCGGCTACGCTAACCGTTACACCACACTGCCCTCAAATGGCAGGTAATCAAAATCAAAATATCACACGATATTTGCATTGTTTAAATATGAAATATTTTGTAATTGTGCAAATGTAATACAGATGGTGGAGGTGCAGAGTTTTCATAACACACTCTGAATATCATCTGTCCGCTATATTATTAAAAACATGTGTAATGTATATGCAATACAGAAACGAAGGAATATGATATCTGCAATAAATATCGACAGTTTTAAGACGAAAATAATTTTTTGGTTTCTTAAACATCATGATATTAATTTTTTCAATTTATTATAATAGGTATATGGCGGATTGCAAAGCCGGGTCCCAATGGTCTTAATAGAGGTTTTATGTGAACATTTTGGTGACTACAAAATAGGGGGTAGGGGGACGATTTATATTTATATTAGCGCTAGGTTCAGACACTAATTTTATGGAGATGTATTAAAAATACTCTCACAGAACTTCTGCTAACTCCCTAGCGCAATCTGATTTTTGAGACCTCCCTCTAAAAATTCAAAATTATGTTTGAATTAAAAATATGCCTAGTGTTAGTTAATAATCTCATAGCATGTGTACAGTTCAGTGGAATAACTGACGTGCGCACTGATTTTGCTGCGCATGACTTATCCCTTTAGTTTTTCGCAACATTAGTTTTCTGAGAATATAAAATTTGGGCGTATTTAGATGTTTACGGACAAAAAAACAATGCCTGTGCGAAGATTCTCCACTGTTGCTAAGTATATTGTGGATTTTCTGTATAAATGAATTATTTTACTGTGCATTTCTGTACATTATTCGGTAAAACGGTGGAAATACACGGATAACGTATGCACGTTTACAAACAAGATTCGTTCATACATTATTTATGTACACACTTACGTATTTACACTTGACATTGAGTAGTGAACAGGCGAGTTGTGTATACTATAAACAAGTGAGAATCGAGCGCGCACACCATGGCACACTGTGACACTAAAAATATTGAGGTTAAATACCTTCGCGCCTTCTCTATATTATGTTTCTCTATATGTTTGTGTGTTGTCCGAAAGAAAGGTGTAACGTAAACACAAGCCCGTATTTATTGCACATATGTTAATATCTAACAATGCGTAGAACAGAAAAGTATACGGTAATGGATTATATTCATAACAGTGATCTATAAAAACCGTTCGCCTAAAGGAAAGGAGTGCTTAACTTTTTAGGTTAATTGTTGGCTTGTGTTAATCTTTTCAGTATCGTATCTATAGGGGTTAGCGGGGATGACATACGTCAAGTATACGCCTGAAGCAAAACGCCGAATGACACAGTGAAATCAATATTTTTTCAAAATGCAAATTTCAAACAGCATTTTAAAGCCGTTTGTAAAAATTACACTTTTTGTATTAGTGTGAAATCTATGAAATGAGGGGACGCCAAGTCTTCCTTTCGCCAGGGACGCCTAATCCTCCTTTTGGCCAGGGCGCCAAGTCCTTCCTTAGCTAGGAGCGCCAGGACACCTAGATACGGTACTGTAGCGCCATATATATAGGGGTTTATAGGGATGGCCCGCGCCAAGGGTGCCCGAAGAAAACGGGGCGCGGGTGACACAGTAAAATCAATAGGTAGGCAGATTTATTGGTTTCAGTTATACAAATAATTGTTAAAACCACGTCAAAACATATAGTCAGTTAGGGAGCTTCATTCATATGTAAAAATAATTTTTATTTTATGATATACTCATAGGACACTCTTTAATGAGATATTTGTAATTTCTATTTTTGAAAATTTTGAGACTCTAGTCTCGAGTGTTCAAAGATATTGCAAAATGCCAAACGGAGCTAAAGCACTTTTTTTTTAAATAGTTCTATAGTCCAAGGTCTGCCTTGTGTGAATTTAATGCCATGACAGAGTACCAAGTCCTCCCATCGCCAGAGGCTCCAAGTCCTTCCTTTGCTCCAGAGGCATCAGGACTCCTAGATATACGTCACTGATTCGATAGAGCAATCGAATAACGGTTTTTCTCGATATAAGCTTTACGTTGACATTAGACTTTCGGAAATGCCGTTAAGATTTTGTTTCTTGATTCATTTACGCATGAGTTGAAATTAAACGCACAATTGAATGCACGCTACTTACGCATCGCTTGTCAAAAATTATAATTTTACGTACTGAATGCTAAAATATTTGTAAATTTTAAAGTTGTACAAGAACTGAATTTAAATAACATAAATTAAAACAGACACTCTAATTTTCCACTAACATTTTATTTACTCTACGGTCGTTTTGGAATTTTATTTCATCAGGAACACAACAAATTAGAGTATTAAGTTTGTTGTGCTCCAGGTTCCTGGATGGAATGATATTCCGAAACGATCATAGAGTAAATAAAACGTTATAGTAGTCTATTTTATTTAATACTAGCCGCTACCCGTGGCTTCGTCCGCGCATATTTCGATTTATTATTCCACGTCCGGCTTTGACCAGGTGATTAGAATTTATACGCTAAAATGCAAAAGAATTTCAGAGTTACGTTTTGTTACTATCCCACAGGAATTATCCCCCCCCCCAAGAAATTTATTAAAATAAAATAAAGCTTATATCACTCAGGAATAGTGTAGCTTTCTATATTAGTGAAAGCATTTTTAGAATCGGTTTAGTAGTTCCAGAGATAAGAATTAATGATTTATTACCACCGCCCGCGAGAAATTCTCCCCCTGCGAAGCGAAGTCGCCTGTCGTTGTTCTCGCTTTGTGTACTTGCCTAAAGTTTATAATATTAGTATAGCATATTAGTATAGATAGTCAAAATCTCCTACACTCCCGTTTTACCCCCTTTGGGGTTGAATTTAAAAAAACTCGAATAGGTAGCCCATAACCTTCCTCAATAAACGGCCTATCTAACAAAAAAATTTTTTTCAAATCGGACTGGTCGTGCCTGATATTAGCGCGGACAAATATACATACGTACAAACTCTTCAGCTTTATTATATTAGTATAATAATATAGATTATTTAAATACAGTAGAACCTCAATTAATCGAGCCTTCGCGCCTAAGAGCCCGGGTTATCCGAGCAAATCGATGGTGTGTGTATGATTGACATAAATATTTTTATGAATAAATTTTGATTTTGTCTTAGAAATATGTAGGTAGATTTTTTTAAATCCTTAAAAAACGTATTATCCAAAATTTTCTATTATTCGTGGTAGGGTCGGTCCACACGTATAATCGAGATTCTATTGTATGTTCTAGCACGTGTTAAGCGACTATTTAGTTCATATTAATTTAAATTTAGTTAATTAGAATAAAATCACAATGATTAGAAAATTAGAAATTGATATGAATATAAAAACAAATCGCACAAAAATATTTATTTCAATGATATAAAAATTTTATAGATATTGTTATTAGAAATAAAATAATCTCAGCCAGCTACTTATTTCTCAGCAACCTTTTTTTTACTATGCAGTTAACATAAAAATTCCAAACTAATGTAAGTAGGTATATTCACTTATATTTTTTTGCATTTTGAAATCTATTTCGTAATAATTTAATAATATGTTTTGGCAAGCTCGACTCCGATGAAATTGTTGCGAAATTTGTTTACAACAATTTTCTATAAATTATTTTGTGTTTAAATAGATTTTTATTAGGTTATGGTCGCATAATTTTAATTTTTATACAGATGTAAAAACAGTCAAAAACCGTTGTTAATGTAGAACATTATACAGGGTGGTGAACTGCTCAGGTGTATATACACTATACAGTGCGTTTGATTTCAACCAACATATTGACTTTACATGTTAAATTTCTCCAGTTAAATTACATTGAATTCAAGTTAATTCAAATAGTAAGCTCTGGACATAAAAAACCGTGGCAACTTAAAAAGACAATTATTTTTAATGATGCTGTTCTGTTTGGCCAATGTTAGAATTTACAGCACTGTACAATTTCTGTCTCACTTTACCTTATGCAATGTCAAATTTGTTAGAATAATAATAATGAAATACTTTCAACGAAAAACACTACATATTATTTATTTAAAATTACAATTCATAAAGATTCCCGAAAAAGCTAAATTTTGACATATGTCTACAAAAATATTATTTTTAAGAAGTTGTGTAAAATACATCTACATGTACTATACATCTCAAAATTTACAATTTAACTGGTGGTTCCGTAGCATTCGAAAGTGCTACATAAGAGTCAAGAGTATATCTTAGAAAAATATCTTGTAAGTAAATAGCACTTAGTAGATACTGCCAATTTATAGATATTATATTTGTTGAAACTTTTAAATTAAACACAAATCTATATTTTTAATCTACAATGGAATTGTTGATGTTTTATCAATATCTACTGATCTGTGACATTCGTTATTTAGTATTGTGTTGGCTCGTCTATATGAAATCTATGTGTAATTGATTTTTTTTTGCGGTTGTTCGTACGTGATGGACGATGTCACGCCCTTTGTGCAGCGCTTTTGTTATTTATAAATGAAAAATATAACAATTGGTGACCACAAACACATAATATTTTCATACTATCCAGCTATATCTATAATCGATGGACATTTGAAATTCTGTGATATAAGATTGAAGGTCAGTTATCTAGCTTAGATTACCTATATTTTTATTTATTTTTTTCGTACTTTTTTCGAGATGAATACAATTTTACTAGTGGAAATTTTAAATTAGTATGTCTGTAGCTTTGGATCAAAATAATGGAAGTTATTTTTCAATGGTTTTATTAAGTTCGACATGACGTATAGGTCAAATTTAATTATTGAAATTATTGAAATGTGTTAAAGTAAATAATCTAGTAGGCTTAAATTGAAACACGAGCTAAGGGACTGACGCATACACAACGAGATCTCGTGCGCTTACCCCCACTCGTCTAACGGCTCGTGGGGGTATACAGCGCACTCGATCTCGTTGTGTATGCGTCAGTCCCTTAGCTCGTGTCTCAATTTAAGCCTACTAGAATACCTCACTTCACGCACACGTATCGAAAATAACTATTTTAAGTTATTTATTAAAAAATGTTTTTTGTATTTAAATCTTTCTTCATACAACATAGGTACTAGCAGCCCGCTCCAGCTTCGCCCGGGTGCAAATCTTTATTTTTCGCTCAATGCTCATCCGCCTTTGTAGTAGCGAAATAATATAGGTATAGTCTATTCCTGAAAGTAGGGGCTATGTGTCACTGAAACAACTATGTAGGTAAATTGTTCTAGTGGTTTTCGAATTTTGACGTAAGGTATAGGTATAGATAAACGGTACCTACATATACAAACATCTTCCTTTAGTTAACGCGAATCACATCGAAATTTTGGATATTGTTTTTGGGTGACATTTGTATATACAGCGTGTCCACGAAAGTTCTTTATAAATTGAATTTTTTTTTATTAATTATTGGAGCAAAAATTTTTTTCTGTGGAAAAGTTCTGCTTCGTCCAAAACCTCTAAAACACCAAAGAAAATTTTTTTCGGCCTAAAGTTATACGAGGAAAATCAAAAAGTTTTATTTTACAAAAAATAAAAATTATCTGTGATATTCAATATTTTCGCAAAATTAGTTACATAATCAAATTTAATTCAAAATTATAACATAACTAACTTCTAAGTAATTATTTATTCAGAATTATAAATCAGGATTCAACATGTCCTCCATCTCTCTCCATACAAAGAAAAAAATTTTCTTTGGTGTTTTAGAGGTTTTGGACGAAGCAGAACTTTTCCACAGAAAAAAATTTTTGCTCCAATAATTAATAAAAAAAATTCCATTTGTAAAGAACTTTCGTGGACAGGCTGTATAATAATATTATCTGATAAAATCTAGACATTGCACTGCTTATAAATCGTAAAAGTCACAATCATAAAATAATGTGATTGAATAGTAGTTGGTAAATTAGTTTTCACTATTTCTTTTTTCGATCTTCACTTAAGTTAAAACTGTTTTTTGCTACAAATAATAATTAGGTACTACTTCACGATGTACCGGCAATAAAATCATTAATAGATAGATAGCATGTAGGTTGCTTATTATTAATTTAATATTTTACAAAATGTAATAAGATTTATTATCATTAAAATGACAGTTTCGACACGTGGAGAAAGTTAAATAATTAGTTCATAATATTTTATAGTTAAGTATTAATTATTATAAACACGAAAATTCGATGTATGCATGGAATATAGGTACCTACATTTTATTATAGGATAGGTATTATAATAATATATTATTGATCATTGATAAATATGACCTACAAAGTTCACCAACTACTAAGGTCATCTAGGCTTAATATAGTACCAATTTGAATTTTCAGTTCATTATTACTTTTTATCAATTTTTTTTTATAAATCGTATAGGCAGGATTAAATATTATTCTACGACAAATATTAGGTTGCAGAATGCATTGTCAGAAAATCTGATTTGACAATGATCTTAGATTGTGATCATATAATTACAGTTTTTATACAGATATGCTGCAACAGTTGATGTCAAACTCTTTATTATGCAGAACACTCACAGAAAAACAAATGACTGATCTACATAGAAAAAGAACGCTTTTCAAGCTAAGTGTTGATCAAAATCGTAGTTAAAATATTGTTTAGAAGTGGAAATTGTATAAAAAACTATGTTAAATACATGTACACACAGTTTAAAAAAAATAACTTTTTTCTCGAGCAGGTGTGATTTAAAATTCTACAATATGCTTTTCTTATTGAGAAATACCCATGTTAGGTCACATCACAATCTAAGATCATTATCAAACAAGATTTTCTGACAACACTTTCTGTAACCCAGCGTTAATCATTCACCAATAATTGGGAGCACACTAAAAAAAAATATATCAAATAGTGAAGTCAAATCCGCTTGCAATTCCGTGTTGCTTCAACAAGACGTGCAATCTTTAATAATTATTATATATGCCTCCAGAGATTTCAACGCTTGCATATAACAGTAGCTCGAAGCATTAATAATGTACTTAACGATCTCTAAAATATGACAACGCATAAATAATTTAATAACAAAACTTTAAGTGACACGCGGAGCTTCCGACGTTGGCACATAATAGTAGTCAGTATAAACGGTTATAAGACAATAACAATTTTAATGTCATTCGACAGAAATAAATGACGTTTGACCGTCGCATGTCACGGACCGCAGTGTCATATGAATTACCGTTGTGTCTAGTCAATTAATAAACGGCTCGTTTATTGCTATAAGGTGAAAGCTTATGCTATGGGTTGACTAATTACTTATAAGTTATGTATTGTAAGTTTTATAACGCCTGCCTCTCATTTATCTATTATATCCGATTATTGAACCCTTATAACTATATTTATTTATTATTTAGGGATGTGAAAGTACAACAGAGCGAATTTTGCGTGTCTGTCTGTCTGTGGCATCATAGCTCTGTAATGGGTGGACCGATTTTGATGCAGTTTTCTTTATACGAAAGGACATCTTTGCGGGAAGGTTATGCACTATGTGCATGACCTCGAGTAGCTGTAGAATAAAACTTACATCGCGTGGCGAAACTCGGAACAATTTGATGGGGTATTTAAATTGTGCAAAGTTGTAAATACAGTTAAAATTCTTCTTCTATAATTTTTCTTATTAGATAATGCATTCTATATTTTAATTTTTAATGAAATAGTCATTTTTTCACAGTAGACATCAGATTTTTTTTGTTTTCATAAGTTTCTTTGAAATACAATTCTGTTGCTATGGAAACATCCATCAAGAAATTTAACGCGCTTTGATGCTACTAGGCTCTGTGCACGTAGTAAATAGGATACAAAAAAAAAACGATGAAATTAAAAAAGAAACTAATGCAACAAAAAAAAACTATTACATAACATATGAAATGACAAAATTTTACTGTGACTTAGGTAACAATGCTATGTGGTAATGTGATGCTTAACTAAAAGGGTTTTGTGGCATAATTTGGGTTCGTGGATTCGACTTACTCTTTGAGCGACGAAGGATGGTACGAACCCAATTCGACAAGACAGATTATTTTCTTTTTTGAAGGCGTATTATGTCGTTTTTTTTAAATTTTTAATACACAACACTACCTAGCAATAAACATTATTGTCATATTTTTCCCAACCATAGATTTTTATGTCTCTGTTTTGGCAACCAACAATGAAACTGTGCACCTGCAACGCATGTCAAAGTTATTATTATAATAGCATGTCATTGTTGAGTGTGCGGTTCACACTTGCGCATGCTGCAAGCTAATGTATTGTGGTTTTGCATTTCCGTTTTGGGAAGAAAATAGAAAACACAGTATTGAAGTGAAAGTACTAAGCAATAAAACACGCGTTCTCACGCGCACTTGCTAAATGCATTTGAAGTTCTGTTCGTTTTCTATACAAGCGTTGACGTCTCTTCTCTGCAATCAAATTACAATCGTGTCCGTTCAGTGTGTGATGAGCACTTGGGAGAAATTAATGCAATCAATTATGTAAATGCCTTTCCCGCTTGTTATAAATAATATCTCTTTGGCCTTTAGCTTTTATTGTAAAGCCTCGTTCTTTTTGTCTGTTCGCATTCCTAGAGTGATTTTTACTTTAAAAGTAGGTTTATCGTTAACACTTGAAAGTCGTACCAGAAATCCAACATTAAACAAATATTTATATGTTTTTGTGGTTGTTTTATATACGAATTATATGGATCTTTAATTAAGAAACTAAAAAAACTAAAGAGAGACTAACAAATAATAATTTTGGATACTTATGACTGATTTACAAATTACAATATATTACGTTAATTTGATTTCTTTTAGTAAATTAGATAAAATTACATATTTTGACGTTCTAAGTCTTTGTTTCCGCTTAATTTCCTAAATGGCGATGAATATTTATATATTCGAAGCAAATACTGTTATTATTGCATTTATTAGCTAACGTTTCGAAAATTATATTTTCATCAAAAGAATTTTTTATATAATAATCATTTTTTATAAAAGCGTACTGTAAAAAAGAACATGGAAATTTGGAAATTTTATAACAAGCTGTGTTAATGCAAGAAACAATAGGTCTTAGTGGAGTTTGAGGTTTGTGTATTTTTGGTAAAAAATAAATTTTAGGAGCTATTGCATTATGGTTTTTAATTTTTTTTTCTGTTTGTTAATCAATTTGATTAAACGTTAGCTAATAAATGCAATAATAACAGTTTTTGCTTCTGATTTGGATCCTTAAGCCACTTTAAAGCCGTTTTCTTCCATTATCATCAGGATCACCACTTTTCTGTTTTTAATCAAAACAGATTCTTCACATTTATATATTCATTTTGGGTCTGTTTTTTATTTTGTGAAAATTATTTGCATTTATATGTCTTTGCAAGTGGATTTAGTTTTTAGCATAACGGTTTACATAATACATTTATAGCAAAAATTAATCTAAGGTTATTCGAAAATAAATATCAAAATTACGATAATCAAATTATTGTGGGATACGGACGATGAAAAAACAAAAATTGAATTTCTAATTTAGCAACGTTTCGTTAATCAATGTTAACTTCTTCAGGCATCTATAAATGTGTAACAAATGCATAAATAATTACAAATATTTGTAATTATTTATGCATTTGTTACACATTTATAGATGCCTGAAGAAATTAGAAATTCAATTTTTGTTTTTTCATCGTCCGTATCCCACAATAATTTGATTATCGTCATATATAACATGGACATTAAAATTCAACACATATCAAAATTACGTTTAATACAGTGCAGAAAGTCTGACGCAACATTAGAGTGAAAATTTGTTACACGTAAAAATGAAAATAAAATTGCGTTACTCTCAACAAAAAAAAATTCTTCTGGGGAGCCAGTCCTATTGGTATATCTACTTCCCACCTAGTAAACTGCTCGTATTTGTCATCAAATTGTTGTACAGGGATGAGATGTTTATATTTGCTATCCATTTATATATTTAATATCAATGGACAACGTAACCATACGACAATCTCTATCAGTGACAAACACGATGTATCCCACAGATCGATCTCCCGGATGCGCAACGTGACCGACCGACCGACTCTCCACATTCAGTGATCGTCATATCTTTATCCGATACAGATAATTGTACAACATGCGTATAGACAACAGTTATAATAGCTTCTTGTTTAGTACCGGCATTCAATTGTTATGTTTCATTTGTTCTTGTTGTATCACTGACCCAAACAATTATGCGTTACATACCTATACGTAAGGTATATAACCTACAATCGATATAATACTGTCGACTGTTTTTGTTTTTATTTAATTCAATTCTACAATATGCTAGTCAATAAAAACTTGCTGTGGTTATGATACTACAAATTAAATTTCTGGGTCTAACCATTCATAAGCATTTGAACTGGAAAGATCAAGTTGACAAAATAATAAAAAAAACCAGTAAATATGTGTACCTATCTATTAAAATGTCTGGGTAAATTTATTCCAGAATCAGTTCTCGTCACTGTTTATAATGCCTTTGTGCAAAGTATATTTTTATATGGAATTGTCTTTTGGGGCAACTCCGTAAATACTTCTCAACTTTTTATTGTACAAAAGCGCTGTATTAGAGCAATCTGTAAAGTTCCTCCTAGAACACACTGTCGCCCACTCTTTAAAAAACTTAATATCTTAACAATTCACGATCTTTATGTGCTAGAATGTGCCAGCTTTGTTAAATTTAATTTTAATCTCTTCTCAGGAAATATTCCAAATCATACATACAGCACTCGAACAGGTACTAACTATAGACTTGATTACACGTCGTTGACTACGGTCAACAAAGGTCCTGTCAATGCAATGTTGAAAGTGTTTAATAAGTTGCCCCAAGAGGTCAAAAATTTACCAGTCACCAAATTTAAACAGAATTTAAAATTTATATTATTACAGAAAACTTTTTACTCTGTCGAGGAATTTTTTAATCATAAGTTTTAATTTGTATACTTTTATACTGACGCATTCTACACTGTATATACAGTATTAACAGAATAAAGTTTATATCTATCTATCTATCTATCTAATCTATAGTCCCAGTTTGAAAGGAGAATAATTTAAATGAAGTTCAATGTTCATATATACAAATAATCAGAGGACAGTGTGGTCCAGTGGTTAGCGTCGTGGCCTCTGGATCAGACTGTCGGGGGTTCGAATCCCGCCTCCGCTCATGGATGTTTTGTCATGTCATTTAGTTTTAAGTTGTTATTTAATGTAATCAACACGCTAATGACCTAAGTTGTCGACGCGTCTATAATTTATAATAAATAAAAATAAATAAAATACAAAAGACTATAATCAGACACGTATTTCGATTTTCTGCGTTAGCACTTGTTTTTCAAGTTGGGCAGAATAGTACAATAGGTATCAGGGGCACAATTAAGATGATTTTTGACGAATGGTGAATGCGGTGACGGTTGTTACACGAGTGTAACAAACGAGTCAAATTTGCATTACACCCTTGATACACATAGTATTTTTTGTCCTAATAATAGAAACGTTGACCACCAGCAATATATGAATCCTATCATCAGAGATTCAACTGCGACATGAAACTTGTAGGTAGTTGCCTGATGGCTAATAAGTTGCTCTCTTTTGGATATCGTCGCAATAGCGCCAAAGTATAAGCGTAAGTATTACCGGCTAGAGAACGACCCTAGTGAATAGTTTAAAATAGATACTGTTTGTGAGAAAAGAACTGATCAAATCATCAAGTTATCATTAAATTTACTTTATATCGTTTTATTATATTGTGTTAATGTATACTAATATTATAAGGCTGAAGAGTTTGTTTGTTTGTTTGTCTGTTTGGTTGAACGCGCTAATCTCAGGAACTACCAGTCTAATTTGAATTTTTTTTTTTGTTAGATAGCCCATTTATTGAGGAAAACTATATAGGCTATATAATATTACGTTACGACCAATAGGAGCGGAGCATCAATGAAAAATGTTTGCAAAAACGGGAAAAATGATTCCTTTTGAGAGCTTCCGTTGCGTTCGCTGCGTAAACGGTTAAAGTTACGCAAAAATCATGTATGACGGAATTGTTCCTTTTTAAAACTTCTCAAAAAAAGTCCGCGACAGCATATGTCTATCTTTTAAGGTTGACTCACTATAACTTTTTTGTGGTAATCAAATTTGTTCGTAATTACAATATTCAAGCGAACGAGCGAAGCGAGTGAGTAGTGTATTGCACCCGGGCTTTCTTAGCACCCGGGCGAAGCCAGACAGGTACCGCTAGTAAGAAATATAATAATATGTAATAGATTGAGAATATAGGTACTAATTTATATTTTATTAGTTATTACATTATGCACATAGGAAGCAGATAAGATATTTTTAGGTACGTAATTGAAATAATATAAAATATTTAAAAGATAAAGGTAAGAGAGTTACTTTAGGTACAGTATAACCTCGATTATATGAGCTATTGTGGACCGACCCTACTTGGAATAATCGAAAAAGTCGGATAAAGATTTAAAAATTTAGTCATTAAAATATTTATGTCAATCATACAAAAACAATCGCTTTGCTCGGATAACTCGGGTTCTTAAGCGCGAGGGCTCGGTTAAGACGGGGAGTTAAAATTAGATGTAGGTAACCTCGGTAAATCGCGAACTCGGATAAAACGGGCTAGGTTAATTCATGTTCTACTGTAAATTCTGTTTGCATTTCAGTTAGACTGTAGCTCTCTGCTCTGTAGATCCACAGATAAATCGTGAATAAGAAGACTTCAGTTACGGAACGAGAATCATTGAACTCTTGTGTTTATGTAAAAAATACGTTCAGTTTGCTTTGCAATTAGAATATGGAAACTAAAAGTTTGTAAAAGGTAGTATAACGATATCGTACGGTATTCCAATTATACATAATATGAATAATTTTTCAAGGAAGTCCTGAATAAATCACTTTGTTAAAGATTTTTTGCAACACCTGCGTCAAAAGTACAATTTTAGATGGCTGTGTACCGTTTGTTAAGTGATTCTTTATGGAAGTTTCTGACAGATTCGAACGACAGTGTGTGAAGTAAATTTTAACACACTCCGTGCTATAAAGTAATACTGTTTTGTTTTACTTTATAACACACGTGCGTAAAATAGTACTTTATAGATTACTTTGCTATAATGTCACTAATGAAATATTTGTCTAAAAATTGTGTTTTATTTGCTTAAAATTGAACTTTTGAAGCAGTTGTTGCAAAAAATATTGTATGTAACGCGTGGCTAAAGTGACGAATCTGACAGTCACGATTTTACAATACTCCCCTAAGGTTATGTTGCATTTTTCGACTCGCGCGGTAAACTCACACTCGTTCTGGTATAAATGCAACGTAACCTTAGGCTCGTATCGCAACATCGCGATTGTCATATAATCAGTCACTTAAGCCACTTGCTGCCTAAATATCTATTTTAGATGTCTAAATTGCTATGTAATAAAATTAAGGCTCGTAGTTAAGTCTTCAAATCCGCGTACGTTCTCTGAAGCGATTTCTAACATTAACTTTTTTAAGGCCACCAACCGCTATATGGTTATTTTCAATATATTATTTTTTTATAATAATACTTCTATAAATTGAAAATCCGCAATTGATACTTTCTACCAGTTCTCAGATTAGAACCAGGGAACTGGGGGCTTGTAATCGAGGAGCCATGGAAACGCCATAATATATAAACAACTGCGTCGCTATACGCTCGGCTATTCTCAAGCCTACCACTATTCTTAGTTTTCACTTGTATTCCATTCACATATTTTCTAAATTAACTCGAAAACGAAAGGTTCTTTCATGTCTTGCTTCCTATATATATTTTACGTCTATGAATTAACTCAATACTGGCGCCATGCAAAGTATTTCTAACGTTTGTCGTATCTAAACACATAATAAATTCAAATTATATTTATTATTAGCGTGACAGTTGTCACATGCCCAAATATATTATTTATTAAAAGTCGCTTCATATTGATCACATTTGCTCTGAACCAGTTTTAGTTCAGTTACATAACCATGATGAAGTTGTTAAAATTGACATTTTGATTTGCTACCGCATATTGAGATAATATTTTGTTACATAACCCGCACACTAATGCTGATTAATTTTATGCCTATAATTGAATTTCACGTATGCGATGTGTAACAAAGTTTTAATTTATTTAGAAAATATTGTGATTACGTCCTGTCAGTACAGACCTGATGATAAATTGCCTTCCATGATTCTTGATGACGGGTGGAACCTTTGGTGTGAAGACACTGAATATTAAAAATAACCGCAAAACACTAAACCAGTAACAGCTTTTTCTCGTCACACGTTTCGCTATAACTATCAGGAGATATTAAATAGAGATTTAATCATCAAGAGACGATTAAACAGAGATTTTATCGTCAGGAGATGATTATAAATAGAGATTTAATCATCTCCTGATGATGCTAGTATGATTAGCGAAACTTGCGTCGGAAAAAAGTATTATTGTTTTGTAACCGATTACTATTCATATTGGAACCTTGTTTTGTACTTGTATGTTAGCAGTTAAGTAGGGTTTATTTAATAACTTTTTGAGTGAAATTTCTTTAGCCGAGATGAAATTAATTTTGTTCAAAAGCGTAACGAAAACGAAAAACGGCACCGTCCGGAGTGGGGGAAATGAGCTGCTAGCGGGGATCTGGAACCGATTGGCTAGCGGGTAGTCTAGGTACGAATGCGTTGAGGGGAAAACTCAATCGACACGCCCCTTTGTTTAGTAATTACTTGGTTACAAATGTTTACCCATGCAGTTTCACTTTAGGTAAAAAATTAATAAATTTCATTAATATTACTCTTTAGAAGTTAAACAAAATCCTACAAATCTAAACATTTCGTGACACTAATAATATAAACTAACAATACATCAATTAATTTAACAAAACGATGCAGGCGATTTTGTAACGCGTTAATTGTGATAAAACATTCCTCGTGTTGTATTGACCTGGTTGCAAATGTAACAGATAAATAACACACAAGCTTATATAGTTATTAGTTAGTAGTTACAATATAAAAACAGTTTCATAACCGCTACAGAATTGCTATGATGTTACAATAATAACTGGAAACAGTCGTTGTTTGGCAATCGGAGATGTGCAAATGGAATCGAGGTTTTTTCTCGTAAAATTTCATCTCTGCTAGAACTTAGACTGTTACCATTATATTTTAGAACAGTTTTTTTCGTTATCAAGTGCTTTTTACCATTCCAACTCCAAAAGTGGGGAAATGGTACCTACTAATTTAGGTTAAAATTCACTTTTTAAAACTTTACAATATTTTCCCCAAGTTTCATGGAGTAAAAAAAATGTTTTTGAAAAAAGTTTGTCCGTCTATCTCTGCAGTGATTCGCAAACTGGGCGGCGTGATGTAACGTTAAGGGATGAATTTTGAATTTAAGAATTGGAGCAGTCCGATTGTATTTAAAACAGGTCAATTATTTGAATATTGTGTGCGCCACTTAACTTTGAGAGATTTGCTTCGAATTTGCGTTTTTGGTCCTATTTAAAAAAAAAAATCGGGGGAGACCCTCCACCTGGGGGGATCCTCCGGTCAGTAGGCTAACGCTTAGATATCTTAAACTTCGTCAGGTCATGAGGGCGTGAGCTTTTCATATTATCAAAAAGGACTCAAGAAGGCACGATTCCAGTCAAAGGCTTATAGCTAATCGAAACCAAATTTTGGTAGAATGTTTGACACGCAAGTAAATAGGAGAGGGAGAAATATTATAGATTATAGACGCTCCACAACTGAGGTCAGTAGCGTTTATATAAGTAGAGCATTGTTTTTGAGGAGTTTTGGGTTGCAATTCAGAAAACCAATGTCTTTTTGCTTTTTATCGCACCCTTGAAATACCTTTATTTTATGTGGAAATGTAGTTATCCCCTGCACTCTTCATCTCAAATCCTTTCGCCTCGCTTAAAAACTTTAAAGCTAACGGGTTAGGATAACCGCCAAATGAAGGCCCAAGAATCACATTACAGATCCTACAGGCGAAAAATTGAAAAAAAATTCTTGTAACTTAAAAAAAATTATAAATTACGTAATCATTCACACATAGCCAAAACTTTTTTTCAAAAAATTCACCTGTAGGATTTGTAGTGTATTTCTTGGTTCTTCATTTGGCGTTTACCCGAACCCTTTAGCATTAAAAATAGCGTCGAGAGAATGGGAACCGTTTTTAGCCGAGGTGAAAGGATTTGAGATGAAGATTGCAGGGTATAACTTCCGCTATCGAATACTCTTAATGATGGATCGTTTACATAAATAATTATAATATTTAACGATGAAGTAACGGCTGCATTTTAACAGCTATAAATATACAATAGATCACTAATTATTATAAATAGAAAGACCTTCAAGATGCTAAATCGATGCTTTTTGTTATAAATTATTCCTATAAACAAAAACGAGGTTATTCGTATAAATCTTTTTTTATATTTTTTATGAAACTGGCCATGAATCTTTTCTCATCTTAATTTATAAACCAACAAAATTAGCATATTATCACCCAAATGATTTTTAAACAAAATATTACAAAATGAGTTCAGATTCTCGGACCTTCGTTTATTCAAAGCCTTTAGCTTTAAAAAATAGCGTCGAGAGAGCGGGAACCGTTTTTAGGCGAGGGGACAGGATTTGAGATGAAGAGTCCAGGGGGTAACTTCCACTATCGAATACTCTTAATCTGCATCATGGTAATTGGTCATAAATAATAAGATTTTGGTAACGACATAATATTAAGTATTTTTGATCAAATTCTATGTTATTGTATACGTGGTATAATAGAACGGCAACTTTCCTCCGCAGGTGTAACTGATTTCTTTACCAAGGTGATTTGTCATTTATACTCGCTATTTACAATAACTAAAAGTCAATGTCTTTTCACATTCCAACACGGTTGACCCGCGAAACGCTGTTGCCAATTTGGTGATTGCATTTTTACAGAAAAAAGCTAATAACGTTAAAAACATTAAAAAAACAACAATTTAGTTAGGTACTTCTTAACCACAACAAGTTTATCATTGAATCTATACATTTCGAGAGCAATGCTCCCCATCATCAGTAAAAACTAAACTATGATGAAATACTACAAACAAATGAGTAAAAACTAATAATAAACAAAATAATAATCTAATGGATTATTATTATTTGTTAAAGTTTTTAGTTTTCAAGTTTTTATTGATTCGTTTATCGAATTTTAATTAGTTTTTGCTGATGATGGGAGCATCGTGTAGGTGCATCTAATAATAACGACTTTGTGGCAAAATAAGATTAATAACGATTGAGTTATCCTGTTCTCTGTTTAACCTTCCAATGAAAAAAAGACAGCCCTATCGGCACCTTCCTACAACACGACCGTCACGAAGATCGAGTTGATAAAAATTTACTAACCAACGTACCTACATTTTAAATTTGAATAATTTTGCAAAACAGTTTTGAGTTACTGGTGAAAAATAGACACTTGGAGATCCACACAATATTATGTCGTTTTGAAATGCAATTTGAATTTGGGATTTATGTATAATAGGTAGAGATAAAAATGTTCCACAAACAAAAGTTACAAAAATCTGTTTGGAGATATAAAAAACAATAGCAAAAAGTTGAGTTTATCTTTTGGTTACATTTAGTTTCTTTAATTAAAAGTGCCTATTATGAAACAAATAATTTTAACATTTAATACCTACAGCCTTTATTGTAATCGTCTTTTAACAAATATATCAAAGTGCAAGAGGAAATTGGAGGTACCTGTCAAAATGAAAACGTATTTTAATTGCAAAGATTTTTATCATAAAGTTAAATGACATATAAATATGCAAATTAGTGACGCCATAACATTGTTATAATTTTAAGAGTGAAAATGGTAGTTCTCGAAAGTTTTTTTTGTAATTGTTATTTGACGAAACAATGCGGGGAAAAATAAAATCCGATAACAATTAACTGAAAGTGAAACACGTAATTTTGTAAATAAGCTGATTTTAATTGAAATAATTTACTATTGTCTTAATGTAAGTAGGTATACACAAAAAAAATGACTTAGTTTGATTACACCTGCATAATGTTTTATATGCAGGTGTTTTCTGGTTGCATTTTGTAAACACTTCCTGAAATCATCATTTTACACCTTTACCTATTTATCTTTTCTCAAACTGCCTAAAAATTTTTATCTGGACAAGTGGACGCTAATATAAAATACATAAAAATAAAATATAATAAAAGACTTCCCGATGTGGAAGGAAAGTGATTTCAAATTGTAGATTCGTACAAAATTCAACATCTGCATTTTACAGTAGACCCTAAAATTTAACGTGCAATACTATAACTCCTACACAGAGCCTACTAGGTAGTGTAAAATATTCTCCTGCATGGGCGTTTATAAAAGTATATTTACTGTTCTTCAATTTAATAACATTTACTATAGCATTATAGATCCTGATGTAAGAAATTCTTGTATCAACGGTGAAGATAGCGGAGCTAATATATCATTATATCAATAAATCGATAAAAGTGTAACTTTGTTAAATCTATAATCATATATCTTAGCTACAAAATTAAAACCTGTAAAGTATGTTTTCTTTTATCAATTTTTTTTTAAATAATCATTTTAGATGTTCTCTTGTTTTGGCTCTATATAGCCAACCATCATGATCTTCTTTAAGACCTTCTAATAATAGAAAAATATTTGATATAGTTGTGTAGCTGATTTTAAAGAATATATTAGCTTGCAAATCAATATATTATTCCTTAGATGCTTATGATCTCTGTTGTCGAGTGTCTATAATAATATAGTATCTAATATTTATCTGTATTATATTCCTTAAAGTCCTATCTCATCTGCAAAATTAGTGTTATCATTTATGAAATACGTATCTGTAAATTTGAAACAGGGATGCAATTTAAATTAGCTTAAGAGTAAAAATGATAATATTAACAATTAAATTTTCTGCACCCTTTTTGATAATAGTCCAACATTTATCATAACTACCTATATCTCTCACAAATAGACCCTGCAGCTGTAAAAGATACTGAAGCATCTTTAATTATATCTACATTCTAAATACTCCCATATTGTGTTTTATAAAATATATCTTTTCTTAATCATCAAACCTCAAACGGTGGTCCAGTAGACCCCACAGCTTCAGTCGCCTACTAGTTCATCTAATTAGTGATTTGTTTGAAGAGATTTTTTGAAGTTTAAAAAAATATAAATAAATAACATCTATTTTTGCGAAAAATGTTATAAAAATGCACTAATATACCGATTTGTGCTATGGGATTCATTAAACCCAAGTGTGGTGTTCTAGGATTAAAACACATTTCTATAATATAATGCCACAAAGAATTATAATTTTGAAAAAAAGAAATATTGGTCGGATAAATATTTATATTTCTTGGATAAAAAAATTCCAGTGAAAGATAACACTTGACAAAACACACTGAACGTATAAAAAACTTAAATCTTAACAACTTATCAATTATTGCGGGATAAACACTCACCTGTTATTATTATAAACTTTAAAATGCAATATAACCGCGAATGTTTCACTATATTAACCGCAGTATAAGGTATTCCTTGTAACGCGCACAGCAAGTCGGTATGTCGGACTGCCCCAGAGCGGGTCGTGCCCGTCGTTTATAGCCGTCCTACATCCCCCACATAACATAACCTACATTGCCCCCTCGACCCCGCTACCGATGTGCCCGGTCACAGCCTCCTAGAGCCAGCCGACGAGCGGCCAGCAAGAAGATGCCATCCCGTGTACAGTCGTACAGTATACGTTTGTATACAGTATGGTTAGTAAACATAGGTACTATATAACGCGCACACCTAACCAGCGAGCTATACCAAACACACATACACAGTACACACACATGTATACTACGTGTTAAGACAAAAGACACAGGTGAAGAACGCACACGCTTTTGGAATACCTTTGCATAATTGTTGTAAACATGGAAGTTTCTATCCGTAAATGAAGCTAATGACCTTAGTTGTCAAACGTTTATAATCCACAATCTATCTATTCGTAAAGGAAAGAAAAGGAATTTTGATTATATGTTCAAAATTATTAATCAAGTAATATTTCTGTCACATTGATCTTAATATAATCTATTATTAAAGTTCCTTTATCCGTCCGTCTGTCTGTTTGCGAAAAACTTGAAAACCACTGGGTCAATTTTAATTTGGTTTTCACGATTTATAGACCAGCGATTGGCAATTATCGACCTGCGGGCCAGATCCGGCCCTCGAAGCTCACCTCATGCTACGTCATTTTGCACCTCCCTATAAAGTGAGGTGACGACCGACTGACGGTAGGGTAACTTTAGAATGAATAAAAGTAGATAGTGTACCTATATAGAGAAATACACATAGAATGAAATAAGTGGACATCATGGATTTTTGGAGTTCGATTGTACGCACGCAGTCGTTATACATAAAAAAGTAATTTTCGTTTCGTTTCGTTCGCTCAGGAAACGACGCCCTAGGCACAAGTTTGCAATGGCCCTACACAAACGTTACATAAAATAGTGCAAATCTATTTATCAAAAATAGACATAATTTCCCTTGTGTCTACAGAAATATCTCTGATTTCGATTACAGCACTTTCGTGAAAGCAATTGCGAATTTTCAAATATTTATTAGACTAGGTTTAAATGATTAGACTCAGGACCGGCTTTAGCGAATCTGACACCCCTAGCGTGAATTTTCAGCCCCCCCCCCAAGCAAAAATATTTTTTTCTATGAAAAATTTTCTTATTTGTTTTACTAATTTGATCAGTCTCTGAGAGCCCTTAGTGGAGTCAGCTGGTAAAATAGAATAGCTTTTTGCAAAAATTGAGTAGATCACATATTGTGTTGGTAGGGTAAAACAACTTGTAGATTGTACACTTTTAGCTTTGACATTTACTAACGATTTTGATCCGTGATTTAAAACAAAATCTTCCGCCGCTCCTCCGAGCCTGGCGCCCTGAGTAGTCGTTAGTAGTGTTAGACCCAAATAAAATGATAAGATTAAGATGCGTATTGCGCGGCTGCGCCCTTAGTAACGGTGTCAACAAAACTATATTTTTGTCTTATTTTTTATTTTCTGCTAATATTTGCGGTAATGACTTCAGGAAATAATAATATAACAGGGAAAGTTAAGGAAATTTGCGATCATAAAATTTTTATTAATATTTACTTATCAGTTAAAAATTTAAAACATACATTTTTTTAAATATTTTTTATGTAATTCTCCTCAAAGATTTATTCTATAACCAATAGATATGTTGTAGGTTATATTTATTTTGATTTTGAGATAATACTATTATGAAAAATTAATTTTTTGTAAAAGTAAATACAGCTTTCACTTTTATATTTATACAGTGCGTGTCCCCCTCTCTTAATTTTTGATTTTTTTTTAATATGTGGATTGTTGGCTTCTACACCATATGTGTAATTAGCCATGAACTAATCTAAATTGCCTATAACAAAATTTAGAAGAGAAAAAAAAATAATTTTATTTTTGAATTAAAAGAGTCCGGAGAAAATAGAGGTCAAATCTTATCATATACAGGTACTCTATGCGCATGCACGAAACGCTCGTGCGGCGTGTTTCCCGCGGTAAATTAAAAAATAGGAATTTTTTATCATATTCATAAATATATAAGCTGCATCTCGAAAAATGCCGTCAAATTCCGAGTGGGTATTTTACTCATTCGGATTTTCTTATGTGGGTATATAGCTACCCACCATACCCACATTATTTGCCGGACCTGACTACTAGTGAAGTTGAAAGCTAATGGATTAATTTGGGGCAAACGAGAAGTGGAAACCATTCAATTCCGGGGAGGCGTGAGAGTAAAGAGACAAAAAATCCTCGCGATCATGTTTCTTTTACTTTCAAAACTACTCTACCGCATACTCAGTCAATTTCAGTAGATGAAATCTTCTATTTGCAAAGGAAATATAAATACGACAGTTAAAATGTGTAAGTACCGGAAATTCTAGTCATATCATGCAATGTCGGTATTAGACAATAACATGGCTGAGATTTCAACATAGGCATGCGCGTATTATATCATAACATATAGAGTAATCTCATTCATTCAACTATTATTTCTCGTTTACTAAGTAAATTGAAGATACGGCAATAAAATTAAATTAGCCGCGACTGCTGAAAGTGAGCTGAATTGATACAAGTGCTTACGCTATACAAACTGTCCCAAAATTAAACCGACTAGCTTCGACTAGTTGTGAAGGACACAAAAATAAGGAATTTTTGTCAATTTTTGCCTGTACCTACATTTAATAGTTTAACATCACTACCTGCATTTAATCGCCGTGCAAGGAAGTATGTGCAGTAATTTCGCAACACGCTAGCAAAATTTCATTTTTGAGCTGCGCACTTTTTAGTTATTTAGTGGTATAATGTTTTAACTGTTTTTTATATTATAATTGTTTATATTTTAACTGTTTTCAATTATAGAATTAAGATAAGAATCTTTCGGGCTTATGAGCCGTGGTCTACTGGAATGGTTTCTTCTTCTTCCAGACGTTTCGCTTGCAACTGCGGCAAGCATCTTCAGTGGTGTGTTCGACGTAGTCGTAGTGTTCTTCTCGGTGCAGGACACCGAGCAAGCATCTTCAGTGGTGTGTTCGACGTGGTCGTAGTGTTCTCGGTGTCCTGCACTACGTCGAACACACCACTGAAGATGCTTGCCGCAGTTGCAAGCCAAACGTCTGGAAGAAGAAGAAACCATTCCAGTAGACCACGGCTCATAAGCCCGAAAGATTCTTAGAAAGCCTACATTCTTTTATGTTTTCAATTATGTTTGATATTATCTATATTTTAACCATAGTATCACTATAATCCTTTTATTGTATATATGTATTTCTGTAATTACATAATATTATATTTGGTTGAGTGGAAGAGCAGCTTGGCTGAACTCCCTAATAAAGGCTTTTAAAATAAATAAATAATAAAATAAAATAAATTTCCGAAAATTACTTGTTTTGTCACTATAGACTAATTAATGAAAGATTCATTGTTTACTTGGTGCTAGCTTTTGGAAGTTCGTTCTGTGACCCGAGTGGGTAAGTTTTTTATTTCCTAAGAAACTGTTTGGAATTTCGGGATAATAGGGTTAGCCAATGTGTCATATATGAACTTTGTTTTGGTTGCCCGAAAATAAAAAAAGGACAAGTGCGAGTAGAACTCGCGCTTGGATGGTTCTGTACCGTTATAACAATTTAAAAAAATAATTTTGATTAGTGTTTTGTGTCGCAGTCGACTGCGAATAAAATGATAAGTTTGAAAAATTAATTTCTAGAAATCTATAAGATCTAAGATTTTCCGTATAAGTTTCCTGTAAATTTTAAGTAAGGTCTTATATTCCCTGATTTTAAAAAAAATTTTATGTCAAATAGTTACTTAATTTGCTCGCTCTTTATTTCTTATATGAATATTTTAATGTTATAACTATACTGTAAGATATGTGAGTTAATTACTAAGTATGCCAAATTTTAAATTTCTACGTCGCAGGGTTTCTCAGAAAATCGGATGTGACAGACGAACGGACACGTGAGTGATTTTATAAGGATTGCGTTTTTTTTCTTTTTGAGGCACGAACCCTGAAAACCTTACGTTTTACAAATAGTGAAGTACAAGGTTCGCGTCTTGATTGATCATCGACAGCTTCTTAAAATGTATGCGCATTATAAAGCAGATTCGTGTTATAATTATAATCCTTTTGCTTGTCGGTATTTTGTAGGCTAATTATAATATGTATAACTTATTCATGTCATTTTAGATCAAAGTTGATCAGCTTATGGATAGTTGCTATAAGTAAGTACTAAGAATAAAATTGTAAAAAAAGGATTTCCCGTACCTTAATTTTTTTTACGAAATGTCATCTTTTTCAGACATTTTGCATGATACGAAGTCATAATTGATCATTTTCAGATTTTTTTGTCTACCTGTGTGTGTGTCTGTTCCGACATAACTCTTAAGCCCCTATTTCGGTTTCAATTTAATTTGGTACACGTATATAAGCTTCTCAATTCAAAGGATAGTCTAAAAAATGAAAAAAAAATTCTTTTAAAGCATGCAAAGCCACGGGTAACGGCTAGTAGGTATATAAACTAAAAAAATGCAAAAATACGAGCAGGTTCAGCGTCTACTAAGCAGAGATCTAATTATTAACTTCTGTTTAAATTTTTGTTGTAGGTACCTATAATTAATTATAGTGACACTAGTATTTTTGAGCTCTTATGTCAAAAAGTACTTTCACTATATTGAATTAAACTTTCTCCTCCTTCAGGAAAAATAGCATTAATATATGTTTGGATTGAGAATGTGATTCAAGAAAAAAATGTTGGTCATCACTGGTTTAACCCAACGCGATATATCCTTTCACCTCCTGGATGACATCAACTCATCTTTTTAGTGTATTTGCCATAATATGGCACATACACTATTGGCGTCGGTCGGATGGCGGGACCTAGGGGTCGGACCAAAATTTCTCGACGTTTCATACCCTCCTGAACAGTTTGCCACCATTTTTGAAAATGTTTATGTATATATGTATGTATATATATATATATTTATATATTTATATATATATTTGTATATATATGTGTGTACACGATAACTCTCGACAGACTTAACCGATTGAAACGAAATTTGGTACACACATTGGAACCCATTACCGCAAGAAGCCTATTTAAAATGGGCCCGATCGGACCATTTTCAGGGTTGTATTTAGGGATTCCAAAAAGTTTTTGGGCCCAAAAATACCGAAAAATTGGTCAGAATCGTTTCAAAATTGAAATTTAACTCTTTAGTAAAGATTAAAATGTGCTGCTAAAATTTTAATAAAATCGGCCCGACAGGACCGGACTTACAAATTTTATGAAAACACTAGTTTGCGGATAGTGATTTACTTACTGAAGGATGTATTTAATTTGGTACAGAGATTGCATTGATAATAATATTGAAATTAAGAAAAAAAATATTATTTTCAGGGATGTATTAAGGGGTTAAATTTTTTATTTTGTCCAAAAACAAACCTAAATTCACGTATTAAAGCCACAAGGCCTGTATTAGCAAATACACTATATTGTCGGCAGGGTTTGGCACTGCGACCCGAGTTTTTTTTTATTTTGGCGACAAAAAAATATGAAAGGTGTACTTCAACTTGACTGTTTATTTTTTTATCGAGTAACATTGCCTAGAGGTTATTTTTTTTTCATTTTTTTCCCATGAAGTTTTGTCGCGCAATATTGTAGTTATAAAAATAGAAATTGTTTTGTTTAATTTATTCAAAAGCCGTTTCTTTTTTAAACTCCATAATTGGAGAATAATATTATGAATAGTTAATAATTTATATTACAATATATAATAATTTGTTTTTATAGTTTTTAAATGATAATGTTAATTACTATCACCATGACCTTGAAAATAGAAATAGAAAGGTTGATGATTGAATAATTATAATATTCGGAGAATTGAAATAGATAATTATTATAGATATCTGATCCGCCTCCGATTCTGACTTTAATTAACGTAGCATTGCGATCTTACTCTCCTAAAGCTAATGGGATATGTCATATGACAAACTACCATTTATCTGTGGACAAAAGGCGAAACCGCTTAAGTCGAATGTTATTTATTTTTTCTATGTCTTAAAATATAGATATGTTTATGATCTTAGTTGTCAAGCGTCTGTAATTTACTCTTACAGTACTTGTCTAGTGTCTATTAATCCAATCTCCCAAGGTACAAAAGTCAATACGGAACAACACTACTAAAATGTTGATTGCGTGAACAGAAATCTTATGACAGAAAACATCTAATCGGTGGCAGGCGATTTCGATTGTTTTAAATCATTTTTTATTGTCTTGATGTTTATGCCTAGATTATACAGGGTGTCCCAAAAAGAATGGGACATAAAGTAACAGCTGATTCCTTGCAAAAAAATATTGCGATAGACCCCATCATGTCTATTCCGAAAGTTGATATTAAAAGAAATGCAGGGTGTCAAAGTTTAATTTTTATTTGTATCATTATGATGCGGCATTTTAATAAGAAACATTGATTTTTTAAATAAAACTGTCAAAATTACTATGATAACGCCACGCCGGCGCCATTGTTTTCAAAGCCACCTATATGTTCATTTTCAAAATTTGCCATTTTAAACCACATTGCATCGATTACTTTAAGTGCAAATATCTTGAAAAAGGTTACTCCTAGCCACTTTTACAAAGTATACCTTTTTTGCGTAAAAATGATGGAAAAATCAATTTTTTGATTCAAGAAAATAGTACGAGTGCGTACAAAAAAGTTATTACTATTTGAATGAGTGAAAAGGTGTGTAAGTGGCGCCCCCTACAAGTAAGAGCCATACCAAGGTCAGATTTGAATTTCTCAGATCAAAAAATCCCCATACACCAAATTTCATTAAAATACCTAAATTATTTTAAAAGTTATTTAAGAAAATCAAAAATAAAAATTGAATTTTGACACCCTGTATCTCTTTTAATATCAACTTTCGGAATAGACAAGTTGGGGTCTATCGCAACATTTTTTTGTAAGAAATCAGCTGTTACTTTATGTCCCATTTTTTTGGGACACCTTGTAGAGAAATATCAATTATGTTGACCCACTATATTGAAAGTGGTTGTTTCTTTTTACGGATATCATTGTACTTTAGGTGTATAATCAATACCCATTTTTGATATGAATTTTGAAGCGTTTTTTGTTTAAAAAAAATAATTTATTTTTACAGTAGGTAATTTAAAATTGCCGCTAGTTAAAGGGCCAATCAAAAGACGCGCGCCATTCAAGTTTCGAAATATGGTTGAGACAGCATTGTCGTGTACTTACTACCTAGTCGTTGTGATGTGAAATTTCAAATTCCGTAATTAATTAAATAATTAATTTCGTATTAATTTCTCAGTAAAACCGTCTGAAAATAATATGTAAAAATAACTCTATAGATATTTGAACGTATGAAGTAACAAAACAAACTAAAACACGCTTCATGAAACTTGACAGGTGGTTGACAGTTGTAACAATGAATACAGTGTATTTTCATTTCTGCTGGCTTTACTCTTATTGGCTCTTAGAATCCAAGCGCGAACATAGTCCTATGACGTCATCCTACCAACAGTTTTCAATTTAATTATTTTTTAAAGCCTTTCCAAGACTGAAAAAATTTGATAGCCTTAAATTCGAAAACACTGCCAATTAAAAAAATAAAAAAGTACGTGGGTCATGCCCATTATCAGTATCTGCCTTGCAATTTTTTTTGCAGACCTGGCAGGCCTCATACTGATTAATTCATTTGGATAGAGGTCTGACTAGGGTTATCCATCTGACAGGCGTTTGCCGCATTTGACAGGCATTTTAAGATCTAGACAGGCGTGCGGCCGGCGCTGGTCAGAGACAAGCATTTTAAAATTTCGCGTCCTTTCGTGACTTCGTCGCACTTTGGACGTACCTACCTACAGCTTTTTTATTTTAGACAGGCATTTTTCTGAAAAATCAGGCATTTCAGGCACCCTAGAGAGGCATCCCTCCGCTTATGTCTGGTAACCCTAGTTCTGACAGATATGTAAAAAATCATGACACCTATTTTTTTATATTGATTTTTTGAGGTCTCTATGATACCGAGGCTCATACGCACGCTTATTGTGCCTGTGCGGTCAGGGCCGGATTAACCATGTCGGGGCCCCTAGGCATGCAATTCTCGGGGCCCCTTTTTAGCCGTTTGAAGATGATCAAGCATTTCAAAACTTTTGTTTATCATAGTGTATTTCGACGCATGCTGTCAGTTGATGAAATACTTCATACTTACAGAACAGAACCATCTAGTATCGAGTAGTAGAACTAATAATATGGATGCGTTACGTAGCGTATTGTATGATTCATACAATACGCTACGTAACGCATCCATATTATTAGTTCTACTACTCGATACTAGATGGTTTTGTTCTGTAAGTATGAAGAATTTCATCAACTGACAGCATGCGTCGAAAAAAAGCAATAATACCTATTGTCATTGAGGATACAAATTTTCCAATTAAATTTTCACTCTCTGAAACATTTTCAATTTCTTTTGTGCGCGCACGGGGCCCCTAGGCAGTTGCCTACTCTGCCTAATGGTTAATCCGGCCCTGTGTGCGGCGATCCATCACTATATGTCGTATAGTCCGGACCTTAGTTGGATCCGGAGACACTTTAAATGTGTAAATAAACCTTAATAACTAGGATCGTTTTGAAATCGATCGTTCTCGTATTTCCAATAAGAGTTATCTGTCAGATATGTTTATGTATGAGTAATGTAAGTAAGTATAGTAAATTTGATTTCGATTGCGAGTCGTGATTATGGACGATAATAATTCAAAGGACAGCTATAAATTATAGATCAAGTATAACGCTAAGTCGTGCAAGTATGATGAGCTCAATTAGAATGCATTATTTTTATTACCGTATTTCTATGCATACAGACTGTGCCAAAAGTTATGCCACATTTAAGTTAAACTTGTAAATGTAAGAAATTATTGGCTGCTTATATTTTTTTAAACACTTTCTTACTTGTTTAACGCATGATCTCTGAACGTAAGTTGAACTACGATTGTTCTGATATTCTCAAATTCTAATGTGAAGGTTTCCTTTTATAGATGTGATAAATTAGAAAATTACTTTTTTATAACTCCTGCTTCTAAAGTTCAAATTTCGAGCACTGTGAGGCGGGCGTGAAGAGGCGTATTTTATTAAGCGTGCGTAAAAGTACAGTCACCGTTCGTGAAGGTCCAAAGTGTGCGCTAAAGTACCATCACCGTGCGTAAAAGTCCAAAGCGTGCGTAAAAGTACAATCTCTACATCTTATTAATTCGAAATTTTCGCACTTTGTACAATACAAGCACTATTTACTGGCTATCGATCGATGTGTTCCTATATATAGTAACGCACCTACAAAGTCCACATCATGAGAGAGTCATGTTTTTAATGATTTATACAGAAGTTAATAACTTTAATAAAAATAAACTAAATCGTAACTTAGTCTGTAATTGTAAAGTTTTAAGGACTCGAAGAGCGAATTTTCCTTTTTCATAATTTTTTTTCCTCTCTATTAAACTTTAGAAGCAGTCGTTATAAAAAATTATGTTCGATACGTCCGCTTAAAGTGAGATATACACAACGAGATCTCGTCCCTTATCTCGTGTCTCAATTTAAGCCTACTAGAATACCTCACTTCACGCACACGTATCGAAAATAACTATTGTCACACGCTATGTATAGGGTGTTGTAATATATTTTATGCTTCAACAATACTATAATAATGCACGTCATACTAAACTTTATGAATCTCGGAATAATAATATAGGTACCTACATATTTTTAAAAAAATATTAAAACTGTATTCAAGTTTGAGAAAAACCAAGATCGTTAAAATGCTGTTGATTTACCACGCTTCGTCTAATTTTCCAGATTTTAATTTGAGAACTGATAACAATTGTTTCGTTAATGGCAACATAGTTGTCTAGAAACTGCAATTTTATATTTTTGCTCATCAGAAAACTACTTTTATTTCGGGGAGTAGGTATAGGAAATGAGAAAAAAACCTGAGGAATCCCCTATGAAGTTAAAAACCTTACCTAAGTTTAAAATTTGGTTTCGACCTGTTGAACGATACAATGTACAATGTAGTAGTACATACGGACGGACGAATATCAAAAATTCGTTTTTTCGATATGTAAGAACCATGAAAATGTCTAAATCCGTCGAAACTGCAGTTTCGATTTTTTTCACCGCTACATTCCTATGATCGCTCGAAAGTAAAAAAAATATTTTGCAGATAAAGTAACTAACATTAACGATGCGCATAGCGAGCGGTGGGTGGGCGCGGTGCGGGCGTGCGGCAGACACACTTCACGCTTCCCTCACGAACAATTTTGCTGAAATTAATTACATTTCCCAACAAACAATGGGAATTATAAATATCAACCGATTAGTTTGATGAATCCTCCGAAATTTATCACTTTAACCGGATGATTAGGCTATTATTAATAATAACCGGTAATTATTCATAGTTATCAACTTATTACACTGACCGTAACATAGTACACAGTTTAAAAGAAATATTGAATATGAATTGTATTTTTAGTGGGATCGGTTTGAAATTCTGTAGGTATTATCTACTTATTGTTATCCACAAGTTACTCAAATTTCTTATTTTGATAAGTGTTGTTAATTTGTCATTATTTTTAGGCTCAGATAACCTTGGCAGTTAAAAACAAGAATATTTGCAGTTAGTGGAACTAAAGATGCTTTGAAAAATGTTCTTCATAAATCTCTGTTTTTTACGTCCATCACATAATATGTTAATATTGTATATATACTTAGTTTCGTAATTATTATAAGTTTTGTACATATTATGTAATAATCTCAATTCACAGAGAAATTTCTTTTTAGTTAAAATCAAAAATAAAATTATTACCGTTTGAGTTCTCTTAAAATAAAGAAGTAAAAATTATTACGAGTATATTCATTAAACAATTAAAAGAAAACTACATACACAACAGACTGGCGACGAGGATTAAAGATTCAACATGGAAAACGTATTAGCGGATATAACGAAAGTATTAAAACACTTACAAGCTACGCAAATCCAACTTCTTGAGAAAAGTAAAACTCAGAAAGACGTTAATGGAGCAAATTTACAAGGGATACAGCTACAAGCTTACGATGAATCAAATGAAACATTCGATACGTATTTACAACGATTAGAAAATTATTTGACATTGAGAAATTTGAATGACGACACTGTAGAAGACGACAGAAAGTGCGTTCAAATTTTGATAAACTGTTTGGGACCGAAAACTTACCATACTTTAACAAGTCTCACAGCTCCGAATTTGCCGAATACCAGGACGTACAAAGATCTACTCAAACTACTGAAGGATCATTTATGCCCAAAACCAAATGAAGTAGCCGAGCAACATAAATTTGCTTCAAGATTACAGCATGAAGGCGAAAGTATTTCAAATTTTCGAGCAGAATTACAAAAATTAACTACAAACTGTAATTTTACATGTGAAAGCTGCAAGAAACCGACGATAAATACACACTTGCGTTCTCAATTCATCAGAGGAGTGAGAGATAGTGAAGTACGCGAAAAACTACTCCAGCAAAGCTCAGAAACTACATTTGAAGACGTCGTTAGAATAGCATTATCTATCGAATCGTCAAAATCTGAGAGTCGAGAAATGCAACGGTTACCACAGCAAATTAACTTCATTAACAAAACGAAGAAACCCAAAAACAAAACTCAAAAAGAAAATACACGTACTTCAAGAACGAAGAAAATTGTGGGGAAATGTTTTAAATGCGGTAGACAAAATCACAAGGCGAATGAGTGCTACGCAAAGAATTTGAAATGTAACCACTGCGGAAAAGATGGACATTTAGAAATTGTTTGCATGAAAAAAAATTCACAAGCAGAACAAAGGCAAATTACGCAACATGATTCTACAAATGACGAGGGCGACACTGACAGTAATTCTGAAATTTACACAATGGCTCAAGTAAAATTATCTAACAACTCTGATAAATTCCTAGTACAACTGAAAATTGAAAATAAAGACTGCAAAATGGAAGTTGATACAGGTGCTGCTGTGTCTACTATGTCTGAAAAAACTTTTACAGGTATCTGCGCACACAAACAATTACACACCACAGATGTCAAGCTAAAGACTTACACAGGGCAATTAATAATTCCATTGGGAATTGCAAGAGTAAATGTTACATACAAAGGTACAGCGATGTTTGAAAATATCTACATTCTAAAAGGCGACGTTGATTCAATTCTGGGAAGAGACTGGATACGAAAATTGAAATTAAATTTATCAGAAATACATAAAATCGAATCGATGCCAGAATCAATCGGGAAAGTCGAAGTATCTACATTAATACAAAATTACAAAGATATTTTTGTAGAGAAAATTGGAAAAATTCCGAACTACGAATGTTCCTTAAAATTACAAGGGAATATAAATCCAATATTCATCCGACCAAGACCGGTACCGTATGCCTTGAAGGATAGAATTGAGGAAGAAATCGAGCGACTAGAAATAATGGGCGTTTTAGAGAAGACAATTTACTCTTCTTGGGGAACTCCAATAGTACCTGTAATCAAAAGCAATGGAGATATTCGCCTGTGTGCCGATTACAAAGCGACGATAAATAAATTTTTACAAGAAGACAATTATCCGATACCGAGAGTTGAAGATATTTTTGTCAAAATGAGCGGAGGAAAAATTTTCTGCACTCTTGATATTCACAAAGCCTACCTTCACATGAGTGTGGATGAAGAAAGTTCACTTCTGCAAGCCATCAGTACGCACAAGGGGACTTACAAAGTCAAACGTTTAATGTTTGGAGTCAAGATTGCACCAAATACATGGCAGCGTTTCATGGATCAAGTCCTTCATGACCTACCTGGAACAGCATGCTTCTTTGACGATATTGTGGTGCAAGGGGCAAACTACAAGGAATTATTGATACGTCTTGAAAGGGTGTTCGATCGACTACGTAGCCGGGGACTACATCTAAACGAAAAAAAATGCCAATTTTTCCAAAATTCAATTTCGTATTTGGGACACAAAATTGATCAAGACGGATTACATCCGGTACCTGAAAAAATTGAAGCAATAATAAAGAGTCCTCGACCCAAAAATGTGTCTGAAGTTAGAACATTTTTAGGAATGATAAATTATTATCAAAAATTTATACCTAACATAGCGGTAAAACTAAATCCATTAAACAATCTGCTAAGAAAAAATGTTGTATTCAAATGGACGGAACAACATGAAAAGTCATTCATTAACTTAAAGAATGAAATTACAAGTACACGAGTTTTGACCCCATTTGATCCAAAACTGCCTTTGATATTAGCAACAGATGCCGCTCCGACAGGTTTGGGAGCAGTTATCTCACATCAAATGGAGGATGGATCCGAGCGACCTATTGCATTTGCGTCCAGATCCTTAACAAGAGCCGAATCAAATTACAGTCAGATTGACAAAGAGGCGACTGCAATAAATTGGGGACTTAAAAAGTTCTTTCAGTACTGCTATGGACGAAAAATAATTCTCATTACAGATCACAAACCGCTAACTAGAATTCTACATCAAAACAAAGAACTTCCAGCAACTTCAGCATTGAGATTGCTACATTACGCAAACTTTATGGCGGGTTTCAACTATGAGATACGATATAGAAACACTAAAGAACATGCGAACGCCGATTATTTATCACGATTTGCTTATTGTACACCGGAATCTTCAAAAAATAAACTGGACAATGATAATATTTTTTATTTGAACCAACTACAAACTTTACCTGTTACTAGAAATACGATTCAAAAAGCAACTGAAAAAGACGAAGAATGTCAAGAGATTTACCAAGCGTTACAATCAGGAATCTCAGAACAATTTCACGAATTTACTTTACAAGATGGGTGTATTTTTCGAGGAATACGAGTCGTAATTCCAAAAACGCTACAACAACAAATTCTAAAAGAGTTACACATAGCTCATCCGGGAATAGTCAGGATGAAAGAGCTAGCCAGAAGTTACGTATGGTGGCGAAATATCGACCGAGATATTGAAGAAATGGTTAAAGGATGCAAGAGTTGTTGCAGCATACGAAACAATCCTCAGAAAATTCCAGTACATCCATGGGAATATCCTAAAATTCCTTGGCAAAGAATTCACTTGGATTACGCAGGACCGTTTATGAATAACAATTTTTTATTAATTGTAGATGCTTATACAAAATGGTTCGAAGCTATACCTACCAAATCAACAGGATCACAAACTACCATTGAAATTCTTCAAGACATTTTTTCGCGTTTTGGGCTGCCAATCACAGTTGTAACAGACAACGGCTCGCAATTTAAATCAACCGAATTTGAGACATTTTTAAAATTAAACGGTATCCATCATAAATGTACAGCGCCGTACCGGCCCGCAACAAATGGACAGGCCGAACGGTATGTCCAAACTTTGAAACAAGGACTTCGTGCGATGGCAGACGAGCCAGGAAATTTAAACGCCAAATTATGTCGTTTATTGACGCAATATCGAAAGACACCAAATTCAACGACGGGTAGGAGTCCAGCTGAGCTTATGCTAAAGGGAACGTATAGAACAAGGCTGGATCTCACTAAAAGAAACATATCCCAAGAAATAACTGAGCGACAATTACCGATTACAGCAAAAAACCGTGACTTTAAAGAAGGTGACTTAATTCAAGCACGTTTTTATGTAAACAAATCTCAAAAATGGAAATTTGGTATTGTTCAACGCAAAATTGGGTATGTTCATTATGAAGTACAAATTGGAAATCAAACTTTTATCCGTCACATCGACCAATTGCGTTCAACGTTATGTCATGACAATGAAGAAAATGCAACTGACCACATTGATTTCAAAGCACAAATAGATAACAAAAATGAACCAGTTACAAAAACACCAGTTAAACACACTTCAGATGATGAAAATGTACAGGGATCCGTAGCTCAAGAAAAGCGCCGTCAATCACTTTCACCAGTCCTGGAGAAGAATGATGGAAAAACAAAAGTGACGACTCCATCTAAAACGACACCAGAGCAAATAGAATTGAGGCGATCGAACAGGACACGCAAGGAACCTGTACGACTTACCTACAATACCTTTTAAAAATATATATATGTATATATGTTTATTTATATTTTTTTTTATATTTTTTTCTTAAGGAAGGAAAAATATTGTATATATACTTAGTTTCGTAATTATTATAAGTTTTGTACATATTATGTAATAATCTCAATTCACAGAGAAATTTCTTTTTAGTTAAAATCAAAAATAAAATTATTACCGTTTGAGTTCTCTTAAAATAAAGAAGTAAAAATTATTACGAGTATATTCATTAAACAATTAAAAGAAAACTACATACACAACAGTTAATATAATAAAGTATTGGGTAATAAGGACCAGTTAAATGTATAAATTATTTATTCTTTGTCAACGTTTCGTTGCGAATTTGCAAAGAATAAATAATTTATACATTTAACTGTTCTTCATAAATTTAACAGATACGAGATAAATCGATAAAAAGCTTCAATAAATTGATAAATAATTTTATAGTTCGATTTTCACTTATAATCTCCCATATTCCGCTACTAATTCGATACCTTGTTCTCAAAACAATTTCATTTTTGAATAGAATGGCACAAAAATATTTTTTATAATGACCATGTATCATATTTATTTAATATATCGGTAATATATCATTTGATCAACACACCTCGCAGTGAAGATTTCAATGTCGAACGTATGAAAGTGATGTAAGATTTATGATGATAATAATAAACCCATACATCAGTTGGGCACGATTACATTTCTGTACATATTTGCACAAATGGAGGAGTACCTAGGTACTACCTACTTATTACTTATTAAGCGCAGATGCTGCACGCATAATCAACGAATGGTATTTCTAAGAGTTCCTCAAGTAAGAGATTTTTATGGATGATTCCGTCCCGCCACTTGTAAAAACGAGAGAGAGAGGGGAGAGAGAGAGAGGAAGAGAGAGAGGGAGCGAGAGAGGAAGAGAGAGAGGGAGCGAGAGAGGAAGAGAGAGAGGAAGAGAGAGAGGAAGAGAGAGAGAGGAAGAGAGAGAGGAAGAGAGAGAGGGAGAGAGAGAGGAAGAGAGAGAGAGGAAGAGAGAAAGGAAGAGAGAGAGGGAGAGAGAGAGAGGAAGAGAGAGAGGAAGAGAGAGAGGAAGAGAGAGAGGAAGAGAGAGAGGAAGAGAGAGAGGAAGAGAGAGAGGGAGAGAGAGAGAGGAAAAAAATGGCACATTTCCGGACAGGGGTTTATTGACCAAAATTGCTTATTTTGATGCCTTCTACAACCTCTATAAGTTTGGCGCAATGTTTATGAAACACGCAGTATATACAAGCATTACATAATTTATATATCTAAGTACTGATACCATTTCACCCAGAACATTTAATATTATTTTTATTTTTCAGAAGGCTTTATCTGTTTGAATACTCATTATTTTATAATATGGGAAAAAAATTAGCAATTTTTATTGCTACGTCTAACCCTTTAGAAGTTACAAATTTGTGAGAGAGTTTATATTCATTTGTCTTTATGTTGTTTTGTTATTTTTCTTTTCGTTATTTCTAAATAAAAAAAAAACTTGTGAGAGAAACAGACGACCAGACGGACGGTTAACAAGTTTCAGTATAAGGGTTCCGGTTTTATAATTTTGGTAGGAAACCCGAAAAAGCATAAGATCCTAACTCCGTTTTCTGTATCAATAACTGCTCGGTGTCTCAACTCTTGCTTGACGAACTCTAATGTTTCTATATTTTTCTCTCGCTAGATACATGCACTTAACTGAAGGTGATTCGAACAGAAGATTTGATTGTCAGTCGATTGTTACGAAACTTTTATGATAATATTATTAATAACATCAGTTATTAACCCAAATTATGTCCGATGTATACACTGTTAATTATTATTTTGAAATTTGCATAGGAATTTGGCCTTTCCATTCTTAAGAGCAGTTTGATGATTTACGACAAATTTTATTTATTTTTTATATCAGTATTACAGTCTTAATTGCCTCTTTAGATAAATCTTAATCTATTTTTATACGACTTCAAAAAAAAAAACGGTATGTGCGTTTAGCATGGCTCTAACTTATTTTCTTCCCTGCACTTTCCTAACTACTGCTCTACGCAACGTAAAATAACACAACGAGCTACCCCTAAGGAGTGTTCTTAAGTAGGTGTAGGTCTGATCTTGAGCCGCTATCTTGTTTCAAAATGGTGACCGTTCAAATACAAAAAAAATCGTAACTTCTATTCTAGGCATCGTTGTACAGAGGGACAGGTACCGAATTGCGCAGCTATTTTTGTTTTGAGGAGCGTTCTTAGAAAAATTGTCACATACTTACCGCATACAGTTACACAGACACATCCCTTTTTTGTGACTCGGGGGTTAAAAATATTATAGTAAAGGGGGTTTCAATAAGGACATAACAATTTTGTTTTATAATACGGAACATAACCTACAAACTGTTTTATGATCTGTCAAAGTCAAAACGTCAGTCAAGGCTTACATTTTTATCATGGTGAAGTTCACGGACGAGCAACGTTTGGAAATCGTTAAAACTTACTACCGAAATTCTGAGTTGGTAGTCGCAACTTTGGTAATCGTTTAATATCGAGAAATGGTCCAGTCAAATGGCCACCTCGCTCATGCGATTTGACGCCGTTGGATTTTTTCTTATGGGGTTACCTTAAGTCGAAGGTTTATGCCAACATTCCAACAACGTTAGAGGAAGCTCAGGAACAATATTGAACGCAAAATTGCCAACTTTCCAGCTGATATGTGTGAAAGAGTGATTGAAAATTGGATCCAAAGAATCGATCGCTGCCATCGTGCTCGTGGTGGTCCTATGAACGACGTCAAATTCTATACATAATTGTAACATGTGTACTACACCTGGAATAAATTTCAGCCCGATATCTCAATTATTCTGTGTTTTATTTAAATACCAAATTGTTATGTCCTTATTGAAAAACCCTTTATATGTATTTGTAAAAATTACCCACTGAAGATGATTTTATTTATATAAAACAAGGTGGGTGTATTTAAGATATCATGCATTTAAAATAAATTTGCCAGTAAGGAACTGTACTTTCACATCTATAATTCGGTATTTACAGACGATTTCACGATTTTTCAATTTGACATTTTTTTTTCGATATACCATCATGTGAATTGATGCAATTAACCTTTGATTCCGCACAGTTGAAGTGCAGTCTAAACCAAAACATTCACCTGTTGACAATGCAATAATGTACGTGAGACTGTGATTGTACAAATGCAGTATACCTACAGCGGAACTGCTTTTACTTCAGTTTATTATAAATGCACATTCTATAGTATTAACAATTAATTCCAAAATGTTCGCATTACAAAAATAACTAGATATATCTAAAGCTTACATTAAACGAGTAATAGCAAAATTAGCAAAATATTATACCCGATAGAGAAGCTCCATAAGTTAAGTTCGGTCAAGGACTCAAGAGATCAAAATTCAAAATACGCTTTATTTAATAGAAATGTATATTTTTTTGAAGTGAAACTTCTTATGCGGCGCCACTGCCTCGACGATTTGAAGGGTAAAATACTGGCTCGATGAAATGAAAATGTGTATATACCAAAATGTAATAACGGGAAAGAGCGTTTGGAATGTATTTCCTCTTCTCGCGGGGTCTGTGTTCCATCTACCGGTACATATTTGCAGATCTGACATTTACTCCAAATTGTCTTGTTAAATTACAATTTTAAATTTATAGATGAGTAATAATCTGTCTGTATTCTTGTACTATAGCATCAATTGAAAACGGCTGGACCGATTTTGATGGTACTTTGCACACGATCAATTACTAACCAAACTTAAAGTATAGGTTATTTTTGTCCGACTGCATGCAGATGCTGATTTCTGTAAACACTGACATTATAATGTGAGTGAAACTGTGAACAAAATCCACATTCATGTGAGTGAAGTCGCAGACGTGAATTTGTAACGATATTAAAATTTATATGAGAATGTTTTTATAATTTTTGTTTTGTATTTACATCAACACATATAATATGTTTTCAAAATAAATTGGTCAAGTGCAAGCCGAACTCGTACCTATGTTGTGTTCTGTAATATTAAGATCTTTAAAAATTTTTTATGTACCAAAAACGATCTTTTGTAATGCAATGCTGAAAAACTATCTTATGTAATGTAATGTTAATAATTTTCGTTCAATTTAGATTTCATTATCAATATTATTGATTTTTCCAGATTTTTCGAAGCCATATTTGTCGAAATAGGGTGAAGGGACATTGATTTTTAAGAGATTTTTTGAAAAAAGGTTTAAAAAAGTTTACATTAAAAAACAAATTAGGTACCTATATATTTTTGAACTCGAGCTTTGACAAGCTTTAATTTGGTATACCAGACCTTGAAAAAAATGTTTAGCCCCTTCCACCCCTGAAAACTGACCCTCAAAATCAAAATTCAAATTTTCGTATTACACGTTTGTGATTGGGCCACTACTTCCTGCAATATAATAATCCAAATTTCAATTTTCTATTTCAAATGGTCTCTGAAAAAATTGTCTGTGACACACAGACCGACATCGAGGTCTTTCCATAAGTGTTCCGTTTTTACCAAATTTGGTACGGAGCACAAAAAATAATAAAAACTTTGATCTAAAAACAATCATAATTCATAGAAATATGGCCGCGCGCTAATAAGACACCGAAGAAGACATTGGCAAAACTAAATCGCTTCTTTTCCTGGTTTAAGGTCAAATGACTCAAAGATAATTAATTAAGTACGTAGTACAGCGAATATGTGAGGCTACTATACATAATAATTTATACTATGTTTAAATCTAAAGTATTCTCTACCGGAAGGTAGCCTCTGCACAGTGCACTCTTCATCTCAAATCCTTTCCCTTCGCCTAAAAACGGTTACCGCTCTCCCGACGCTATTTTTAAAGCTAAAGGGTTCAGTAAAGGCCAAATGGATGACCGAGAATCACACTTCAGATCCTACAGGCGAATTTTTTGAAAAAAGTTTTGGCTACGTGTGAAAGATTACGTAATTTTTAAAAATGTGTTAAGTTTTTCCAGGAATATGTTTTTCAATTTTTCGTCGGTAGGATTTGTAGTGTGATTCTCGGTCCTTCATTTGGAGTTTACGTGAACCCTTTAGCTTTAAAAATAGCGTCTGGAGAGCGGTAACCGTTTTTAGGCGAAGGGAAAGGATTTGAGATGAAGAGTGCAAGGGGTAACTTCCGGTAGAGAGTACTCTTAACAGAGTTACTTTTTAGTGGAAGGTAGCTTGCAGATAGCAAGTACACTGTACACTGTACAGGCAAATAGTTACCCATACAAAATAAGAAGGTACATAAATTAGTATTAGAAGTGCTATTGTTCTTCACAGTGTCAACACTTTAAACACTAAAGATAATTTATTGAGACATTTATATTGAAATGTCATATCGTCACTACCTATGTAGGTAAAGAAGAAACCTCATTGCTATATTTACAATCAATATTCTTGCTATAATAGCGACATTTTCTAAACATTTCACAACTTTTGTAAGTTTTGTATTATTTACGCAGATTAAAATTTAATATACATACAAATAATGATTTTCTTGTTATGCATAAATGCTTTTATATAACACATGCACGCTTTTAGTGTTTTTTCGTATCTGATTTGCGAACCTTAAATAGCCGTTTATTGACTAGTGACCATTATGTAACGCTTTTCAGTGCTATAATGGTTCATTATGTAACTAGTTACATAATGATCCATTATGCAACGCTTTTCAGTGCTATAATGAAAAAACAGTTGCATAATGAACCATTATGTAACTAGTTACATAATGAACCATTATGCAACTAGTTACATAATGAACCATTATGTAACTGTTTTTTTTTTTTTAATTCAATTAAATTCTAAAACCATGCATGTGTTATATAAAGTATAGTGTGCAACGCGTGTGCTAAATCTTTATGCGTCAGGCGCGATATTTTCAGCACTCGTATGCGGCTCGCGATGCTCACTCGCCAAGGCTCGTGAGCGCTCTCCTACTACTCGTGCTGAAAATATCGCGCCTGACGTATAAAGTTGTATTTAGCACACTAGTTACACAATATACTATTATGCAAAGTTTGAATTCGAAAACATTCAGAAGAACAGATGTTTCTTTTATGATCCGTTTTATTATATTTTTATAGTATCTACTTCCGATTCTTGATAGAATTCAATAAAAAATCTTTAAAAACTTTGTATGGGCCTAGAAGTAAAAGGATATTTTGACTTGAATTCATCAATACTATATATGTACGTCAATAACTGTTAAATAAAATTACCCTAAATAATATACGATTTATTTATATTTTTGATAAAAAAATGCAATTTAAAATTAAAAAAAAAACCCGTCAGTAAAGAGAAAAATTACCTGTCGTGTATAATTGGGTTCGTGGATTCATACTTCTGGTACCTACAGTAGGCATCTAAGTTGAGTTGTATTGTTTTTCTCTGCAGGATTTATAATATAAAAATATATTATAGCCTAGAACAACTCACATAATTAAGACAAATCGAATGACTTATCGGTTATGAAAATCGGCCCAATATATTTGACCTAACGAGGTAACAAACAACATAGGTACATACATAGAATGTAAAAACACAACCCTTCCTTTTTTCGTAGTCAGCTAAAAATAGTCTAAGAAAATAAATAATAAAGGCGACATCTTGGTAATATGAATTTTAACCCAAATGTGATATAATTAAGAAGTGACCTTAACACGTTGGCAACCTATGTTAGGTAACCGTGTACACTCAGCTTTACATATCTGTTATTAGTTGTAAACAAATTCGATGAAGTGAAAGCATTTCATCGACTATCGTGTGTTAAGAGACTTTTGGTTCCACTAACTGCTTGAAGAAGACCCATTGAAGGCGTCATAAGTAAACAGTTGATTTTTATTATATTTTATTTAGTGTCTGTGTTTTGTTGAGGCCATTTAAAATAGACAAATCATAATGTTTAACAGTCTTCCGATTTATTTTTAGATAGATTGTAGATTATAGACGCTCGACAGCTTAGGTTGTCGACGCGTCTATAATTTACAATAAATAAAGACAGCTTAGGTCTTTATAGTAATATTGTCTACATCTGAATTATTTTTACAAGTGACTAAATACAATACCAATCTTTAATAGAACTGTACCTATATACTTTTGGCATTAATTGTTAATAGGTCAACTGCACAAAAAATCGACACACAGGCTTTATAACTATGACAAAATTTCAAGTCGATAGCACAATATGTACTTAGTTCCTGAGAAAATCGACTGTGACATATATAGACAACGAAGTCTCAACAAAAGGGTTCCTTTTTTCCATTTTGATACGAAATCCTAAAAATAACAATCATTTTTACTTAAGTAACACCTTTTTTGAGAGTAGATAATTTAGGTTTGTTATTTAATATTTTCAATTGTGCATTTATTGATAAATATCTGGGTGCCGAGCTTTGCTCGGATGAGTTCAATAAAAATAGCACTTGTATGCTGTGAGATATTATTTTCTCAGAATATTATTCCGTATTCCGAATTTATTTCTGAAACATAATTTAAAATAATTGTTTGTGTTAAATATTTTAAATACCTATGTGTATTTTTAAGCGTTAAAACTAAGTATCAACTTGAATCAAGCATTTTTTCCTGTAAATATTATTTAGGTCGCCATTTTCAAATCTACCGCCGTTATTGTTTTGTTGACTGAAGAACTCGCAAAAACCGATTTTCATAGATTGAATATCTTGTAAAAATGTTCAAATCAGATGAAATTTTGCTCGCCCGTTACCATTTTAACAATCCAATTTTAAGCATTAATACCAAATATCAACTTTATCGAAGTACTTTTTCTCTGTGATGTCATCTTAACAACTTCCAGTAAATTTCAAATACTTTTTTTTGCATAGGTACCTACTGAAAAATTCACAAAAATCGATTCTTTTAATAACAAACGTCAGACTATAACTTGCGCAAAACTTTTTTTGCATGTATCTTCACCATAGTTTTTAAAAATCGATGTGTTTTGATACACATGCCTGCGGCGCTAGAAGTGCCAATTTTTAGATACGCAAAACTTTTTTGTATGTATCTTAACAATAGTTTTTAAAAATCGATGTGTTTTGATACACATGCCTGCGGCGCTAGAAGTGCCAATTTTTAGATACCTACGCAAAACTTTTTTGTATGTATCTTAACAATAGTTTTTAAAAATCGATGTGTTTTTACACAGACCCGCCGTTTTGTCATTATTTACATATTGTGCAAGACACTTCTTATATTAGTGTTCATTTACAATTTTAACACTTGTGATATATTATATAAAATCTATGTTATAGAAATAGACTTCGAATCAATCTGCCTTTAATTGAGCGAGTTATAATAAATAAAAAAAACACCTTTTTTTTAATTGCTCCCCTCTGGAACCAAAATTCCTACCTAGATCAATTTCTCGTCCCGAAAAATCCTCATTCTGTAAATTTCATCAAAATCGTTAGTCGTTTTTGAGAAAAAAAGGTCTAGGGAAGATTATACGCCATACTACATTTAACGTACCTACTTACCTATACTACATATTTTATATAAGTAATATAAAAATAACATACCTATTTATTTAAATATTAGCTACAACTACTTACATAATTATGTTTAGATTTTATTGTTGTTATTTTTTTACTTTTCAAATAATTACTGATTATTTTAATAAGTTAAAGATTGACTGTCAGAGTAATTTTGACATAAATAATGAAAATAGTTTGTTTTTCCAAAGCCTACTCACAATACGACACTGTTTTATGACGTTAAAAAACTGTTTTTTAAAATGATAAAATCGATAAGAAAACGAATTTTTCCAGAGATGAGACCTAGCTAGATCAATTTTTTGCCCCCCGAAACCCCTTTTCGGTAAATTTGATCAAAATCGTTAGAGCCGTTTTCGAGAAAATATTTATATAGGTACATAGAAACATATATACAAGATTTACTCGTTTAATAATATAGGGATATATCAAACAGTTTGCGACATTTATTTATTTATATTTTACTTTCGATTTTTCTATTACTCTACTCGAAGAATTTGCAATTTCTGCAGTCTATTATTAAAATTATTTACAGTTTAGACAGATATTATTTAATAATGTTTTGATGTACGTAACGCAATTTCGCAAATGATACTTTTTTCTTTAATTTAATTAGCCACCGTGTCTCTTATATATAGTAAGCATAGTTTGATATATTGCATTACAAGAGACGAAACACAGCATTTGCAACTAGTGTGAAGTTTGCTGCCGAGGAACGAGGGCAATGCATTCGCTGTGTTTCGTTTCGAGTAAATTCATATTATTTTTCATAACAACTCTATTGACAATTCGATTTGAGGTAGGTACCTGCAATTTGGACGCGAAAAAAAGTCGCAAAAATATTAAATCTGTCAGATCCATGTGAAATGTGAAATTTAGGTGGGGTTATGGCTGTTATTTTGACGTTTTCGAATATTATATGCAAATTTAAGTTGGCGCAACTCCCTCTTAACAACGTTATAAAACAGAGAAAACCGACAACTGAAAATTTTTATCCCTAGGGTTGTAACTCTCAGTTTCAACCCGCTAAACAGGTACCGAAAATCGAGTATTCAATAGCGGCGTTGTGAAAAATCTATTCGTAGGAGGAATTCTTAATATAACAATATCTATTAATTTATAAATATTTATATTCAACACATTTTATGAAAAATGCAACTGAAGGTAATTGGTTATGGCAGAACACCCATTTAGGGAGAGAGAGAGAGAGAGATTGCAGATTATAGACGCTCGACAACAGGTCATTAGCGCCTCCATCCATTTGCTTTAATACCAATTCATATTTTTAGTGTATTTGCCATATGGCACATACACTATTGGCGTCGGTCGGATGGCGGGACCTAGGGGTCGGACCAAAATTTCTCGACGTTTCATAGCCTCCTGAACACTTTGGCACCATTTTTGGAAATGTCTGTTTATATATGTATATATATATTTATATATTTATATATTTATATATATATATGTGTGCGGGCTATAACTTTCGAAAGAGTTAATTGATTTTGACGAAATTTGGTAGGCACGTTAAAATCCATCACCGCACGAAGCCTATTTAAAATGGGCCAAATCGGACTATTTTAAGGGTGGTTTTTAGGGGTTGAAAAATGTTTTTGGGCCCAAAAATGCCGAAAAAATTCTCAGAATCGTTTCAAAATTGAAATTTAACCCTTTAGTAACGATTAAAATGTTCTGCTAAAATTTTAATAAAATCGGCCCGACAGGACCGGAGTTACAAATTTTATGAAAACACTAGTTTACGGATAGTGCTTTACTTACTGAAGGGTGTATTTAATTTGGTACCGAGGTTGCATTGATAAAAATTTTGAAATTAAGAAAAAAAATATTATTTTAAGGGATGTATTAAGGGGTTAAATTTTTTATTTTGTCCAAAAACAAACTTAAGTTCACATAATAAAGCCACAATGCCAATTAGCAAATACACTATATTGTCGGCAGGGTTTTGGCACTGCGACCCGAGTTTTTCAATTTATTAATAATGAACTGAAATTCAATGACATTTTTTTAATTTCTTTAATATTTTTTTGTGAAGAAAAATCCAAAAGCTCGTTAGTTTGACATGCCGGATTCTACAATATTGTTTACAATAAATAGTGAATATTCCTTATAAAATATGAAAATTACTTTTAAATATCGAAGCAAATTGTTACACGTGTACATGAGAGAAAAGTGAAAGAGTTTTTCTAAAATTTTAATTATGTATGTAAATAATGAAGGTCAAGCGACAAAATTTCTATAAATTTGTTGTTTGTAACAACCAGTTAAGCAATTCTAGAAATAATCGTTCTTACAATCTTATTGTAAGAGATGTTTATTGTAAAAAGCACCACTTGAATTAATCATTTAAATTTTTTTTATTTTAACTGATTGATGGACTTTTTGACGTGGTCTACAATGTCTCATACTGGGGTGGCATTTCAGAAATATTGGATATTACGGAAATAGAAGGAAGTAGTTGCCATGTGAAACAAAATACATAGAAAAAATTGTGTTTTAAAGGTCACCAACAGTTAAGGTTATTTGGGCCTAGCACCAAGTCATATTTTCAATTCATAATTTTTTTTTAATAATAAATTGAATATACAATTGACACTTTTACCAGCTCTCGGGTTAGAACACGGGAACTGGAGACATGTAATATAGGAACCATAGCAACGCCATATAAACAACAGCATTGCTACAAGCTCGGCCATTCTCAAGCCCAAAAAACATATAGATATATCTAATATGTTAAGGTCTACGTTGACATAAGTCAGGTGCCTGTATAATATTTAACGCGGTATTCACGTCATCTGTCTGTACCCGCAATACAGACATATCCATTTTTAATAGATGATAGTATCAGATTATCATTACGAATTAAGTGCCTGTATCTGGTATTATAGCTGTGGAAATCACTATTAGCATTTATATTATTTCGGGTAATTTATTTTAAGATTATCAATAAATGATAGTGTACCGCCATTTTTTCCACCGTTGGATAGTTGCTGTGGGCATAAAAAAAGTTAAGACACGTTGATATGATATGATAATTAGTGATGAAACCAGGGAGTAAGGATTTAATTAAAATCAGTCCAGCTGTTTTTGATTGATATCAGTACGAACAAACAGAAGTCCTGGAAACGTATTACCTACTCATGTTTAGATAGCACAAAAAATACCAAAAAACTTTGAAAAACCCACGATAAAACAGATAGAAGTGGAAATCAAACCTACGACAGTTTGATCTACGGTAACCACTATATTTGCACGTTGCCCTATTTTGTCTAAAGCAGGTCACGCACTAAATTGACTCGGTTTGGTCCAGAATGATATGGAACCATTATGAAACAATATAAAGTTCTAGAATGCACTAGAATAATTTAAGGGATCACAATATACTGGATCGATTCAGCACAGAATACAGATCCAGTGCAGTGTGCTCAATAGTGGACTTGTTTGGAATGAAATAAAATAATCGAGATTTTTAGTTATATTATTTTAATTACAATGCATTTCAAATTATAAAATTGAACAAATAATAATAATAATAATAATTTTATTATGTAGATCTTCAACGAAGATGTATAACAAGTCAATACACAATAAAGTTTAAAATAATTACTTAAAATAATTGCATAAATCATCCAATTGATAAAGGTGTAAGATCTATAAGTGTTTGTATAAGTTTATTTTTTAATTTATTGTTAGGCAAGTCTATTAAATTTTTGGGTAAAGTATTGCAGATTCTAACTATTATGTTATGATTATTGTTGTGAATGGCGCATATTGATGTCTGGATATAATTTAGATCATATTTATTTCTTGTATCATGCATATGCTTACTTGATCGGGTTTCAAAGTAGGTACTCCTTGTATTTTTTATAAAACATTACACATTTCAGGACAAAAATGGCAAATACAGTTAAAATCTTATATTTTCGAAAATATGGTTTACAGCTTTCCCTGTTTGATACTTTTGCAATTATCTTAACAATTTTCTTTTGTGTTATCAATATTTGATTGATTTTATTTGTACTTCCCCAAAATTCAATTCCATAACAAATGATGGATTGCACAAATGTAAATGCAAATATAATATATATGAGTTCAGCATTTATAAACAAAGTCTTTCATCAACAGATTTAAAACTATAATTAAAACTAATAAAGGATGCACAGCATAATTAAAATAGTTTGAGTATTTCATTTGCTATTTTTTTTTGTAAACATTCTAATTAATTCATAATCTCATCTTATCTGGTTAAGCAAGCACCTATATGCAATAAAGGATTGCAGATAAAAACTTTCTTAATCTTTCTTCTAGATTATATTATTAAAACCAATGTTTGTGCAATATTTACAAATAATTTAATTGGCAATTATACAAACGGTCATCAATTAAAAATGTTATTATTTCGTAACTGTTTTTTTTATTATTATAAAAAAACATTTTCAAAATATGGCACATTTCTACTTATTTTTGTAAATATTCCGTTATAATTTATGCCGGGTGTTAAAACTACACTTGCCTGATTTTTATAATAATATAAAAAATAAAAATATAATCTATAAATAATTTATGTAAATATGTGACATAGTGCTAATATAAAAGGGCTTTCAATTAACATAGTACCAAATTGCAGAGGGAAAAGCAAAAATGTAAATGTATGAAGTATAACTTCGATTATGCACTTATGTGGGTGAGGAACATACCCTTTTTTTAACAGACTTCAAAAAAAGGAGCTGGTTCTCAATTCGGTTGTATTTTTTTTATGTTTGTTATCTCAGAACTCCGTCATTTATAAACCGATTTAGAAAATTCTTTTTTTTTCTTTTCAAGGACTATTATGTCGCGGGTATTTAAAAAATATACATTTTTATAAAACACTAAAATTTTTCCCTAAAAGGCTAACTTCTAGAAGTTTTGGCATTATTTCTTATTACATCCTGTATAAATAATCATTTCGAACTTTGTATACGTTGAACATAGCTTAATAATAATTACCTACCGGTTAATTATTTATTATCGGCGAGAAGTAGAACATTTCCTCAACCTCTTGACAAATAACCTTTTTCAAAAATAGCTATACGCCATTTTTGTGTAGCGTCAACAGTTTAGCTTGAATTATTAATTGCGATTTCTATGCTCACCCAATTTATCATCAATTTTACGTCACACAAATTTTCCGATTCGTTCAAAAATTTCGTGAAAATATTACATTATCAACCACTTCAAAATTTAATAATAAGTAGGGTGCGGTTTTATGAACCCACGGTGCAAGTGAAACTTTATTGCCATAACCCTAAGCGAGTTAAATATGTTTGCAATGTATTTTTAATAAAAAAAATGTTTTTATTTATTTTAAAATATGTAATACAAAATAATATATATTTTAGCAAATGCAAGTTTCAAAAGAACTATTAATTAATAATTTTGACTATTATTATGGAACGACCATATTCGTTGGCCTCCAGAACAATAAGTGAATCAATGTTAAGGTTAAGCCTTGCATTTGCTTTACAAAAAGATAATCTTATCTAATTTGGCGAGATGCATCCTAATGGAATGTGATACATCAGCCATAATACATATATAACTAGCGCTTTCAACCCGAAATCGCCGAAAGTATATAATTTTGTTTCCGTGGCTTAATCTCTGCAAAGCTAAAAGTGCACACCCCGCTAATTTTAACATTGTATGTTAGTAAAATATTAAAATAAAAAATAAATAGGTAGAGAAAATATTATGAAAATAGAAAAAAATATAAATAAATATCAAGTGGAATAAGAAATAGTTAAAAAAAGAAACTAAAATTAATGGTGCCGTCTGGATTCGAATCAGTGACCTACTGCGTATAAAGCAGCTGCGATACCCCTACGCCACGCATCCCGTTGTTTGTAGTTTTGATAATAATAGTTATGATAATACTAAGTCGTCTGTTTGAGATGACGCAGTGATCTGCAATAGTGTTGGGATATAAACGCGATTCTTCGATCGGACGTTACGTAACCGATCGAAAGAAAAAAGAAGGCTGAAAAGTTTCACTTAAAAATAATTAAAAAGTACTTACTTTGCAGGGCATGATCTCCAAAATATTTTTAGTTTAAAATTTATTCAGGTTCATTTTCTAACGGTTAACAAAAATTTCCGCAAGGTTATGTAACTGATTTATAAAAAATTTCCTTAATATTCAAAAAACGGCATAAATAATTTTAAAAATTATTTAAAGCAATTTTTGTTATATCACATATATCTTGGAAGAATTTTAAATTTCAAATTTTTAGTTTAGTTTTTAAAACCGATATTTTCATTTATCACTTTGGATAAATAAAAATTATTATAAGAAGTTCTTAATTAAAATACTTCAATAAAACTGAAAAATCATAAATAATAAAATTCAATAGCTAAACTTAAAATTAACATGCTGATCCTGCGCCCCCAGGGGGTGTCGACTAGTGCTGTTTCTTTCGCTTCAAACGAACACGAGCACAAGCCGTTGTCCCCCGAGGGAGAAACAATAACCAACACCAAAAAACAAAATGCCGGGAAAATAAAAAATCCTTTTTAAAATGAAGTACCAGTTAATTTTTTGATATCGTAAATTGGCGCAAGAAGTCATGTGTAGTGAAGTAGCCTATTTTGTGTCTCATTTAACACTTTAAAGGAACACAAAACAGAAAACGTGAAAACGTGAACAAAAATAATACATAAATGCATCTCACAACGTTCCATAGGGAATGAATTTTACAATAATTGAAAAATAAGAAACGTTGTGTTTTACATTTACAAAAAAATGAAAAGTTAAAACAACAAAAATTGGGGAAGCATTCACCTAACAAAAACATTACAACGCGATCGCGGAAGTGTGATCCCGACTAAAATATAAAAAATATATTAAAAGTGATAACAAAACAATAAGTTTTATGTATTTTCTTTAAATTTCAATCTATATTATGACTGGTTTGAATATTATTTTTTTATTTTTAATGAAAATACAAAACTTCTGTTAGTGATCACTTCTTCTGTCACGTGAGCTTCTAATAATTCTGAATTCGCAAAACCCCTAACCAAGTCAACTTTTAGTGTAAAATTCAATGAAAATGAAGGGCTTGTTGTTGGCTTCAGCTCATTATAACAGGTTAAATAATAATTCTCACTCACCAATATTCTGAAGCAGAGTTTCATCAGCATCTGTAACAAAGAAACAAAACATTATTAGTAATAATATAATAATAATAAAACTTTATTCAGGTGCCTCCCTGCACGGGAAAATATAACATGCAAACAAATACATGGTGTTGTTTCTCTAGCTGTTTGGTATAATTTGAAACCTCTGGTGACACAGCACGGATATTCTATGAACTATCAATATGTATAGGGTATCGTTTTGTCGGATTTCTTCGTTGTGGGTAGAGTTATGTTGACGTTATAAATTCCAATTAGAATTTCGTTACTTTACAGACACAATTGGTCGAATTTCGACCACAGGCGATACCAGTTTAAATTATTTTAAAATTTTAGTTCTTCTCTTTAAATAACCTACATACATATACATAAGTTTTTTTCCTAAATTTGAAGGTTGTACTAGGCATTGTTTAATACAGGTGATCTTATAGGGCATAGACTTTCTTTCATACCATCACGTTCGTGTGGGTATGATATGCATGAACCTTCTATATACATACATATGATGGACTTACATACTTAGATTTGTGCACGTATTACAGACGAATATAACAAATTTGGCATCAAATATAATTTATATGCAATGTCTTTCTGACGTGAAATAAGTTGATGAAAAGAAACGAATCTAAATGCAATATGAAAACAGAACAATTTAGTTAGAATCTGTTCTTTTAAAATGTACTCGGACTTGAGGATAGCCGAGCGCGTAGCAATGCCGTTATTTATATGACGTTTCCATAGCTCCTTTATTAAAAGATTCCCAGGTTCTAATCCCAGAACTGGTAAAAGTATCAATTAGATCAATTTATTATTAAAAAATAATAAATGGAAAATAACCATAGCTGTTGGTGGTCTTTAAAAAAATTTGTAAATCGGTTGACCCTGCAGGTCATCCTTGGAACTTTCCGCTATTTTCAAGCGCTTTGAGTTCGAAGCACTTGATAATATACCCAATAGCAGATTTTTGGAATACTTCTCCATCGTTAAGAACATAAACTTGATACTAAAATAAATTCAGTTTGAAAAAAAAATATAAAAAAAAAAAATAATAAAATAACACGCTTACCTAGATCAGCGCACTAAAAAGTAGAAAATAAATGTTTTTCTTCTCTATAACGTTTAAAAGCGGGGGCACTCGATGAATTAAATGAAATACATACAGTGAGTTTTTCACGTTTTTAAAGATTACAGAGGAAAAAGAAAATTATGTTCATCGTTACTTCCACCACATGTTTTTATTTCCATTTTTAAACTTGTTCTATAAATGTTATTATAGCCAAAATATCAGAATATTGTATTGTCATCAAAACTACATATGCCTGCAAAGTTTCACGTCAATTGGACATTTGAAAGAGGGTGAAAATCGAGTTACAAGATTTTTAACAGATCATTTTTTCGTTAGCTCTAAAAAGTGACTGCATTTAAACAAAAAATATTTAATTAAGGTGAATCACTTCCATGTAGAATGTGTGTTGTATTTAAATAAATAAATTTATTTTATTAAAATAATATTTGCTTGAACTCTGGATTTAAAACAAAAACTTAAGCAATATTCATAAGCCTTTCGGTGACCCTGGCATCTGCATTTATCTAGTTGCCGCTGATTTTCATTCAATGTGAAATAAATTATCACAAAAATGTAAATATGTACTTTAAATAATATGCTCATTGACTTTGCGAAAATGGACACCAATTATCTCTTAGATATTATATTATGTATTAATATTGCAATATTATGCATGCATAATATACAGGGTGTTGAAAAATAAATGTATAATATTAGTAGGACATTATAGTAAAGACCAAAATAAGTCGAAATGTCCAAATAAACAGGTGTCCTAAAATTAACCGTTGCAGAGACATGGTTAATTTTTATTTATTTATTTTTTTACAATATCAGTACATACAGTCAGTTCGTAAAGTATGGATCGGACGCTTTTAAAAAAAATCCTCGAACCGGTCAACTTTATTTTTGAAAGGGGCATCTTTATAAGTGAATAACTTTCCCTGACGGTGTTTTGTTTTTCAGTTATGACGTCATCGACTTGTTTTTAAATGACAACCCACAGTTTTTTTTTACTGATTTGGATAGAGCTTGACAGACAGACCTATGCAAAATGTGTGATCTTCAATTTGAAAATTTTTGAGATAATTGATCTTAAAAATTAAAAAAACAAAACTGAAATGTTTGTTTTTTTAATTTAATTTGATAGAATTCGTCGCAAAATGATAGTTTGCGACGAATTATGTCAACGAATCGAACAAGGTTAAATAAAAACCAACTATATTTCTGAAACGGTTAATTTTAGGACACTGTTAAATGGGACTTTTCGACTTATTTTTGTTTCTGCTGTATATGGCCTACAAATATTATGCAATTGTATTTTAACACCCTGTATATTTTACGAAGTTAGACCAATTAGTTATAAATTCACTGAAATTCCTACTAATATATAAAAATGAAAATTGCATGTTAAGTTATTCAATCACGCCCAACTACTAAACGTATTTATTTGGAAATTCGTATAGATATAATGGTATTAGAATAAAGTATAGACTATAGTCTACTATGTACCATTGGGTTCATGGGTTCGTACCTTTCTACTTAACGGAATTGTGAGGTTAAGTCGAACCCACTGGTACCAGACATTATAATTTCTCACACGATGAAGAAATAACTATGTTTTTTTTATAATTTTAGATTTTATTTTCATTACAAATTTCACCTGCGTGGTTTTGACTTTTGATTGCAAACCAATTATTGGGATTTGATTTCTTTAATTTTAGCGAACTATGTTGCCTCTAGTATACGTATTTTTATTTACGAAAGGCAAATTGCTATTGCATATTCGCTTGCTTTACACAAGTAATGTTCCGATGTGCCTACGCTATTATCGCAAATTTAACAATTTAATGGCTTCAGAGTTTACGTTTTCGAAAGTGTCATTCCAAATTATTGTGCAATTCTAACTTTACAAATAATAATTATTAACGATTGAATGTAACAATTGCGATTCTTTCTGCATATACCTTAATATATCTAAAGTATTTGTATAATTGCAGATGATTATTTAACAATAAAATTGTTCGACCCAAAAACGAGCAAAATGAAAAATTTGGAATTTTTTCCCACCATACAACATAAATAAATTTAAACAATTAGATACTAATCGATATAATTTAAGACATAAAAAAAATAAACTATTTTCAACATATCTATTTTCTTTATGGTTACAAACGTCAAAAGAAAGAAAAATTAAATATCAGAATGTATCAATAATATACGGGCACTTATTATCATGTAATTTTTCAGTGATTTTTTTTAATCTGTATAGATCATCATGGTATTATATTACTATAGTCATGGTATTATATTATTATACATGGATCTTTTATTATTTGTAATTTCGTTTCCTTGTAGGTTTTCTGGTATTTGTTGACTAGAAGTAATTTCTAGACATTTTGTCTGTCTATCTGTTTGTACCAAAAACATTAGAAAACGGTCAATATTAGGTGATCAAAGTTAAAGTACAGGATACTTTTTACCCGGGAAAGCTCGGATCCTCATCAAAACTGACATTAATGCAAGAGAACTTGCGAGTAAAATCTTTATTCATTTTGCCACGACACCTTCATTGGTTTCTTTTTTTTGAAGATTTCTATCAAAACGATGATTGGCGCACGTGCAGTCTAAAAATAGACCGTGTGCGTGCGCCTTCCATCATTTTTAAGAAACCAACAAATACACCCAATGTTCTATTGAAATCCACTGGAAATAAAACAACGACGCCTTTCACGGCCGGAGTCAAAACATGAAATGTGAATATTTTTCCGGGCTAGGAGCCGTGATCCATTGGAAACTTGTTTTCCAAACGTTTCGTCCATAACGAGTTAGAGTTCTTGACCTGATCGGAGGTTGAATGATCGTTTAACCTCCGATCAGGTCAAGAACTCTAGCTCGTCGCCACTGAAGACGTCCATAGCATTATGGACGAAACGTTTCCAATGGACCACGGCTCCTAGCCCGGAAAAACATTCACATTTCATGTTTTCACTGGAAATGTTTATGGATTAGATCATAGTGTTTATGAAGTTCTCCCCTTTAAGTAGGGAAGCCCTATGTGTAGACACCGAATTTTACTGAAAATCAGCTCAGTCGTTTGTTCATTTTTTATGAAAAATACTTTTATTTGTATGGGAACCCTACCTAAACGCGAGCGAAGACGGATCTAAAATAGCGTATCCTTTGAGATAAGGAGCTCTATATACGTGCTTTTTTGTTTTATTTTTATTAACATTTATTCTTTCAGACGCTTATGACCTCTGTTGTCGAGGGTCTCTAATTTACAAAATCTATCTATATACGTACACCTTTCACTGTAATTGGATTAGGGTTATGGTGGACTAGACAGACAGACACACAACCCCTTTTTACAGCTTTAGCTGACTTGCTCTAACATAAATCGGGAAGGGACCGAGCTGAAAATAGTGACATTTGTTCGGATTTGCTAACTGTAAATTTCATGACGCCATGGCTCACCGTTGGAGAGTTTTTGTGTGACGACCAGATAGAATATATTTTCTATTTTATACCCCCCAGGGGGGACATTGAAATATAGTTGTTATAGCAATTGCATTCCAATGTTCTTTGGGAATTAGCGCTCCCAGGGATCCGAGCTCGTACCAGTCGGTTTGTGTATAATGGCTGGCGGATTTTAATACACAAATATGTTATTTTAACATTGGAAATGTTTATGTTCGTATATGGGGGCAGAGTTACGAGTTTTCGTTCAAGGCCAAAAGACAACGGTGTCGCGATCAAGTGAGGAGCAATCATGCAAAATTGAACAAGTGCAATTTTTTCAAAATGTGTTTTATATCATGTCTAGTTAATTGAGAAGTATTTGCGACGATCTGCGGTGTTATTTTTGAGCAAATGTTAATAAATACTGTAGAAAAATCCATTTAAAAGTTAAGTAATCAAGCAAAAGTGAACGCGTATATAACAGAAGAATAATAGGGTTATTTCTGACAAAACTAAACAGTGCATTGATAAATATTGTGTGTATAATAAACAGTTAATTATGTTTCATATATGCTGTTATCATTTCCAATGTCCTCGATGGTTGCAAGGATTACGAAATCTGTGAATTTTTTGTGTTGAAGACGCTAATGACCTGAGTTGTCGACGCGTTTATAATCTACAATAAATAAAATAAATTCTATTTTATAGTTAAGTTTGATGTATTGATGATTTGATTGTGTCTAACACTTTTGAACTTCGTGTTTGGGCTACCTTCGAACGAAAGCAAAAACATAACTTGTATGTTGGCGTGCATTTATTGGTAGCTGTGTTACGTGATATATTGACCTGTGCGAAAGCACGACTTTCAAATGTCCAGTCTCCAGGTATATTGAGATGCAATCTCTTTCGCGATGATTACTAACAAATTCTTTGTATATGTATTTTTTTTTCTCGTAGTGCGTTATCTTCTTCTATATAAAATGTCAGTTTAATACATACATGCACATTGCATACATTTATGTACAATATTCGCGGCAGTTACGTATCTAGGCTGTTATTTTGTCTGATTTCATTTCGCTCTTAGATAATCAATTAATTAATACGCATATGGGTTACGTTTTTTAAATACAGGTGTTCTACTATTTTTACGATCAAATTTGAGAGATTGTGATACAGACAAAAAGAAAACCAAATTGTCGATTTTTGTAATAATATCTAAACATGTCTTTCATAATATCATTATCCTATATAGATATGCGCAGGACTTCAGGCTGTGATAGCTCGTTCAAAAATAGGAAAAAAAGTTTCTATTAACTTACTCTCTAAAATGCACTATTTTAGAGATACATGGTGTTTGGGGAATTTTGAAAAGACAACTTTTGTATCATTTTTTTTAATTTTGCAATTATGAAGTTAACGTTTGGTTTTGTTACTTGTTCTAACGTTTAAATAAATTTTGTTTAATTAGTAAGAAAAAAATTTTATTTAAAAAAATTGACCATGTTTTTCAACATAAAAGTTGATTTTTCTCGAAAACGATCGACTTTCTTATGACCAAGAGTACCTTTTTTGTGTAGAAAACATTGGCGGTTCAAATGGGCGTCTCAAAACCGTACTTTTTCCAGTAGCGTAGAAGTTGAGGAGAAAAACACCCACTGCCCCTTCAAAACCTTAACCAAATATGACTTTAAAAAAAAATTTCCGCACAAAACATAGCTTATTTATGAGTAGAAAATGTTTACAAAAGCTGTTTTCTGTACGATAAACGGTTCCGGAGATATTCGCAAAAAACGATTTTTTTTTTAATTTCAACACCCTCTCTAAAATGGTGCATTTTAGAGGGTAAGTTAATAGAAACTTTTTTTCATATTTTTGGACGAGCTATCACATCCTGAAGTCCTGCGCATATATTATGAAACACCCTGTAGTATATACAAAATATGTACGGTGTTCCATAACGCCAAGAATTTTGAGAGAACTATTACCTATAATGTGAATAATTACGTACCAAATAAAAAATAATGATATAGTGCAGGGCCGTGCGAAGGGAAAATTAAGTCCGGGGCATAGCACTAATTTGACGTCTCTTACGTGTTAGGTATATCTGCAGCCAGTTAGAGTAGCTTCTGGCGCCTCTCCCCCTAAAGCCGGCGCCCAGGCGGCCCAGGGCCTAGGCCCCTATTTCGCACGGTTCGGCACATTGAATAAAAATATATGTACCTATAATTATGCTTGTGTAGTAGGCAGTTCCAGATTAAGCGTTTTGGAGGCTTCTGGGGCAGTTAAGTAGGTTGTGCTTATGACCCGTCTTTAATATGAACATTTTTGTTGAGGCCCCTGGGCAGTTATACCCAGTTCTAAATATGTACATTAGACTTTCGTAAGTTTTACAAGTCTGTCGGGGAATAAAACGCTGACATAACGGCGTATATATACTATTTAATTATTATGTAAAAAAGTATTATGTGGAGACCCTTTATATGTGAAGGGAGGACAGTGTGGTGTAACGGTTAGCGTAGCGGCATTTAGATCACACTGTCGTGGGTTCGAATCCCACCTCCGCTTATGGATGTCATTTAGTTTTAAGAGAATTATTAACTTCCCATTGGAAGTTATTGTAATGGGTCCGAAAATCGAAATCAAAAAGGAAAAAAAATTTTATATTTCAAGGTCACTACACTATTTTTACACTACTTTTAGAAAGATGTCTGTGTGTGTGTGTGTGTGTGTGTGTGTGTGTACGTATGTACGTACGTACGTACGTACGTATGTATGTGTCCATTTCTTTCTAAGACGAAATCTCGAGAACGAAAAATGATATCGACTACGTTGGGGTGCCAATCGACGCGTATTAACGTAAATATGATCTGAAAGGAATTTTTTTAAAATCGGTTCAGCCGTTCTTTTTTCTTAACCAAATAACCTCCAAAAAAGTAGATTTTACACAATATCTCGCGAATAAAAAATTATATCGACTTCGTAAGGGTGTCAATCGAGGCGTGTTAACGTCATTTTGATCCGACATAAATTTTATAAAAATCGGTTCAGCCGTTTTTTTTTTTTTTTTTTTTTTAATTATTAATGTTTTAATGATTAAAATGATTACTTTTCTGTGTAATATCTAATTTAATTATTATTATTAAATATTTATCAAACTGGGAAGTTCGTCGTGTGGACCTCAAGGGTCGCACTTTAGTCCTAATAAACGACCCACCTCACGGCTTGTTATTTAATGTATTTAAGACGCTAATGACCTAAGTTGTCGACGTGTCTATAATCTACAATAAATAAAAAAATTTATATGTGAAGGCCTCTTATAAGTGGAGGCCCCGGGGCTTCAACTCCTGTTTTCCTCCCCTAAATCCGACAGGTGTATAGTATAGGTACCATTATTGTCGATACCAAATAAACATCTTATATAAAACAAATAAATTATTACAGTGAAACAAGTTAGGAGTTAGATTCGCTTTTCGTGGATTCGCGGTTATTTAAAAAGAGTTTTGTGAAACATTTTGCACACTGGCGCCATCAAGTGTCGGCACGGCCCTGTATATACCGGAATTTAAGAAACAATATTATTATTAACTAATATTCGTTTCAGTAAAATTTTCACTTTTAAAAATATTAGTAACGATGCTCATCAAATGATTCGATCCGTCATAGCATTCACTTTCTGTTCTTCACACCGTTTAAGGAGGGTTCAACGTACGATTAGATTTGTCTCTATATAGGTATGCGAATATTTTATTTACCATCTTCCTACAATACATTCTGTAGACGCAAAACAAAACAGCTTAATACGAATTTTCGTAATATTTTCAGAGATGTTTAAGATCCCGTACCTTAAGAGGTACAAAAGGATCCCGTATGGTGAGACTTTGTCTACTATGTCTGTCTGTCTGTACGTAACAATCGATTTTCTCAGGAACTACATATTATGCTATCGACTTGAAATTTGACATAGTAATAAAGCATATTGTGTGTCCGCAGTCCGCATCTAGACCAAGAGTCAGAATCACAAAAAATATTTTTGGAGGCTAAAAAAAAATTACAGGAAAAATAGTCAGTAAGTAAGTAATTAATCTTTATTGTAGTGATGTAGTCTAGGGTACCTACTTTTCATCCGGGAAAAATGCTTATTGTATTGTTACGAAATAAATGTATTTATTATTATTATGCGAAGGATAAATTCCTTAAAGAATTTTGCATCCACAAGCACCCTAAACTTCAAATTCGTCACCGTCACACAAGAGATACATGGGGAGCAAGGTGAAACTATAACCGCGTCTCAAACCATGAAATGGGCGATTACAGTGAGTTTGGGTTGTGCGCACGAAGTACACGGAGCGACCCAATAAGCATAGCCTTTTGCATGCGGCAGACTAGTGACAGCATTACGCTGACATGCCGGGATAGCTTTTATATTTGCCAAAAGTGACGGTTTGGCTCCTCCAAGAACACCAATTATAAGGACAATTAATTTAACAGAATACTCTGGGTACTGCTTCCTGAGCTCAAAAAGAAGGTTTGATATTTTGTCAGCTTCTCAGTCTCTTTCGCGACTATGTTAGTTTCAGTAGGACTTGAGAACTCGATGACATACATAAATCGCGTAGTTTTATCAAGGAGAACTATATCAGGCTTTGTAGCTGAAAGTTGCCTGGTAGTACTGAATGAATGGTTATTATTATTATTATAGTTCCTGTGATAGTAACAAAACGTAACTCTGCAATTTTTTTGCATTTTAGCGTATTGGCGGAATTCTACAAATATTATAAACATCACCAGCCCAGCTTCGCTTCGTAGGAGGAGAATTTCTCGCAGGGGGATAACAAATCATAAATTCTTAGCACCCGGGCGAAGACGGGCCGGGCCACTATATAGTAAGCTAGATTACCTATTACCTATGTCAAATTTCAAACAACGAAGTCTCACTGTAAGAATTCCTTTTGTACCTTTTAAGGTACGGAATCCTAAAAAAATGTTAGAAGATATTATATAGAAAAAAGAAAATAGACATACGCGATTTTGCCTTGTAGTCATCGATATTTGCATACATGCAATACAGAGAGTAATTATTGTTTATAATACATTGTAATATTTCTTTAGCTTGTAGGCAATAAATGATATCGAGTGTTAAAACCAGCATCCCGCTGTTAAACTTTCCAATTAAACTGATCTACATCAACATTATTACAGTATAAAACCGGATGCTGCCTGTAACTGATTTATCGATACATTCAAACTGTTTTTCAGCCAAATTGGTCATGAAAAAACGATGAAGTGCAAGTGTAACTCGCGCACCGAGGGTTCCATAAACTTAACAAATGGATAAATCAATAAATGTATCTACCTAATATATTAAATTAAATTACATTTAATGAAATCTTATCCATAATAACACAAATAATGTTAGTAGTGATTTCGCCAAATCGCTAACTACATAATTAGGTTTGTTTGTCAGTGTTTATTATTAATTTCTCTAAAATTATAAATGTTGGAAATATCGTAATAGACTTTTTTTGAAATGTTTGCTGTACTTAGTAGTTTTGGAAATAGAGAAGGGAATCATATTTTAAGGTGCGTTTAAGGAAAATTTCAAAAATTACGTAACATAAAAATCTAAAAAAATGTTTTAAGTTCCTTAAGAAAACCCCTTTTAAATGATATCCCACATGACCGAATTCAAAGATATACTGTTAGGGTATCAAACTTTGCGCCCCCCCCTCAAAATTAACGGGAAAATATTTGTTAGGTTATTTCTCTTTTAATATATGCGAGAGAATAAGCTTTAAAACTATGTCAAATTTTAGCTTGACACATTTACTTAGTTCTGAGAAATAGGTATGACTGTGACATACGAACAAAATAAAAATAGGTAAAAAAACTTTTTAGTTAAACAGTTTTATTTTAAATAATCAGCTGTACCAAAAACTAGAAAATAATTAGGACACAAACCAAGGGGCACTTTGTGTCGCTGCGTCAGCGGAATAAGTAATAATCGGGGACTTTTAACAGACTTAAATAAAAACATGGGACGCATTTGAAATATTTCTGTTGGTGGGCTTGGAAACACATTTTTCTAGACAAGCCGTTTTTATTTAATAATTATACAGTCGTTTTACAGATTTTTATGCGCCTCACGTTTTTATTTTAGTCTGTAAAAAGTCCCAGATTATTACTTATTCCGCTGACGCAGCGACACAAAGTGTCCCTTGGTTTGTGTCCTAATTATTTTCTAGTTTTTGGTACAGCTGTTGATTTAAAATAAAACCGTTTAACTTGAAACTTTTGTTACTTATTTTTATTTTCTAGTTTTTAGCTTGATTTCTGGCCCGTATCATTATGCAAACTCCTCATTCTTTTAACTGACCACCTCCTGATTCCATCATCATATCCTCGTTACCAAGTTGAAATTATCATAATATTGTATTGTCACGGGAACTCAATGTGTGTGCAAAGTTTCATGAGAATCGGTTAAGTAGAAGTAGTTGAAAAAGCTGGCGCAAGATTTGAAACAAAGATAGTAACAAACAAACAAATATACGGGGTCAAGCTAAATAAAACCGTTTAAAAACGAATGCAATCCTATAAAGTACAAGGGTTCCGTTTTTTTTTCTTTAAGGTACGGAACCTTAAAAATTGATAGAAATACTTTCCATTTTTCTTTAAAACACAGTATGTGATCGATAATTTTTGGCACTGCTGTCTAAATGAATATTTTGAACGTTAATGATACTAAATAAATAGATAAATAGACCGTCGTTGTTCTGAAGTCAAATACATTTGACTTGTATACATAAAAATAATTAAAATGAGTTATTGACACATTTTTCACGGTCGGCTCATAACTAATCACGTTTGACACACCTGGATGTTTGTAAGCACGACTAATCAAACAGGCATTAATTTTATGAATATCAGCATCTTCCGTAATTATACTGATTTTTTCTTAAAGTGAATAAACTAACTTAATTTCTTTTACTAACTATAATTGATTTTTTTATGGGAAATTCAACGGAAGTCTTTGTTATTGACAAATAATTTATTAGGACATTTTATTTTTTATGAAAAATCCTACATCGTTTATAACTCAAAAGCACGTGTTCGTAATCACGCGTTCGTAACACATTGGTTGCGGCCTTACCACCCTTACGCTGTTGGTAGCTGCATCTGACGATCTACAAGCGACTAAATTGCACAATCGTGATACAAAAAATAGCATATGTGCGCTGGCCCTTAAACACTAAATTAGATTTTTAGAATCTCCTTTTTAAATAAATCTCCCTATAAATCATAGATAAAGACAGGTAAATACTACGAAAGTAAGTGGTTGCACCTGTAATAGAGACGCGTCATGCTGTATGATCAAAGTAAGGTCATTCATCATATTATTATTATTGTATCATCCACTTGACACACACAATACGTCTTTGTAGTCGCTTTAAACTTAAAAAAAATTATCCGAGCCTAATGTGCATAATCTCTGTTTAAAACGTTTACTTTAAACAATGTTTAAAATTATATGTTATAGGTATATTACACGTACATAGTCAGAGATATGCAGGAAAATCCGAAGGCAAAGATGATAAAGCAAGACGTCAGTGTCGTAGCTAGGATTATCTTCACCCTGGGCGAATTTCATATTTCGCCTGCTCAAATTGTAATTATTTATTAATAAAATTCTTTATTCAATACTGCGAATCGTATCGCTGTTGCGCCCTCCCGGATTTAAGCCCCTAGTGCGAGCCTCTATTACCAGGCCCTATAGCTATGGCGCTGCAAGACGCGCATTGAATCTACTCGGTGCGGCTTGATAGGGCATAAAACAAACGGCGTTCTGAACAGGGATGTTACGGAGCTCCGATTCCGATTCCAAAACTACGGATAATTTTTTCACGTCCGAGAAATAAATAACAGATGTCAAAACGGATGCTAAACGTGCGAGGACGTACAGGGAACAAAAAGTACATCCATAATAATTCATATTAAATTCTGTGACGGTCCGTGTCGGTTGACGTGCATAGTCTAAATACGTCAATGCAAACACGTTAAACATTGTTTTGTCGGTCCGCTATTGTGTATAAATATATTCTGTAGCGGTGTTCATTCTCTAAGAATTTAAATGTTTTATTCATCGTCCGATTTTTTAATAAAACAATATAAATATTTATTTTAGTGCTATTGAATTTATATAATTAGCAAATAATTTATTAATTACAATTTACATAAAGATTAAACATTATTATGTGAGAAATTTTACGATAGTTTACTGCCCAAACTAATCTTCTGAATGACTTTTTATTTAACTTTAAAAAAATATTTAATTCAAAATATGAATATTTTAATACGATTGCAGTCAAATTATTTTTTGTGTCGATACGATGGCGTCTTGTATTTCATCATTTTAACCCTACGACTAGGGTTACCCGAATGGAAAAATAAATTTCCGGTGAAAATTCCTAAATTCGCAGCCTGGATTTTTTTCTTTTATCTATATCGGACGATAGTTTAGCACGCGCTTTCTTCTTTAATTTTTTATAAGATGCTTTTAAATCAAGGAGACATCTTGTACGGAATCACAAGTTGTGAAAAATATAGGTAATGCCTAATGAAATGAATAAATATTTTGACTGCAGTAATTGATATTTCATTTTTTCATCACAGTTACGAACATTCCGAATACGTCAGAATTCTGCTTGCATTCCGGACTTGTCTGGAAAAATCCGAACGTATGTCAACCCTACCTACGAGACGACACCTCACTGCTGTCAATTACTAGGTCGACTCTAGCATAAATCTGTAAATCAGTATTCTCACAACTTCGTTATTTTAAATTATTTTATGTAAATTTGTTAAGGATATTCCTAAAAAACGATTCGGAGTCATTGATATCCCCCTATATTATTAAACGAGTAAATCTTGTATATACCTACCTATCTATGTTTCTATGTATCTATATAAATATTTTCTCGAAAACGGCTCTAACGATTTTGATCAAATTTACCAAAAAGGGGTTTCGGGGGGCAAAAAATCGATTTAGCTAGGTCTCATCCCTGGAAAAATTCGTTTTCCTATCGATTTTATCATTTTTAAAAACGGTTTTTTGACCTGTCAAAACATTGTAATATCGTGAGTAGGCTTTGGAGAAAACAAACTACTTTCATTATTTATATGTCAAAATTATCTGACAGAATTTTTAACTTATTAAAATAATCCGTGAACTATTTGTATAGTAAAAAATAACAGAAATAAAAACTAAACATAATTATATAAGTAGTTTTAACTAATATTTAAATAAATAGGTACCTAAGTATGTTATTTTTATATTACCTATATAAAATATATATATTATGTACGTTAAATATAGTATGACGTATAATCTTACCTAGACTTTTTTTTCTCAAAAACGAATAACGATTTTGATGAAATTTACAGAATGGGGATTTTTCGGGGCGAGAAATCGATCTAGGTAGAAATCTTGGTCCCAGAGGGGAGCAATTAAAAAAAAGGGTTTTTTTATTTATAACTCGGTCAATTGTCAGATCGATTCGAAGCCTATTTCTACATAGATTTTGTATAATATATCACAAGGGTTAAAACTGTAAATGAACACTAATATAAGAAGTGTCTTGCACAATATGTAAACAATGACAAACAGGCGGCCCGAAGGGCCGCACTTCTGGCACCGCGAGTCTGTGTAAAAACACATCGATTTTTGAAAACTATTGTTAAGATACATACAAAAAAGTTTTGTTTAAAAATTTGCACGGCGGCCCGAAGGGCCGCACTTCTAGCGACGCAGGCATGCAGTATATCAAAACACATCGATTTTTAAAAACTATGGTGAAGATGCATGTAAAAATGTTTTGCGCTGCAGGTTTATAGTCTGACGTTTGTTATTAAAAGATATAATATGAATTCTATTTCTTCGAAAATCGATTTTTGTGAGTTTTTCAGTAGGTACCTTCTATGCAAAAAAAATATTTGAAATTTACTGGAAGTTGCTAAGATGATATCACAGAGAAAAAGTACTTCGATAAAGTTGATATTTGGCATCAATGTTTAAAAACGGATTATTGAAACGGCAACGGGCAAGCAGAATTTCATCTGATTCGAACATTTTTACAAGATCTATGAAAATCGGTTTTTGCGAGTTCTTCAGTCAACAAAACAATAACGGCGGTAGATTTGAAAATGGCGACCTAAGTAATATTTACAGGAAAAAATGCTTAATTCAAGTTGATACTTAGTTTTTACGCTTAAAAATACACATAGGTATTTAAAATATTTAACAGAAACAATTATTTAAATTATGTTTCAGAAATAAATTCGTTTCGGAATAATATTCTGAGAAAATAATATCTCACAGCATATAAGTACTATTTTTTTGAACTCATCCGAGCAAAGCTCGGCACCCAGATATTTAATTAATTAATATGATTGATTCTGAATCGTTCCATACACTTTTTAAGAAATATTACAGAACATAAAATTTATGCCCTAAAAAACTTTTGTGTAAAAAATTTTCAATATCTGCTCGTTTCGTAAAGAAACTAGCTTTTTTCGTATATGGCTAAAGCTTTGGATCTGGATAATAAAATTCACAAAATATGTTTTAATTAGTTTCTCACATCCGTTTCTATGGCCTCATTTAATGTCTAAAAACATATTATTAATTGTTATCAATTATCATATAAAGTGTGAATTGTATAATGAAAATTGTGGGATTTGAGACAAGGAACGTTTATTGCTCTACAGTATTTTGTTAAGTCAATGTCAGACACTTTGCTCATTACTATATTATGTTTATATTTATTTTATTACTGTGCAATAATTATTTAACTATTACTTAAGTAATTTCCTTATTCAGAATGCCTTTAATTATTATTTTTATTACAAAATTATAATTATAAGACTTATAATATTGAAGATATGATTTAATTAGCTGTTTCAGGGCCTTATTTCTCTTTTTCATGAATCAAGGCTGTAATTGATATTAATATTTTTAATAATTGATTTTACTTACTAATTATTGTATCAACACTTCAAATTATTAGAAATAAACGGCCAAGTATAGTCGCGGACTTAATAAAGTTTACACTTGAGTTTTCAGTGTAAGTTCACAAAAAGTCAGTAGCTTAGCAACATATTTAGTTTTTAAAAGGTAAATGTAAATGTCAAAAATTAAAAGAAATAATTGTCGTTTAAATGCCTCGAAATTGTTAAAACGATGAACAAAAAAGAAGAATTATTGCAAGATTGGAGGAAGGAATTTGCTAGTATCAAATATTATCAAATCTTTTTATGTTTTAATTGAATAATATTGAGTAATTGGGATTGTATAATAAACAACTGAGGTGTTTTGATAATAATTTTTTATTGAATTTTTAGGATGTAACCTTAGTAATTGCTACATTACTATCAAAAGCCAAATTACAATATGCAAAAATTAAAAAAACCGGTAACTAGATGATACCGGTGTAAACTTTCTTAAGTCCGCGACTGTACGTGTCGAGCCACTCAAAGAGTATAGGGTTCCGTACTGTATAAATCATGCTAAACCTACAACTCGACCTACAATTTTGATAAAATAAATAAAATAAAATGACATTCAAAATCTACTCAAAAGGCCGTTCTCAAAAATACCCTATAAGAATAGGTACAAAAAAAATTTTTTTGCCCCCCGTTTGAATGTATGGGCGCATTATTTTTTTCTGTTTTTAGTATTCGTTGATTAACTAGAGGATATGAGTAATACTTGACGTGAATTGCTTTATAGGTAGGTAATGGCGTTGTTAAGATAGACCTGGTAACAACTGGGAAGTTCGTCGTGTAGACCTCAAGGGTCGCACTTTAGTTCTAATAAACGACTCGCCTCACGGCTTGTTGAGCATTGATTTAATATCAGGATACTGTAAATAGCTATGTTTAAATTTCATCGTTGCAAAAGCAAAAATGAAGGTGAAACTCGATTCAATTGTTACACTGCATAAAATGATTCTGTAAAATTAGAACTTTTCAAGTCGCGTTAATCTATAACATTCAACTGTTACTTTCCTTTTTGTGCGTACAAAAAAATAAATACATAAGTAATTACATTCATTGTTAAGCAGTTCTTACGTCCGCGAAACGCAGTTCAATAAATATAGACTCGTATTGTAAAGTTAATTGTTATATTGATAATTACCTACATGGGAACATAATATAAAATTGTTGTTACAACTTTCATGTAAAGTACATATTGTTATTATATTTATTAATGGTGCCGCCAAGATTAATGAATATTGCCCTCTTATTTTACTGTCTAATAATACTCGGTTACAATGGCGGTAAATGACGAAAAATGAAAGTAATTAAGCTATATAAATATACATTAACCTCATAGGCCATAGCTACTGAATTATTAGCAATTTTCAACATCCGTTGACAATTTTTGTGCTAAATACGGTATTTAAAATTTTTGGTAATTTGTTATTGGGTTTTTATTAGCCCAAAAATTACACGCTTCTTTGTTTCCTCGCATCGTATACACTGTGTTTTATATTGTCTCATTGTGTAATCTTTTTGTTGTTATTTGGTCTACAATATTGTGTTTTTCAATCTTTTTTAATCGATAGGTACTTCGTTGGTTGTCCAGTGGCGGCGCTAGGATTTTTTGTTAGGGTGGACCAGAGTTGGACATGGTGTTCTGAAGGTAGGCCAATAACATTTGTTCCCAAAATTTCACTGCTCGTTAAAATTTTAACCCAGATTACTTGCTATAGAATTTACAAGAAAAATTATTGAAATTTCGAGGGTTAAAAACGTATTTAAAAGATAAACTAGAGATTGGGAATTATTCCAGGGTGGGCCAAGACAGTTTAAGGTGGGCCATGGGCCATGGGCTCTAACGACGCCACTGCGGTTGTCTAAGGTATGGACAATTTAAATTAGTCCGAATAGTTTGAAGTTCTCCGTTACTTTAAAAACTACCATTTTACATTTTTACACACGTACACCGTTTGAAAAATTGATTAGGCTGATAAAGCCTGGTGTGCGATTTTAGGATTAACACATAATTTTTTTTTTATTTGAAGAATTACCACCAGCTACTAAAGGCCAACGCCAAGGGCTTAGCACTGTAATTCATAGTTTCAAATCATAATTATTTTTAATTATAAATTGAAAATCCAATTATTACTTTCAAATATGACATATCATATCAACTACAAGCTGCTAAATAATTATACCCAAAAATATATTTAAAAAAAATTAAAAAATGATTACTTTAATAAACAAAACACACAAAAACTGGCTATAGCTGTCCAACTTTATTTTCAAAAACTACGTTTCGGTCTGTTATAAGAGACCATTTTCAAGCAATAATCGCAATAATTATTGCTTGAAACGGGTCTCTTATAACAGACCGAAAAGTAGTACCTACTTAAAAATAAAGTTGGATAGCTATAGCCAGTTTTTGTGTGTTTTATTTATTAAAGTAATCTTTTTCACTGTCGGTAGAAGCTAATAAGTGAATTAAAAACTTATATTTTTTCTATTACCATAGACCGTACTTATAAAAAGTTGACAAACACTGCTTTAAATGATTAAATGAAATATACAGCATTTTTTCTGTTCTAACATCTGTACAGTGTTAAACAGTGCACCGGTTCAGACGCGGTCCATTTGAATCATAATATTGTCTAAAGTTAGTACAAACAGAATCACGGTCACAAAATCGATTTGTCATGGGAAATGAATTCTTTTCATTTCATTACTCGCCTGTTAATAGTTAGGTTTGTTTATCAAACGATCGTTTATATCCCCATCACTATTTTATAAGTGAATGGCTTTTCATACTGTGGAAAAGGAAATTTCAATGCTCAATATAGAGACGAGCTTTGTATTTATCGATATAGAACTGTACCTTTGCCTAGAACTTCGAACGATATAATATTTCAGTTTTTGAATTTGTTATCAATACAGTTAATCTATAAAACTGTAGATTGTAGATTATAGATGCTCGACAATTTGACCTCTGTATGTAATTTCGTTTTCTTGCTGCAAGTTCTCTGGGTATTTTATGGGAAAGCGTGCTTCTAGAATTTTTGTCTGTCTGTCTGTTCGTCAGTTTGTGTTAACACCACTCGAGAATGGCTTAACTGATTTTTATGAAACTTGGTATACTAGTACAACTTAAAAAAATAGAAGCTACTTTTTATCCGGCTATATAGTACGATAGGGGTTAAAACAGGCCACAGAAAAGTTATTCCTGATATCTAGCAATCATTGTCTAAATGATCAATTATACAAAAAAAACCACCAACAGCTATGGTTATTTCAATTTGGGCTTAGCCAAACGGTCAAGCCTAGCACCAATTCATATTTTCAATTTATTAGTTTAACCATTCCAACTCCACAAGTGGAAAATAGTAATTACTACTATACAGGATGTCATACCTAAATGTCAAAATGCCATGTTTTCAAATTGAATACAATTTAAATTAATCTATTGGGGTCCATCAAATGAGCATATGACATCTGGTGGCAGAAAATTGTATCAAAACGGGGGAAAATTTTACGTGCTAACAGTGCAAATTTATCGTGAAATCGGTTATTACAAGAATAAAACAAGTAAAATAAACAAAAAGTTTATCGAAAATGGAATTCGCGACGTTTTCTAATATCGTGGCATTAAACACTATCAGTTATTGCCTTGTAAAACTTACTTTACAGCGAATTATTTTCTAATGAAATGCGGAAAAACTGTATTTATGAATTAAAAAAATATTTTATATTAATAATAAGATGTACTTGTTATCATACTGCACTAGAATAGTTGAATCCCTGATGATTGACAAATTTATAAGATTAACTTCGTATACAAATATTTTGAGGTTAGTAACTTACCTACTTATTACAATATAACTTATTATGTTGCAGTTATGTGTTTACATTATTCACCTAACCCAGCCTTAAAAACGCATTGAACGCGGATAATTAATTTCGTGGAGATTTTCTTTTAATTTTGATGTTTTTAAGCAATATGTCGTAAAGATTACTACTTTTGACAGTTCATTTTGCATGCATTTTTCTTGTTATATTTCCGACATTTGATAATATGCCCGGCTTTGAGAATCCGTTCTCCTTCAACGAAATTCCTTTGTTTAGGATTCGTACCGGCCCAATCACAAATTGCATTTATATTTATCATTTCTTATCACTTTGAAAATCATAAAATTACACGCAAAAGTATACCCCGTATATGAAATTTCCCCCCCCTCTGCGCCATGTTTTTGAAGCTCCACCTATCTGACGGATCCCAATACATTTATGTAATTTTTTTACATATACAGGGTGGCACATCTTACACAGTGCAGTGAAATATCTCGTAAATGGTACAAACCATAAAAAAATGTTTTATACAAAAGTTATAGAAAGATTTTTTCGTTGGAGAGCAGCCAATTATATAATTGTTTCGAAACATATAGGAAAAAATCATTTTACCAACCAGTGGTCACAATCAGGATTCTAACCTGAACCTTTCCAGGTTAGAATCCTGATAGTGACCACTGGTTGGTAAAATGATTTTTTCCTATATGTTTCGAAACAATTATATAATTGGCTGCTCTCCAACGAAAAAATCTTTCAATTGCATTTCAGCCGTATAAAAAAAAACTATTATTATCTAAAAGTTATAGAGTATCAACGGGGACAGATGACTGTTATATTAGATTTAACTTAGGTGGTACTGTGAATGTCAGGCGAAGGTCAGCTTCGGTTTTTTAATTGTAACAGTGCATTTTTATTCCAGTATACGATACAGTATCAATATTTATTAACTTTAGTTCATATGTACCTTAATAATTTACTGTTCACTATTAAATACTGTATCGTATTCTGGAATAAAATGCACTGTTACAATTAAAAAACCAAAACTGACCTTCGCCTGACTTTCACAGTACCACCTATGTTAAATCTGATATGATGATATCACAGTCTTCAGCTGTCCCCCTTGACACTCTATAACTGTTGTATAAAACATTTTTGTATGGTTTGTACCTTTTACGAGATATTTCACTGCACTGTTTAAGATATGCCACCCTGTATAGGGCAGGTATTGTTTATTTAATTCGCTTGACAATATTTATGAACTAGGAAAATGGCCGCTCTGGCTATCGTGCAAATGCAGGTTATTTCAACCAAATTGTGGATTATAGACGCTCGACAACAGAGCTCATTAGCGGTTATTTCAACAACATTTTTCATCACACTAGATGTTGCGCGTCGGCCCAAATGGCGCACCATACAGTCACTTTACGAGGATGCAGAGGTTTTTGATGGATCAGTCGAGGATTTTCAATTCCGGCTATTTTCAAAGTTTGCAACTATTTGCAGTGCGGTGAATTGTTTGGCACGTAATTTTCTCTGAGTATTCACAATCGACGATTCATTTTCATAAAAGGTTTTAATAACACGTTATTGAGACCTAAGATGTTACGTAATAAATTGTCAACGACTACTCTTTACAACTGTCAAATGAAAACTGTCAGACTTATACGTAGAACCAAAATGACATCAGCCAATCAAAATCGTATCGAAACATTTAAATGACACGCTATAATTTGGGTCAAAATTCACTTTGCATAATTATTTTAATTATAAATTGAAAATCCAATTCATACTTTTACCAGTAATCGGATTAGAACCTGGGAAACTGTGAGCTAATAGAGGAGACATAAACAACGACACATATTTTACTTTTTTGTGTGTCAGTTTTCATTATTAACGGCGATTGTTGCAATGTTTATATGCTTAGATTTTAAAGAATTTTCCATGAGTTGGATAGACATAGATATAGGTACGTGCAGCCTACAATTCTACATAATTTGTACCTCGATTTGTACGTAAAAGTCAATTAGTTTTTGTTTGTTTCGCGGTTAAGCAGAGTTCATTGCCTTTAGATAATAAGTTGGGTGTACCTAATTGACACAGTAACTTAATAAAACGAGCCTTCGGAATTTTACAAGTGTTCGGTCTTTTCGGTTTCACTGCATGTGTATCAGTGCTATGCCTCAGGCCAGATTCAAAATACAAACTTGTTGAGTTTATAGTAAGTATGCATCAACTATGGTAAGATTGTTTTATTAGAACACCGTTAACTCATCTTTGGAAGTCGCCTTTGCCAGATTGTGGGATTTTTCATGGCAGTTTGTTTGGAAGTAGAACAGTCAACATTCATAGGTTTAAAACGCATTCCAAATTTGTACTGTCAAATTATAATGAACTTTCCTACCATATTGGCCTTGCCAAGTTTCGTAGGAAAATCCTTATGCTCATTATATAAACAAATAAATAAATAAATAATGATCTTTATTAGTACTATAACAGCATTAAAAGGCGAGGTTCAGCCACTGGCTGTTTTTCAACCTAACCTAATGTTTGAAATTTGAAACACTTATAGGATAAATAAATAAATCTAATCTAAATACTATAATAGATACAAGTAAATAAGTGCAACTCTTGGCAGTTCACACACATTCCCGAAAGTTAATAAATTATAATTTAAAAAAACTAAAAAACACGCTTTAATGAACTAAAAAGTAAAAAATAATTAATTTTATTGTAAAAAAGCGTGGGGTGGTATGAAAATATGATACAAAGCACCCCACGCTTTTTTACAATAAAATTAATTATTTTTTACTGTTTAGTTCATTAAAGCGTGTTTTTTAGTTTTTTTAAATTATAATTTATTTTTGCTTTTTAGTCCTGGAGATCCTGGTCAGGATAATGTGACAAACTTATGGAATTATTGTATTGTAATCGGTCCTTGATAAGTGTGCAAAGTTTCAGTTCAATCTGAAGTTTTTTGCTTTTTTTTAGTCCTGGAGATCCTGGTCAGGATAATGGGACAAACTTATTGAATTATTGTATTGTCATCGGTCCTTGATAAGTGTGCAAAGTTTCAGTTCAATCTGAAGTTTTTTGCTTTTTTTTTAGTCCTGGAGATCCTGGTCAGGATAATGGGACAAACTTATTGAATTATTGTATTGTCATTGGTCCTTGATAAGTGTGCAAAGTTTCAGTTCAATCTGAAGTTTTTTGCTTTTTCTTTTTTTAGTCCTGGAGATCCTGGTTAGGATAATGGGACAAACTTATTGAATTATTGTATTGTCGTCGGTCCTTGATAAGTGTACAAAGTTTAAACTAAATCTGACCGTTCAAAGTTGGTCAAAATCAAGTTCAAAGAAGTCGGTTACAAACTGACAAACAAGCAAGCAAGCAAACAAGCAAACAAGCAAGCAAGCAAACAAGCAAGCAAGCAAGCAAGCAAGCAAGCAAACAAGCAAGCAAGCAAACATACAGGTGAAGCTAATAAAAGCGTGTTAAAAAAACAGTGCCATCTATGGACTCGGGTTGTCAACGGTGTAGCAACATTTGACTACATAAATTTTGTCTCTTTCTCTAATGTAAAAACTGTTTAAATTATTTTCCTTAGCTACCTACGCGGGAAAGTTGAAAAAATAAATCTGCTGATTACCTACATTATAATATTTTTTGTATAGTATTTGGAAATATGTCAAAACTCTTTTATCACACCAAGCCGCGTGCGGCGCTTGTGTAGCTTGTTGCCAATTTTAAGCAATTCCATAGCTCCTCTATTATAAGCCTCTAGTTCTCAGGTTCTAATTTGAGAACTGGTAAAATTAATTGACGCTAGGCCCAAATAACCCTGGCTGTCGGGGTCCTTAAAAAATAAAATTGTTTAGGAGATAATTTAGGAAAAATGAAGTAAATTGATGATTTTCTTGATAACGTTATTCAAACGAGTCGCCAGTACAAAGAAGGTACCTACACTAGGCATTACATGTTTGCTTGGTTGTTACTTGAATTTTATAACACTTATTTTAATCAACAATTACTATCTAGTTTGGAGGTTAAGCTGAAATAAAAGTTGAGCTTCAAAAATAAAGAAAAGCGTAGCAAGCTGACCTTATTCTCTTTACCTTTCTCTCTCATACCTGAAAATTTCCTGCAAGCTGAAATATCTTTTAAAGAGGTTTTCTATTTTTGTTTTGTAATATAATAACTTATTTGGAAATATCTAGATTGATGTATCTATTATGCATAGAAATCCATTTCTATCGAATTTTACAAATCTTAATGTCATTTAAATAAGCCAATGTGAATTGTAAAAATATCATATTAATTGAATTGGTGAGATTAAAAAGGAAAAGATTCCATTTGACCTTATTTTCGGGAAATTGAAAAAAAGATTTTTACTAAAGAACTAATACTCAAATGAAGAACTTATAAATACAAAGTTGTTCCTTATGACCTTATTAAATTATTATATTCACATTTTTAAAATTTAATTTGTATAAAATATCACTTATAATATGCAAAAGATAGTGGAATCTTTTCCTTTTTGATTTCATTTGATTTCATTTCAGAACACTATTACTAGAAAATAATAAAAATACATTTGTCAAACACGAAAATAACATTTATTCGTAAAGAATATGATTACAATAAAAAAATGCATTTTTTGTCCCTTCTGAAGCATTTTAAAAAAAATTGAGATTTAAAAAAACGGTTTTCCTCAAAAATAAGTAGGTAATTCAACATTTGTTATTAAAACAAAGACAGGAAAGATTCCAACAATCCTAATGTATGGGTGAGCCGTTGTAGTTTTAACTGAGATAAAAAAGGTAAACATTCCAGGAATGTTTTCGTTCTATATCTCAGTAAAAACTACAACGGCTTACCAATACATTATTTTTTTGGAAATCTTTCCCGTCTTTGCATCAGTAGATAGGTCTTCAGTTTAAAATAAAATGGCTATCTCACTTTATTTTTAACAAAATATGGAATCTTTCCCTTCTTAATCTCACCAATTCAATTATGTCAAGAAATATAAAACCAAGAGAACTTACGAACTTAAACCCTTGAAGTTTAATTTTCAGGTAAAATATAATTTGCATGATTTGAAATATTCCTATTTTAATTAAATGAACTGCAAACAGTATATGAAAACACATGTTGTAAAGAACAATGACGTAACACAATGCTGTAATCAGGAAAAATTCATTAATTCAAACCTATGTCACCGTAGGGATTTTAACCCTAAACTTTCCACTATCGCGGCGGACTGAGTTGATATTACTCACACAGTGACACATTTTCAAACTTTCTCCCTTTAAAGCATTCTGTCACTGAAAAACCACTATATGCGAGAGTCAATTTGACTCTCGCATGTAGTGGTTTCTATACATGCGAGAGTCAATTTGACTCTCGCATGTAGTGGTTTTTCAATGACAGAATGCTTTAAAGGGAGAAAGTCGATCGTTTGAAAATATGTCACATGTGTGAGTAATGTCAACTCAGTCCGCCGCGATAGTGGAAAGTTTAGGGTTAAAATCTCTACGGTGACATAGGTTTGAATTAATGAATTTTTCCTGATTACAGCATTGTGTTACGTCATTGTTCTTTACAACAGGTGTTTTCATATACTGTTTGCAGTCATTATGCATCCATTTAATTATGTATTTGTTCACGACGTCCGTGTTAAAATTTGTATTTATTCCTATTTTAGTTTTTAAACTTGAACTTTCAGTGATAAAAAATATGCCCGAATAACGAATTGCTTTTTAAAAAGTCAATATACCGAAGGTCTACCTGGTCCGCCGAGAGGGAAACCTGATCGTTGGTCAGTTGTTAGTTGTTACTATTTAGTTACTTTGAACGCGGTACCGGGGTACATACTGATACTTCCATATTAAATTATTTAGTCGCTCGTTGCCGAACTATACTTCACTCAAAATATAGAACATTCTCAAATTAAACGCACTTCTTAAATAGAAATGTTGCGCACAGAAGATGTAATTTTTTTTAAAAATTATAGATAATATTAAATCCATATTTCTAACCGATTGGATTCTAATCATAGATAAGGGTTTCCTCAAACCTTTGTCGCGGACTTTGTACCTATTTAAAAAAAATCGAGTAGCGAATAGGTTCTATTAACTTCCCCCCAGTACTTAAACAATCGCAAATTGTCACAAAACTGAAAACTGAAAATGTTCTCAACAAAACAACCCTCTTCAGTCTTCTTTATCTTCTTGTAAAAAGCATGGCCATCTTATCTGTTTATTGCTCTAAAAACAACCTACTAAAATCACAAACATCTTTTTTTTAAATATCGCATGATCCGCTGAACCCCGTGACGGCGCTAGGATTTTTTGTTAGGGTAGGCCAGAGTTGGGCATGGTGTTCTGAAGGTGGGCCAATAACATTTCTTCCCAAAATTTCAGTACTCGTTAAAATTTCAACACAGATTACTTGCTATAGAATTGCTGAAATTGTTGAAATTTCGAGGGTTAAAAACGTATTTAAAAGATAAACTAGAGATTGGGGATTATTCCGGGGTAGACCAAGGGGTGGACCAAGACAGTTTAAGGTGTACTATGGCCCACTCGGCCCACCCTCTAGCGCCGCCACTGGCTGAACCGATTTTGCTCTAAATCTAATCAGATCTAAGTTAAATGCCAATAAATACAACAACAAAAAACCATATGACCGTATGTTGTTCCTATTTCTACGATGTCGAAGGAGAAAAATTTTACCATAATATATCTATACCTATACACACAGACATCAATCAAAAAATTGTCTTAAAAATTCCTAGGATATCAAAACGTGAAGATCTATTAAAATAAAAAAAAAATGATCCGGACTGAATCCAGTACTTCCCTATCACAGTGGAGGTGGGAAGTGAAAATGCGCTATGTTATCAAAATTGATTTAATTTGTATGCGCGTTAGTTCAAGACCAAACTGCATACACACACACAGAGTCACAGACACAATCATCAGTCATCAGTAGTTAGTCTGCCGCAGAACATCGGGGTCACCTCAACCCACTTCCACAATCACGATTCTCTCCTGCGGCCAAATTCAAACTTAGAGGCAAGTTGCCTATTATGCGGCTATTGTCTAGTAGTTTGACAAATCTACATCCCATCGTTATTTTCAGTAACTATATATACTTTTTTTAAAAATTATTTTTCCTCGTCTAATTTTATTTAAAAAACTTTTAAATATAAAAAAAATCAGCATAGTAGATATTAGAAAAAAATATCCTCTAATATTAAAAATGGAACTCCTTTACATGCTTCAGATCGTCAGGATACTGTTTATATGACGTTACCGTAGATTTTATCATTTCATTGTTTTAGGGTCACCAACCGGGCTCATGACTCATCTCATGGAGGATAGAGAGAATTGTAATTGTAATTGTATTTTAAAGACCACCAACAGCTAAGGTTATTTGGGCCTAGCACCAATTCATATTTTCAATTCATTATTTTTTTTTTTTTTTTAATAATAAATTGAAAATCTAATTGACACTTTTACCAGCTCTCGGGCTAGAACTCGGGAACTGGGGACTTGTAATAGAGGAACCATAGCAAAGGATAGAGAGAAACCAGACTGATCTCTACAGGTCGCAATGTGAAAGGCGTGTCCTGAAAATCGTAAAAACTAATTATTATTTACACAGGTAGATAAAAATTCTAGAAACGCGTTCTCCTCTCTATACATATAGATATCATATTATAAAATCTTCGAAAAAATCTCCAGAAAGACAAATTAAAACAGAGATCCCGTTACCATTTTATATCCAAAGTTATTGAAGTAAAACTTCTTCAGGGGCGACTTTGAAAAAAAAAATAATAAAACTTAAAACTTCACTAAGGGGTAAGTGAATGAAAATTCTCAGTGCAAAAATGGACTAACTTTCGTTCTTTAAAAACAACTAGAGTATAGACACAAACCAGCCTTATTTATTGTTTATTAATAATTTTCTTCTATGCGTTCCTATACCATTCATACGATTGCGATGAAATTTTGGTGAGTTGTTGTGCGCACGCCCGCAAAGGTTTCTGAATTATAATAATTGGCCAGTTCGACTTTGCCCGAGTGAAAAAAGTGATCTCTGAAACTACTCATCCGATTGCGATGAATCTTTGGTGAGTTGTTATGCACACGCCCGCGAAGGTTTCTGAATTATAATAATTTACTGGTCCGGCGCTTCGCCTGAGTGAAAAAAGTAGTTTTATTTCAATCGCGCGTAATTAAGGTTACACGCACTCTTTTTTTAGTTCGCTGTGAGTATACATATAGGGGCGGACTGGGACTCAATTTCGGCCCGGGCTAAAAACGGTCAGCGGCCGGTGGCATATTAACTAAGTTTCCATAGTCTTTTTTAGACAAGATTACCTATAGGTACATAAAACATAATATGTTTTGTAATTTGTAAGTTTTAACAAAATTTTGATTAAAATTGCCACAACCGAATTAGTCATTTTTGTCTGTTTCTCTGTCTTTCTGTCTGTTTATTATTTTTAACCTTTTTACAGCAGTCTGGCAAATAAAAAAATATAACAGAACATTTACAGTATTTACATAATTAAAAAGTTTTACTTAGGTAGGTAAAGAGAAAATAAAAATACAAAAAAAAGTGTAAGAGGAAAAAAGTCGATCATCAGCCAACCGAACCATCAGTCTACCGGTTGATCGGGCTGCGCCCGATCGCTCGATACGCCAGTCCGCCCCTGGGTATACAGGATGTTTGTTCAGTATGTGGCAAAATTTGAGGGTGTTATTCGTTACTCAATTACAGGATGTTTGTTCAGTATGTGGCAAAACTTGAGGGTGTTATTCGTTACTCAATTTTAAGACAAAAAGTTTATATAAACATAGATCCTAAACGACTTTGTTTTTAATATACAGGGTTTTGAAATATTTTTTTAAATCGAAAACAGTTAATCTGACCGAAAAAACTCAAGAAATGACTTTCTTGTAGTTTTGATTGCTAAATCATAAAATCCTATCAGATTGAGAAAAAAAGTGGCGTAGTATAATTTCTTTAAAATTAAACCTCGGGCGTTACTCCTGTACACGACACTGGTAAAACGAGAAAAACAGTTTTTAGCTTAAAAGACTCTTCTTTATACATTAAAAATTGTCAAGTTTCAACGTAATACTTATTTGTGTCTTCTAGTTATTTAGAAAAAACATTTCTTTTAAAAATATTTCAACATCCTATATATTAAAAATTGAGTAACTAATAACACCCTAAAGTTTGGCCACATAGATACTTAATTAACACCCTGTATATTGTAATTTAAATTTAAATAATAACACCATAGTATAGTGTTTTAGCAGTAAACTTATTTAAAAAAATATCCCAAGCATTCATTATTCTATTTAATTAAGCAAAACTCTTGACACATTTTAAGACAATCAATTGCTGACAACTAGGTAAAACATACGCAATATTAAATTGTCTTGTGAAATCCTTTTGTTTTATTCAGTAATATTGTCGCCGGCAGAATATTATAGTAAAAATGCCTACTTAGGTACGTGAAAATGTAAAAATAGTCGAGTTTAGATTATAAAATTCTACAACGTTATGATGACATCAATGCACGTACTTTAGTTGAAGATGATCGCTGCTCGCTGGTATACTCTTTTGTTTCTATTATTGCAACGTTTTATTGTCACGTGATTATGCAAAGTGAATTTTTACGCTACGAGAATCATCAAACGGTGAATGAACCGCGTCTTGAGATTATCTCCATTATTAAGTAGGACTCAAGTTGTAAAAAAGGAAATGCGTTTAGCGTTGCCGCAGTTCATTAATTGTTAACAATCTTATATCGCTTAATTAATAAACATATAAACACGATTTTTTCTCAAGATAAAATGCAAGTGTTTTTTTCTTGTTACGGCATTAGTTAACAATTTTAAAGATTTGTATCGGTGACTGTCCAAAGAAAACTAAAGAGATTTATGTTCTCATTTCTTAATCAGCAGAGACGGCTTGAAATTTATTTATATAGGTAACTCTTTTATGATAATTTAAGAAACCTAAATGATGAGATTAAAGAGTCGTAAGTTAACAGAGTGGTCATGACATCCGTGTAATCTATAATCGTTTCTATAGAAACTCGCCATGAATATAGAAGTTAAGCTAGAGTGAAAGCCACTGATAATAATTGTAGTTACAACGAACGACGAAAATTCAACTTTTTGTTAGAAACTTAGCGCCTTTAAACAATTATTTTTTAGAAAATTGTCTATTGATAGACTTGTTTGCTATCAACTGTCAGTGAACTTATTAAGTTATTATTAATAGTTTACATCATCTATACATTATTATGTACCTACATAAAACAGTTCTGTTACTCACTGACATACGCCCAGGTCAAACCGCTAAAGATATAAACTTGAAATTTGGACAGTTGGTTCGTTTTGTGACGTAAGCACCTACTAAGAAAGGATTTTTGAAAATGCATCACCTACGCGGGTTAAATAAGGGATGAAAGTTTGTATGGAAGTTCGTCATTTTTGAAGTTAGAAGCATGAAATTTTGCATAGGAGTTCCTTATATAACGTAGGCGAGCACTAAGAAAAAAATTTAAAAATTCATCCCCTAAGGGGGTTAAATAGGGGATGAAAGTGAAAGTTTGTATGGAAGTTCGTTATTTTTGAAGTTAGAAGCATGGAATTTTGCACAGGAGTTCTTATAGAACGTAGGTGAGCAATAAGAAATAATGTATGTATTAATAAAATTCGAGCGAACGAGCGAAGCGAGGAGTAATGTATTAATAATATTCGAGCGAACGAGCGAAGCGAGTGAGTAAATGTATTATAAAATACGAGCGAAGCGAGTGAGTACTGTATTAATAATATTCGAGCGAAAGAGCGAAGCGAGTGAGTAATGTATTAATAATATTCGTGCGAACGAGCGAAGCGAGTGAGTAACGTATTGATAATATTCGAGCAACGAGCGAAGCAAGTGAGTATAATGTATTAATAAAATCCAAGCGAATACACCATCATAAATCATAAATCGAAATATACGTAGGCGAAGCCACGGCTAACGGCTAGTAGCTTTTAAACGCTACCCCTTTAAGATTTTTCCGACATACACCAAAACTATCACTTCGTGAACACTCAAAAGAAAAAGAAAGGAAAAAACAAAAACAAAAAAAAACGAATAGGAAAACTATAATGTTTAATGCTTTTCACTATTCTGAAAAAAACACAAAAACAAATCTCGACCGCATTAAGCAAATTTTTTGAATACGAGTTTTTATAAAAAAAATTCTGAAAAAGATATGGTAAGTAATAGGCACTTAATTATTGTATAGACACGAAAAAAGATGTAGGTATAGTACCTATATGCAATGAAGGTACATTATAGGTAATAGTATATAATATTGTGTAAGTATTGTGCTAAATACATCTTTATTGACGAGTATGAGCGAGCCGAATACGAGTGCTGAAAACATCGCGTCTGACGCATAAAGATTTAACACATGAGTTGCACACTATACTTTATTCAACACATGTTTGGTTTTAGACTTTAACTGAATTAATCTCAAACACCTTAGATTTATTGACAACAATACATCTCATAGTAAAAACATTGGCCTTGATACAATATTTATTTACTTCGTTGTGATAGTAACCATATTTCATTATAGCGTTGAAAAGAGATACATAATGGTTCACTCTGTAACGGGTTTTTCAAAATATTTGTCATTGTAGCATCGAAAAGCGTTTCATAATGAATCATGACGTCACCATTTAAGATCCTCATTACAGACATGAAAAAACACTAAAAGCGTGCATGTGCTGAATAAAAATTTTAATGTGATAGTTTTGCATACTGATTGATAAATAGATTGTAGATTATGGACGGTCGACAACTGAGGAGTGAGATTATTAGCGTGGATTGATAAAGTAGATACCTATACATTTTTTGCACCATTCTATAAAATCTAGTTTATAATAATCATGTAAACCAAACTATAATATCAATCAATAAAAAACAATAATATTTACCATAAATTATATCCGGGTTCCTTCCTGTATTACTTGTACCGAAGCTTCAATGCCCGTCTTTTGAAAGGACAGGTACTTAACTTCGCGTAGGTACCGGTGCTGTTATGAATGGTAATTCATGGTAAAGTTACCAGTACTGCCACGCGAAATTACGTACCTGCCTTTTCGGTTGATACCGAACTGCGGTCACACGCGTTAATTGCAGGCAAACATATTCCAACTGCGGTCACGCAAAAATCGTGGTCATTAAGTCATGTCCGAACTGCGGTCCAACATTAAAGGTACATTTGGTGTAGTATTTTGGTAGTATTTGGGTTAGTATTGCCGTGTCCGACGCGCCATGATTGTGATCATTTTCTCTCCTCGAAAATATATAATTCGTGCCAACTGTGAATAATTTCGCATTGCAGGTTTTTGTGGTGTAGCACCAAGATGTTTACCGTTTGTTAAAGGTATGTATACTTGCGAAATTTGTAGTTGTCAAGTAAAATTTTAATTTATTTTTATTTATTGTGGATTATAGACGCGTCGACAACTTAGGTCACTAGCGTCATGTCAAGTAAAAGGAGAACGTTACCCCTTTGACTTAACATTTGAGTGAGCACAACCATCTTATTACAATTAACACCGAAGTAAAAAATATTGCAGCAAAAATTAAAGAAAAAAATAAATCACACTCTGTACCACAAAAATCCCACAACTATCAAAACCTACCAGTCCAAAAGTCAGACAAACACTGCGATATGGCCTTTTTCTAGTATTTTAAAAGTTTTGATACTAACTAATTATGTAAGTTTCGTTTTAACATTACGTGATTTGTTCAGTGAAATCAGTGGCGGATACCCAATTACCGCAGCTCGGATAGCACCGTCCTTTCAGAAAACGGTCATAAGGGATTTAAAAACGCCTGATAGAACCATACTGGTAGAAATAGTTGGAAAGGAGGCCTTCTGTATCCGGACTCTAAACATAATGATAATATGATATTTTATAACTTGTATAATAAACAAGTGGGATCAGAAACATCGTTTAATAGTGTAGAACAGTTAATAAGTTAATAATTAATAACTAATTATTATATAATTAAAAACGATATGCTGCACCTTTCATTTCAATCTTGTACCTATTTATTAACCTTGTACATCTAAGTGTGAATCTTACGCTTCCTAAGGATGTACTGTAGTCTGTACCTACTATACATATATCCCTATATTAATACATAATATACAATTTGCATGCTTGTAGCACAATCGCGCCCTGAACTACTGAACGGATTTACTTAAAAATCTGTATGGATATAGTAGATGCACTAGAATAATAGGCCGTGTTTTATTTCTTATCTCCAACTTATTGTCGGGGACGTATTCGTAAATTTGCGCCCTGAGCAAAGACGATTTGTCGCTCCCCTTTCAGTTCCATTTTCTCTGCGTCCTACACATTGCTTCTAATTTTTCACACCGGCGCGACGGCTGTGCCGCGCAATCAAGTCTGCTGCCCCGGGAACGTACCCTTTTCGCCATGCGGCAAATACGTCCTTGCTTTAAAATTTAATATGTTTTGGCTATATCGTGTAGACCAGAGGTTCCCTAACTGTGTGTCGTGACGCCTAGGGGAGTCACAAGTAAGTTTAGAAAAAGAAATGAGAGTAGCAATTTCAAAACTTCAACCCCAATTTGAGAAGTTATGCTGAGAAAAGCAAGCTTATCCTTCTCATTAATTGTATTGCTTGTAGTTTTTTATGTTTTCTAATAAATAATAATTAAGATTCTATATTCTTTGGAGTTTACTTTGAGTATTAAAGTAATTTTAATGTCTGCTAGTGCTACACACAGCCCACAGGTATATTCTTTTAGAACGGCGTCGCAAAAAAATTACAACCTGTAAAGGAATTCGCAGTAAATAAAAGATTGGGATTTTTGGGAGCCTTGGTGTAGACTGTAGAATGTATAGAGAATATGTAAAGTAGGTAGTACACTATAGTACCTACTGTATGACAACTCTAACGCACATGCGTTGCTATGCAGTGTGCATAATGGAGAGAACTGTAGTGCTGCCGCTTGCTAGTCGCAAATCCTTTATCCTTAATTTAGGATATAAAACGGACCCTCAAGTTCAAAAATAACATCGGGAGAGTGTAAACAGTGACATATGTTTTTCACTTTTTTGCGTTACGAGCGGCGCAGAGTAATTATTATTTTTAGTCCTTGTCAACTACATTTAAACCCCACAAGATGTATTTTATTTTTATTAGAGTCGTTTTATAATCAATATAATAATAATAATATTAATAATAATAATAATGCGTTTAACGTCCGTTTCTCGACATTATGTCATAACAGGCGTCATTCGCACCATTGCTATTTTCCATTTTTACCACTTCCTGTTTTATACATTTTTATACTTCAACTTAAATAATAGCAATGTGCGAATGAAGGAATTATAGGACATTGGGATAGGGTAGGCAACTTTAGGAGCATAGGAGTTTGACGGGTAATCGGCCATGGCCTTGAATAAGGAACCATCTCGATATTCGTTTTATAATCAATATTGTGTATAGTGTAGTGTTAATTGCAAAGGATACGCGAATATTTTGTCATCAGTGAGAGATTGTTACCTACTTATTTTATTACTTCACAAATTATTTCGCTCTCTTAACTCCATCCTTAGCTGTAACAAATCGTGTTAATGAGAATGATGGATGCTAATGGAGCAATGGTTGTTACACCTTACACTAATTAATTCTGCACATTGTTTGAAGGACACAACAATGAAACCGACTCGCTATTTATAATTTTATTAATTATTGTGTCTAAATCTGGACAGAAGAGAAACAAAATTGTATTATTCTGCGGTATTTTTGAAGTTTGCGTTATTCACACCATATTGGCCAGGGTCTACCGAACATGCTTATAAATGTACCTATTAAGATGCACTTATCTCTAGATAAATCTGTTGTTAATTTTGTTTTTACAATTTTATCATTAATTAATATTAACACATTTTGGGAAATTAGGTACCGTGATAAAATAATCAGATACCTGATTGTTACCATTTCTTCCACTTCGCTTAACGGGGCGTGAGAATGGACCTATCTCTCGTAATAAGAGCGAGAGGTCGTTATTGCTTGTTCTGCAAGAAAAAGAGAGAACAAATATGGTTGCGCCCGCATACCGTGTTCTGACACCTATTCAGCAGCAGTCTGGAAACACTTGTGTTGAAATTTTGGAAACTATGGTGAACAAGAACAAGCATAGAGAAGGGATTGACAAGTGACATTCTTAACAGATATAAATAGACTATTGCCTAGTTGCCGGATCATCTGTGAACACGGTATGCGCGCGCAATCTAAGTAAAAAAGATACGTGGATAGCCGAGCTTGTAGCAATTCCGTTGTTTATATAGCGTTTTTATGACTCCTCTACTACAAGCCCCCAGTTTCCAGAAAAAAATCTAACTTGTACCAGTGGGTTCGTGGGTTCGACTTAGCCTCACTCTTGTTGCGTTAAGAATAAAGTAGGAAGGTACGAATCCTCGAACCCACTGGAACCTACATAGCTTAAGCAACGAATAATTTGTGGATGGAAAAGTCGAAAGCAGAACGTTTGACTTAGGAACTTTGTTTGGACTAGTTAGGAGATAAACATACTAAAAGTCCTTACCCCTCCGAGGTACGCCCGAGGGGGGGGGGCACAAAGAAGGTCCCGTTTTTTGGTTTTTTGCTTTTATCTCGAAAACGGTGCGTCGTACGAAATTTTGTTGTAGTACATAATGAAAGCTGATAAAATTCTCTACAGCTTTAACTTTCACACTTTTTATCTATCTCCATTCTTTCCAATAATATCAATGAATAAAATTCTCGACCAATTTTTCAGACAATGTATTAACAAAAAATTACAACAAATAATTCAAATAATTGACGTTTCGATCCGGATTTGAATTTTCTTCAGAATCGAGCTAAAAAAATAATAATATAAAAACTAATTATTAATTAGTTTATATCTAAAAAATTAAGCCGTAGATTCGACAGATGAGGAAAAAGAAGAAGAGGCAAACGCTGAGGAACCACAACCAGGCCCGTCACGCCCAAAGAGGCAGCGAATTAAATAATTCATTTTTTAATAAGGTGGATGAGCAATAAGAAATGATTTTGGCAAATTCGTATTGTTACAGTGTGCTACAGAGAATTTAACACATTTTTGAAAATCGGCCGTTTTTCAAAGCTCATAGCTAGGCAAAGAATGGAGATAGATAAAAAGTATGAAAGTTAAAGCTGTAGAGAATTTTATCAGCTTTCATTATGTATTACAACAAAATTTCGTACGACGCACCGTTTTCGAGATAAAAGCAAAAAACCAAAAAACGGGACCTTCTTTGTGCCCCCCCCCCTCGGGCGTACCTCGGAGGGGTAAGGACTTTTAGTATGTTTATCTCCTAACTAGTCCAAACAAAGTTCCTAAGTCAAATTTTCTGCTTTCGACTTTTCCATCCACATTCCCCTTGTGAGCACTCATTGACTGAACTAACAAGACAGAATTTTTTTTTATTTTTAAAAGATTATTATACGGGGCTTTTTTAAATTTTAATTTACTGTTATTTTATATTTTATATGAAAAATGATGATCTAATTCACTTACCTATAGTACTCTGCGGGAATGCAGCTAAGAAGTTTTTTCATTCTTTCAATGTTCTGAATCCCACAGATTTTGAAACAGCCTTCAATATGAATGTTTTTACCAGGAAAACAGTTTTTAAGAATTTGTATAATAATAAATGATTATATTATGCAATATAAATTTGATTCTAAGTATAATGTGAACCTTCTGGCGTTGTCATAAATGTCGGCTGTGCCTCGATTCAAAAGTATTTTATTCAGAACTAACAAGATACCGACTCATCTGTATATTTTCCTGATACCAAAAGTCTAATTTTTATAAAATATGATTTTTTTGTTCCATCTTACGGCAAAAAAGTAAAAAACCAATTCAAACTGTGTTAATATTCTATCAATATCGTTAGCTAATAATATAAATAAACCGTTCCTAAATAAAAGCTACCATAACGCTATTAATAAATCATAAGTTCTTTGAACAAACACAAATAAAATTTAAAATATTAAACAACAATATATTATAATTAAAATGTCTTGTAATAAAAAAAATCACTAGCTACCCAAAATGCACGGTTGCCCATTTTTTAATGCCGGATTGACTGTAGTATATTATAGTTCACAGGGTCTAATCTGAGAACTTGTGAAAAAGTTCCAATTATCGTATTTTTAATTCGTTATTAAAATTAACAATGAATTGAAAATATGATTTGATATAAATAGATTCAGGTAACCCTGACATCTGATGGCCTCAAATAATTATAACTTACGATATTTTTTCTTAATAGTGGCGTAAAAATTTTAATCGAACAATTAAAATATATTAACAGGTACCATTACTATTTTTTTTATTTCAATAGTATTACCCGTTATAAAAACTCATATATGGGAATCTATAAAAGACCCTGATGTTTTTTCACATGTGTTTCATAAGACAGATTTATAAGGTTAATGATTTAAGTTTTGCTAAGTGGTACGAAGGTCGATGGATATACAGATGAATTTAAAAAGTGCATCACACCCATCAAATAATATTACGGCTACAATATAGCAAACGTAAATGCAATATAATGATAACACGCGTCTTTTTTTAAATGGTTTTATTTAGCTTGATCCCGTATATTATTTGTTTGTTTGTTACTATCTTTGTTTCAAATCTTGCGACAGCTTTTTCAACTACTTCTACTTAACCGATTCTTACGAAACTTTGCACACAGTACACACATTGAGTTCCTTTCCTGTGACAATACAATATTATGATAATTTCAACTTGGTAACGAGGGTTGCATAATGATACGGACCAGAAATCAAACTTAAAAACTAGAAAATAAAAATAGGTAAATTTTTTTTTAAGTTAAAAGGGTTTTATTTTAAATCATCAGCTGTACCAAAAACTAGAAAATAATTAGGACACAAACCAAGGGACACTTTGTGTCGCTGCGTCGGCGGAATAAGTAATAATCTGGAACTTTTAACAGACTAAAATAATAACGTGGGGCGCATTTGAAATATTTCTGTTGGTGGGCTTGGAGACACATTTTTCTAGACAAGCCGTTCTTATTTAATGATTATAGTCGTTATACAGATTTTTATGCGCCCACGTTTTTTTTCTAGTTTGTCCCAGATTATTACTTATTCCGCTGACGCAGCGACACAAAGTGCCCCTTGGTTTGTGTCCTAATTATTTTCTAGTTTTTGGTACAGCTGATGATTTAAAATAAAACCGTTTAAGTTAAAAGTTTTTTTACCTATTTTTATTTTTATAGCAAATAAAATATTATACAGAGCATTCCAGACATAATTATATGTCAAATAATTAGTTATGATGAAACAATAATCACAGAAAATTTTTAAATTGAACATCATATGATTGATTTTAGAAATTCAAACGGTCAAAATGTCCATTCAGCAAGACACCTAGGTTTTTACTGCACTAATGTCACGCTGACAGCTGAACAAACGTCTCTGATGTATAGTATGTACTTAAAGGCTTTTTTTTTTTTGGGTCGCTGATTAATTTTTAAGCTTATTGTGAACGAACATACACCACCATATAATTTTATATATTTTGATATAAATTGAATGAAACATGCACATTAGTGCTGTAAAAATCTAATAGTCATACCTACTTACAGAACGGAGCGAGGTCCACTTTGGCTGTTTGTATTTCTAGAACCAATAATAAAATTTTTGTATGATTATTGTCTCATCCATTCGACACCTAATTCGGTTCTAAATTTGATGGTCCGAAAACAGGCGAAAAAACACTAATTTGTCAGTCGTTCTTTACTTGGTTTCTTTACCCGGTTTCTTCAGTTTTGGGAACAATAAGTAATGACATTTAATATTTCATTAAGAGTCGTGTATAGCTCATGACTATATTTCATGTATAAATTCATTAAATTTCTTGCGTTTAATGTTTTGCAAACTGTGGGCAAGATCTTTCCACACTATAAACAACGCACAATTTTGTTGTGCAGGTATCTATTTATCTTTTGTTTTGTATAAAAATAAAAAAAAATCCATTAATTTCTATTCTGTTGCACCACTCGCACCGGAACCGCCCAAGAGTTTTAAATAAAAAAATAAAATGAATTCTCAATTTATTTGAAAAACGTAACAATTGACATGCACCGTTTGTGATTTTTTTTAGAATTGTATGTTTTATATTTTATAAACAGTTAACTATAAAAGAAAATCTACATAATTTTAAAATCATTGATAACACCATAGAGTATAAATCAAAACATACCTATAATCTTATCTTATATATAAAATTCTCGTGTCGCGGTGTACGTTATTGAACTCCTCCGAAACGTCTGGACCGATTTTGATGAAATTTTGTGTGCTTATCGGGTAGGGTGGAGAATCGGACAACATCTATTTTTCATTCCCCTAAATGTTAAGGGTGGTCCACCCCAAAAATTTTTTTTTTATTTTTTTGACAACATTTTTTGTTTTAATTTTTTCATGATTCAGCATTGAAAAATACATACAACTCTAAATTTTCACCCTTATACGATCAACCCCTGATTTTTAATCGCGATTTTTATATCAAGCTTTAAAAAATACATATATGGCGAACGAGCGAAGCGAGTGAGTAGTGTATTTATAATATTCAAGCGAACAAGCGAAGCGAGTGAGTAGGCGAAAATATTCAAGCGAACGAGCGAAGCGAGTGAGTAATGTAATTATAATATTCAAGCGAACGAGCGAAGCGAGTGAGTAATGTAATTATTCCTAGAAATTATTAACAACGTTTGCCGGATCAGCTATACTAAAATATACGTGAGCGGAGTAATGGGTGACCGCTATTAAATCATAATTTCATACCACCCGAGCGAAGCCGGGACGGGTCCGCTAGTATTAATATATAAAGATGAAAAGTTTGTTTGTGAGTTTGTATGAATAATTGTGGGTAATCTCTGGAACTACTGAACTGATTCTAAAAATTCTTTCACTAATAGAAAACTACACTATCCCTGAGTGCTATATGCTATATTTTATTTTGATAAATTTCTAGTGAAGGGGGGAGGTATTATAAAGAAGTAAAATTTGTTCGTATGAGGGAATCTCTGGGACTACTAAACCGATTCTAAAATTCTTTCACTAATAGAAAACATTATCCCTGAGTGCTATAGGCTACATTGCGGGGGGGGGGGTATTATAAAGAAGTAAAATTTGATTCTATGTGGGGGGTAATCTCTGCAGGAACTACTGAAGCGATTCTAAAAATTCTTTCACTAATTGAAAGCTACACTATCTCTGAGTAATATAAACTATATTTTATTTTGATAAATTTCTCGCGGGGCAAGGATAATTCCTGTGGGACAGTAATAAAACGTAACTCTGTCATTCTTTTGCATTTTAGCGTATTGGCGGAATCCTACTAATACTATAAACACCACCAGCCCGACTTACTTCGCTTCGCAGGGGGAGAATTTCTCGCGGGGGGGATAATAAATCATACATTCTTAGCAAGCCGGACGGGACCGCTAGTCAGTAATAAGTTTAAAACTTTCGAATTTAAATAGGTACTGCATTATTCACAAGAAATCTTACTAGGAATCAGTGAATTTATTAACAGTACCACCTACTTTTCTACCTGTTACTACAAATTCAACAAATACAAGACCTGTTGTTTAAAATAAAGATGAAAGAAAAGCTTGGCGTCAATTTGTAAAACATAACGTCTGAAAGAATGATAAATTTACAAATAAATAGTTTTATGTCAGACATGCGAATTGTATTGAGATCAAAATGTAATCGATTGTTTGTTTTTTTTTGCAGAAAAAAGTGACAGAAACCTTGCAGTACGAGAGGCTCATCGCTGCAAGTGAACGTAGAGAACCATAGAGGTGAACGTACAAAGAGAATTTGCAAATATACAAAACGCGTTGAAAACTTGACTTTTGATTATAGTCTATAGGTACCAATATAAAAAACTAGGGTGAGGTTTTATGAAACCACGGTGCAAGTGAAACTTTTTGCCATAACCCTAAACACTTGTAACCCGAAATCGCCGAAAGTATATAATTTTGTTTAAGTGGTTAAAACTCTGCAAAGCTAAAAGTGCACAGTGCGCACCCCGCATGAATGAATGAATTGTGAATTATAGACGCTCGACAACAGAGGTCATTAGCGTCTGTGCGCACCCCGCAAGTTTGACACTATTACAGATGTGTCTAAAAGACTTCTTAAAAACCGGTCAAGTACGAGTCGGACTCACGTGGAGAGGGTTCCGTATTTTTAAGACTTAGGACTGTCGTTTAGGTTTTCCTGTAAACTATGAATAAGGTCCTATATTCCCTATTTTTTTTAAATTTTAGGCTCAGTAGTTTCGATAATAGGGGGCGGGCGAATGCTAGATATTCGTAAGTATATTTTTTTAAATATCTTTTAAACTATGCATTTTAAAATTATAAAAAAAATATATTTGTTATTATCATAAAGAGCCCTTTCATTTGATATGTCACATGATGCACTTGATTTTTTTTTAATTTTCTAATTTGCCCCCCCCCCCCTTAAGACTTAGGATTTTCGTTTAGGTTTTCCTGTTAACTATGAGTGAAGCTCTTTCATCTGGTATGTCACATGTTGCATTTGAAAAAAAAAGTTCTTCTACTTTGGTCCCCAAAATAGACTTAAGATTTTCGCTTGCGTGAGGCCATATGATCCCTATTTTTTTCAAAATTTTAGTCTCAGTTGTTTCGAATATAAGGCGGGGGGGAATATCGGACAGACAGACAGACAGACAGACAGACAGACACGAGAGAGACCCTATAAAGGTTCCGTTTTTTCATTTTGAGGTACGGAACCCTAAAAATGATCTTTTTAATATCTCTATAAATTTAAATTTAAGATATCTTTTTTGAGATATCAAAAAATTAACTTTAAAATGTTATAATATTGATACCTATTTTCCTGAGATTCATGTTGTGCGGATAGCTTGTATGTTCGATTAGAAATGCGAATGGAGCCTAGAGACGGGAAACCGACAAGTCAATATGTTGAATATTATAAATATCCACAAAATACCAAACCACTAACATTTTCTGTCCAACGTTCTTTGGGAGTAACTTGAAGTTGATCTCAACATTCATCTACCTCAATGATTTCTTGTATACTTGTTATTTTCAATGCGGGAATGTAGGTTAAGATGAGATCACTTTATGTCTTCACGGTCCATAAATAAACATTTTTACGAGGTCCATTTTTACATACAATATTCATGTGTTAAAACAAGCGCAGTCAAATTCAGAATTCAAGGTCGGAACGGAAATCCGGATTTCTGAATTCACTTTTAAAATATTAGTGTATTAAACTTGGATGTCAACAATTACTCGTGTCAGATTTTTTTAAACAGATTATTTCGCAATCAATATAAGTAAATAGTATATTGTGTGACAAGTGTGCTAAATACATATTTATGCGTCAGGCGCGATGTTTTCAGCACGAGTAGTAGGAGAGCGCTCACGAGCCTTGGCGAGTGAGCTTCGCGAGCCGAATACGAGTGCTGAAAACATCGCGCCTGACGCATAAATATTTAGCACACGTGTCACACAATATACTATTTACTTATATTGATTGCGAAATAATCTGTTTAAAAAAATCTGACACGAGTAATTGTTGACATCCAAGTTTAATACACTAATATTTTAAAAGTGCAGAATTCAGAAATCCGGATTTCCGTTCCGACACTATATACTTTATATAACACATGCTGCACAAAACACCCACCTCATAATACATCTCATAATAAAAACATTGGGCTCGATACATTTATTCACTTTGTTACCATAGTAACCATATTTCATTTATAACATCGAAAAGAGGTACATAATCATTAGATAACGGGTTTTTCAAATGTTTTTCCATTATTCATCGAAAAGCGTTTCATAATGGATCATGACGTCACTCGTCAATAAACGGTCATTTAAGGTCCGCCAAACTGATACGAAAAAATACTAAAAGCGTGCATGTGTTATATAAACATATTATCAATGTAATCGCAGCAGGGTTTGTGTTTTTAAGTTATAATTTGAAGTTGGCGAGGACGTTCAACAATTTTGGAAACTAAGTAGGTACCTAATAATAATTTACTGACGCAAATGGACGCTTCTAAACAAAAATCAGAAAATCTAACTGTGTGTCGGTTACCAATTTTCCTGGTTCCAATCATTGAAATCTGTTTTAATTACATATTATAAATGAATGAATTGTAAATTATAGACGGTCGACAATACATATTATGTATTTAGTACAAAGATGCTTATGACCTCTGTTGTCGAGCGTCTATAATTTACAATGTCTATATCTATCTAAAATTGGACCTATAGTGCTAAACCGGACATTATTGACCCAAAAACAAAAGCAATAGCTAACTAGACAACCAGGAAAAATGAATGGCCAGTAAGAACAGCAGCCCGATAGCAAAAAAAAAAATAAACGATCCGACACAACTCGAACTAACTTTCCCGTATATAAGAAGGCTAAAGGCCCCCACAGCCTCCCACCCTGCGTTTTTTATGAGGAAGTTAAGGCTGTGAAGTCTGAAACAGATCCAGAGATTCTATAATTTTACCTGACAAACGACGTCAAAAACTCGTCAAATGTTCCCAAATTGAGTAAACTAACAGGAAATGACATAGTACAACAAAAATCTGCTAGTTTGATTTACGGCAATCAACTTCTCTTTCCAAAAAGGGTGAGAAATATCGTCATTTTCTATACGCATACTAAATTTGAAAAAGATCTAAACGACCATTTTGTCAAAATTTTACTGAAAATCATGGTTGTCATTTGCTGATTTTATATGAAATTGAAAAATACTTTATTTTAAGCTGCCTTAACGCGAGCGAAGCCGGTTATAAAGTAAATTATTCTTTGAGTTGAGGACTCTATATACGTGTAGCAAATTTCATTGAAATCAGATTAATAACGTGCACTTTGTTATCTTTTTCGGTACCTACGTAGATATTGTTTGATAAAATTTGACGGCAAATCAAAAACTTATCATCCAGCTCCCAAAAGCATATAAGAGGTAATTTGGTGTAACGTCTTAATAAAAATTTTTAGTCAAAAATAATGTCAATTTTAATTTTTTAAAACTCTTAGGGTAGGCCCCCAGAAGAATATAAGAGGTATTTCTTGGTCGTTTGTAATAACCATAGATGGTAATAATTTATTGTTATAGTTCATAAGATTGATAATAGATGGTACCGATAACTTGTTTAAATTTTTTAACAACTTAACTACAAGTTTACAAACGCAACGTAAGATGTCACTGATAAAGTAATTTTTTAAGGATCTACCGGAATCGTCAGACGAGGGCTTAGAAGACAACTGCCCATTTAAAGCTCCTTAAAATTTAAAAGAAACTACTTTCAAAAATGAATGTAAAAGTAAAACCACTAAGTTAACATGCAAACATTTGTAATTTCAAACTTGCATCTTACAATCACAATTTAATTTATATCGTAAAAATTTTAAAAGAATTATCATAAACAGTTTTGCATGACGCACCTATTTTTGACCTATATAAAAATTCTTCGTATCTTTTTTTTTCCCTGATACCGTGCACAATTTTTTCTTCGAAAAGTTTAAAAATGTTACATTTAATACAAAAAGAACAATCATACAATGTTATTTTACGTCCTGGAAAGTAAAATATGATCGTGAGACAGAGCTATATTCAGAAAGAAAATAAGATAAGTTCAGGGATATTATCCACATTTTCGAAATAATTTTCAGTCATTGTGTAGATAAGACAAGGTGCGTGCTGTAGTTAACACAGCTATAAGAAATCCTACCTCATAGGCAATGGCTCTGGGTTCTGGACTCTGGTGATGAATGACGGTGGGTTGCATACGTACAGCAACTTCACGCCAAGTTCCAAAACAGTAGGGATGTTCTGATCCACCAAAACGTATCGATACTAGGTATCGATCTGGATCGTATTATAAAGTATCAATACAGTATAAAATCGTATTATAAAAGATCGATACTCATTATATCAATACATTATCAATTCAGTATCCCAGAACAGAACGAGCAAAAAAAAAAATCCGGCTAATAACCATTCTTAAGAACTAGACTAGACAATGTATCGATATGCAGCAAAATGTATCGATACTCATTATGTATCGCATTAAAAAAATTGGTACAAAATATTGAGTATCGAAAGCTAAAGTATCGATACACTAAAAGATCGATCCGTATCGTGCATCCCTACAAAACAGTCAAACGATCATATTGACAAAACACAGACTTGTTATGCTTGGAAAAATTCATATCACACCAACATTTAAACATTGTACATAAAATACAGTATACAATATGTACAGACATTTTATTCAACAGACCAACCCTCATTTAATATAAATAATAAAGAAAATATAAAATGCCAGTTGTAGAAGATACTTAAAAAAAGTATCTAGATAGAACAGTCCAAGTTCTTAAATAAAAGTAATTTCTTGAGAGCCTGGTGGGCCCTATCAGGTGAGGACTCTGGCGACAACTCCACATTTACCGCCTCTTAAATCCGCCACTGTGTGGACTTAGTACCAAAATATCATATTTTTATTATCGTTTTTAATAATAAACTGAAAATACAATTGATACTTTTATCAGTTCTCAGATTCACTCAATTAATCAAAATTATAATACACTTTTTAAAACTTTCTTTCAATTTATTGAAAACATATTTAGCATTTTAAACAGTTCATATTATAATAAATAAAAAAAATAAACTTTACATAGATTTTTTTGATTTCTTCTTTTGCGCATTTTGAACTTTCTTTTTGAGTACATCAATGTCAATATCAGCACTGCTTGTTGAAGACTTTGGCTCATAATCCTTTTCTTCGGGTGGTATAAAAGCTTTTTGGCGTTTTTCTTCACGGAGTTTCGTGGCCTCGGCATGTTTTTCCTCAATCTCTTTACGTTTTTTAGCACGTTTCTGTTCATTAGTGAGGAAGTATTCACCAGTCGCCAGTTGTTTGTCAATCTGAAAATCGTATACAAATTGTGAGTATAAATTAATGACAGTAGCGAGATTTGGGTATGGCGTGCACGGGCAGTCGCCATACCAATCTGGCTGATGGTATAGCAAAAATTTAAAATCCTCGACTATTGTCTAAACACTAGACATTGTGTCATCATAATAATATTTTGCCCTACCAACCATTTCTCTGAAATCCCGTCACTGATTATTGAGCGAGGAAACAAATTTGTAGCAAGATTACAGTATAGGTTATAAACAAAAATATAAAAGAAACTTACCTTGCTTTCAGGTTGTGGTGGTGGAAATGGTGTGTATGGTTTTTTAGCTTTTTTCTTAGGTTGTTTTCGTTTACTGATATTTCTATTAGCAAATTTAGGCAGAAATCTGTTCCAATCTTCGTTCTTAAGTTTAGGATCCTTCGATAACTCTCTTTTGATCATAAGTGCTTTAATATTATATATCGGATGAACATTTTTCATTGTGTCTTCGACAATTTTACGCACTTGTTGCAGGCCTCGGTATGGTCCGACAGCAGATACTGTTTGACCTTGTACCAGTACGTAACAATTGGTCAATAATTCTATAGATTTTAGTGTACATCCATTTGGTCCAATTAGCCTTTGTCTTCTTTTCACAAACTTTTCCTTATTTCGGACTAAAGATCCAATCTTAATGATATCAGCACCATTTTCATCCAGTAATACTTTGCGACATTGTTCAAAGGGTACACTTCGGGACAGAAGCTTTATCATATCGCGAGCCTTGATAATAATATACGGATCCCAAGTTTTCCTCGTTGTTTTAACTGTCATACTGCCTTCTATGAGATCTAAATCAGCTTTCAGAAAATGTTCACCTAACGTTTTTTGAACAAGTGGCCATACTTCTTTCAAGTATTGTTCACGATATTTTGGGAAAAGTGTTGCAAACGAACTTTCTTCTAAAAGCCCATGCGGATTATCAGTAGGTTTAAACTCCGGAATTTTTAATTCCCATGCATTTTCAATAGGCCCCACTATTTTGTTGCTTTCATCGTCACTTGATTCACTCATTTTTATAGAACTTCTAGTGTTAAATTATTCGTGTTTCTTAATTATATGTCTATTAAGCCTTCAGACTGATCACAAATAAACATCACCATACTATTACTGATCACATAACCTAATTATTTTAAATTTTTATCTCCTCTCATGAAAAGTTAGGAGTATAGATTGCGGTTTATTCTGAATTCTGAAAACCATAGATTTATTTCCGCAGTAATGTTGGCAGTGCCGACTGCTGGGATGCCTATTGCCCAACAATGAAATGAACAAATGTCTTCTGTTTCAGTTTGTTGTCAATGTCACCTGTCAACTTCAAAATAAATATTAAGTTTTAATCATTACTGTAAAATAATTAAAAGGTAGTGTGTGCAGTGTTACATTTCTACTCAATAAGCTATTAGAAATGGCCTTTAAAGCTATGGAAGATGATAACCTATTACAAAAGAATTTAGAAGATGATGTGGTGCAAGAAATCTTACAAACTGGTACAGATTTGCGTCAGTATTCAAAACAAATAGAAAAAGAATTGAAAGAAGTTGAAAACAAATCGATTCATGACTATATTAAAGAATGTCAAAATATAGCAAGCTTACACAATCAAATATCTTCATGTGATAACATATTAGAGCGTATGGAGAATATGTTGCTAGATTTTCAGAACGATCTCGGTAGTATAAGCACAGAGATTTTGTATTTACAACGCAAATCAGTATCGATGAGTCAACAACTAGCAAATCGCCAAGCGGTTCGGGGACAGCTAAGTCAATTTATCGATGACATAGCTGTGAGTGAATCTCTTATTTCTAACATATTGGAATGTCCTGTAACTGAAAAAGAGTTTTTGTCAAGTTTAACAGAGCTTAATCACAAAATTAACTTTGTTAAGGAACAAAGTTTTAAAGAAACTAAAGCATGCCAGGACGTAAGAGATATTTTAGAAAAATTAAAAATAAAAGCTATGTCAAAAATACGCGGTTACTTAATTGAACAAGTATATAAATTCAGAAAACCAATGGGTAACTATCAAGTGCCCCAAAACGCAATGCTAAAATATAAATTCTTTTTTGAGTTTATACTTTCAAACGAACGCAATGTAGCACAAGAAATATGCAGCGAGTATATAGATACAATGAGTAAAATTTATTATTCATACTTTAAATCATATTCCGGCCGTTTAATGAAACTTCAGTTCGAAGAGGCTGTAACTAAAGATGACTTGATGGGCATTGAAGATACGGCAGCTAGAGGCTTGTTCTATAAAACGTCATTAAAACATAAAGGAACCGTGTTCACAATTGGAAATCGAGGAGATGTATTAGCTCAGCAGTTAGAAGCTCCGATAATAGTGCCTCATGCTCAGCAAAAAAATCGATACCCTTTTGAGGCACTGTTTCGTAGCGAACAATATGCGTTAGTAGATAATGCATGTCGAGAATATCTTTTTCTATGTGAATTTTTTATGGTGCGTGGCTCGCAGGCTCTTGACCTCTTTAATCAAATCATGTCAAAAACGCTATCATTATTAACAAAAAATCTGGAAAGTTTTGTAAGTGAATGCTACGATACAATTGCATTATTTCTGTGTGTGCATTTGATTTTACGTTATCAACTCATGTGTCATAAAAGATGTGTGCCTGCATTGGATCGATATTGGGATTCTTTACAGGCTGCAATTTGGCCAAGGTTCGAGTATGTCTTCCGTTTAAATATACAAAGTATAAGAGATTGTGATCCTACAAAGTTTCACAAAGAAATGGGTCCACATTATATTACGAGACGTTATGCCGAATTTAGTGCTGCTATTGTTGGCATAAGCGAACATTTCCCGAACGAGCTAGTAAATCGTTTATTAGCAGAACTTCAAGAAGAAGTGGAATGTTTCATTCTGCGAATGGCTGCAATTTTTCCACAGCGTAAAGAACAGTTAATATATTTAATCAATAATTACGATATGGTTCTAAGTGTTTTAATGGAACGAACAAGAGATAATTCAAAAGAAGCCGAAGGATTCAGAGAACAACTTTCAGCGAGAAGTACAGAATATGTAGAAGAAATTTTAAGTCCACATTTTGGTGGTATAATGCAGTATGTTAAAGAAGTAGAAGCTTTAATGGAGAAAGGGCAAAGTGATGAAATAAAAAGACGGGAGAAAAGAGCACTGGAATTAGTAAGCGCTTTTTCGGCTAACTGGAAAAAGTCTTTAGAAGAACTCAATCGAGAAGTTTTGTTGTCTTTTCCAAATTTGCTTACAGGTTCTAATTTATTACAGTTGGCGTTGACACAACTTGTACAATATTATCATAGGTTTCACAAATTATTGACACCAAATGCGAGAACAAACCTGACCAATATCCATCATATAATGGTGGAACTAAAAAAATATAAAAATAATTACTGAAGATATATTAAAGAGAATTAAAAAATAATTTTGTAAATATTATATTATGTATTATGCAATATGCCTATGAAAGAAACATTAAAACTAATTATAACTAATAAGTTAATATGTAAAAAATAATATCGGCTAAACTAATATGTATAAAATTAATTTTTTTTAGCTAATATAATGTAATAAATGATTTTTCGTCTGTGTAATAATAATTGAATTAATAAAAAATGACCAAATTGACAGACATACATTTTTTGTTATATCTATTAATTTATGTTTGTCAATTTGGTCATTTTTTATTAATTTAATATAATGTAAATTATTTCAAATATTGAATCATATTAAAAAATGTATTACCATATAGAGATTGCCTACACTGAAAATAGACTTTTATAAAAATATTTTAAGGGCCTTGTTGATTGTTGCTATTAGCAATCTGTTTCTTATTTATATTATTGCAGATTAAGCGAGGGAGCACAAAAAAAAACTTCTGTAACACCACCTATATCATAATATTTTATTGTTTGGATTTTGGTATTCGAAGGAGCTAGGACTTCACTTGGCGCCACCACTGAATTTATGTAAAATTATTATTCAGAAAAGAATAAAACATATTGTTTAAAATATTTAAATGAGTTCTTTTTTATTATTGTCACACCATAGTCCATACCATGCATTCTTTTCATGATTTTTAGAGTTCTGTGCCTCGAACGGAAAAAAATTGAACCTTTAAAAGAAATTACTCGTTTGTTCATCCGTTCATATGTTTGTCACAGACAAATTTCTCAGAACACGCATATTATATTCCAACAGTCCAAACAAAAGAAAATATTTTCCTATTAATTTTGGAAGGGACTAAAGTTTGATACAAAACAATTTTTGTATTCGGTCATATGGGGTATCATTTGAAAGGGCTTTTTTAAAGATCTCAAAACTATTTTTTTCAGAATTTTATGTTGCGTAGTTTCCGAAATTTTCCTGAAAACGCATCTCGTAAATGATTCCTCCCTCTATTTTTAAAATTAGTACAGCTAAAATTTCGAAAAAAACTAGGGGTGTTAGAAGTATATGTATACTTTACAAGAAAACTAATACAATGTTTCCAACAGCTATAGTCTGTGAAATTTCATAAGTGCATCAATAATAATCGGAAAGCTTATACCTTCGGGAAACTTCTTGCTGTTTAAACCGTTAAAGATATTGTAGAATTATAATCTAAATTTAATATATATATTTGTTTTTGCGCGCGGCTGCGGGGACTACCTATTATCGTTGAGTGAAAATCCTATAGTCACTGCTATTAACCCAAAATTTCAACCAATTCCTTAGGGAAGAAAAAACTTATCCACGCGGACGAAGACGCAAGCAAAAGCTAGTAATAAGATAAGCGCGTTTCTTGTCTAGATGAAAATTGGAAAATTCTGGTTATTAATAAATGGAAGATAATTTTTACAAATAAAACCAATTTAGTCATAGATAATTCACATGAACATTCTATGTTGTTAACCCAGGCCGTTCCAATGTACTAGGGTGGCCCACATTGGCGTAACTAGGGGGTGGCCAAGGGAGGCCAGGCCTCCCTGGAAGGTGACAGCCCCCCTAGAATAATTACGGTACGTAGCTCAGAGTGCTGACGTAAGAGTAAAGAAAGTCGACTTAAAATTATTACAAACTATTAAAAGTAACCGTTTGGGGGTACCAAAACTTGAGACAAGCGCCATATTCTGTAATTTTGTATTTTCATTAATATACTTAAAAAATAGCCACTCAAAATAAAAACTTCACAAGACAAGCAACTTTTACTGTTTTTTTTTTTTTTTTAATATGGCAATTAATGACTATTAAATTACTGACAATAAAAGATCTCATAATAGTGATTTTCAGTTCTCAGATTGAAAGGGCCATGCCCCCCCCTGGAAAAAATCTCTAGGTACGTCAATGGTGGCCCAGAGAACACCAGACTTTATGGTTCATTTTAAATAAAACACACCCTTTAAATTCTGGCAGTTTTTATTTTTTAACTAATAAAATAACAATCACATACAAAATTAACTTAAAGCTATATACATTATTAATTCTAGGTAACTTATTGATATTATATAAATAAAATTATTAACTGTTGAAGCCAATTGTAGTTTAAATCTCAAAAATAATGCATTGTTAAAATAATACTATTTTCAATTTTTATTTCATGGCTTCAATTTGCCTTCATTTAATTATCTTTTTTCTCTTCTTAATGGCAACTGTTTTATATCATTTTTTTTTTAAATTTATGAAATGATATTAAAGTGAACTTTTTGAAAAAAATAAATATTTGTGCCCCATTTCTTTAAATTATAAATAAATAATCATATTTGTAATTATAATTTAGTTATTGTAAAGTAATTGTATTATTGATATTTGCTTGATATTTTGAACGTTTCTGTCAAGTTTAATGATTTACTGAGATTTATAAATTTACATAATTTTGAATCTGTTTAAAATAGTAGAGCATCAATGGCATGTATAACCCCATTCGTTGCAGGAATATTTTGCGTGATGATGTTGACATTGTTTACTCTGATTCGACCTGAAACAAAAAAAAAAGAAAATATATATTTACGTCAACTCTTCGGCAAGAAACGTGGAGATTTTATTGTCATACCCAGTTTTGTCTTTATCATAAGGGCACGTGGGCCCCGAGCCCAGGGCCCCCAACCTGATGGGGGCCTTAAAATGCCGAAACCCACTGCCTATATAAATTTTATATCCAATTAATCAATTTAAAAAAACACATTGGCACATTGGTTTCTTATAGGTAAATATTCAATAAAGTCACTAAATAAAAGTACATTCTGATGCAGGGCCGCAGTAAGGAAATCTTGCGCCTGGGGCCAAAATTTTAATTTGCGCCCCCTCCCTCAAAAAAACAAAAAATGCATGATACGAGATTTTTATAAGAGATTTCAACATAAACAACTGAAAAACATAAAAAATGTTCACTAATAACTGCAAAATAAACGTTATAAAAAAATTTCGGTAGGTACCTACTACTACCTATCTAATTACGGTATACGAAAAATCAAAACTTCACTTTTCTGGCCTTCAGTTGAGCAAATTGGTTTATTAAACGTTCATAATTCAAGTCTTTTGCTATAGATATTTCTACAGAAATTATCGCCAAATTCATTAGTCGTTCCTGACTCATCGAATGCTATATCACCATGATTGGGTAGCTTCCCACTAATCCGAAATCATGAATTGTTTGTAGTGTCTCTAAATGTGACATTTTATTAACATTTTCACTTAATGATTCAAGCATTTGCTTTGCGCTTGCTATTTCTGAAACTAATTCAGCAGCACTCAATAATAAGTGATATATAATATATTTCATAATTTCTTTAATCTTTAGTAACTATATTTTGCAATATTTTTATTTATTGTATATTTTATATATTTTGTCTAGTAGTAATCAGCCTGGCACATAAAATACTGGCGCGCCTTTGGCGCCCCATGACTTCATGCGCCCGGGGCCGTCGCCCCCTCCGCCCTACCCTTACTGCGGCCCTGTTCTGATGTTTTCATTCACGTTTTTTTTTTGTTTCTAAAAGAGCCCCCAAACTCTGTGTGCCCAAGGGCCCCTGCACGACCTTAGACGACCCTGGACTCCGACCCCTAGGTTTGTGTCATTAATGCGAACGAAGTCGAGATTAAATGCTAATATCATGGACGTACGCAAGAGGACAGGGGAGGGAAGCTGCCGCCCCCCTCTAGGATTTCGAATAATGCATGATTGGTACAGATTGTGAGATTTAAAAATCCGTGACTTTTCCAGGTTTTCCAGGCATAATTTAGAAATTTTCCAGAACCTATAACTGTATATCACTACAAAAGCTATTATATATTTAGTGGAGTTACTTTAGGTTTTTATTGCGAAACCGGTAAAAACTACTCCGATTAGAATTTTTTCTGACACTCACCACCCCCTGATTGGGGAGGAGGGTAAAATAGCCCCATAAATGTGCTTGTATTTATGATATATAAAAAATGTTTTAAATCGGAGTAGTTGTTACCGGTTTTGAAATAACGGCCTTTTTTGTCTATCGTTACTCCACCAATTTTGTTCACATAAAGTTGTTTTTTAACCGACTTAAAAAAAAGAGGTTTCTCAATTCGACCGTAGGTATATATTTTTTATGTGGTTATGTTTTATTTGTGTTCGCGGATAACTTCGTCGTTTATGAACCGATTGTGAAATTATTTTCCTCTTTTTAGTGGCTTTTTGAAGGAGGTTTTTTATTTGTTAAAAAGTTTTTTATTTATAATACTTATAGGTAATGCGCACGCAGTTTATTTTTGAGGAATTGAAATTTGAAATAGTGGGAAATTCGAGTAGAAAATTTCAATTCCTTAGTTATCCTGATCCAGGGTATCTATACTTATTGTGGAATTCCGTGACTTTTTCAGAAGTTTGATATTCCCTAACTTTATCAGGTTTTCCAGATCTGTATCAACCCTGTTAATGAAATAAAGCGTGAAAATTCATGAAGCTAACTTCAAACTAATTCCTTTTTTATTTCTTGTAATTGAACTTTGGCGCCTGAAAATTATTATTCTCCGAATTGCACTTATAACGTTTGGACTATCGTTTATGACCTAATTGCAATATGATAACCGGATGTCCATGTTTATTCTGAACAAAATTCTGGGTACGCTCTTGGCAAGTATGTATATTATAAGATAATTTAAGTGTAACAAAGGAGCAATTCATTATTCTCTCTTTTCCAATTACTGATAAGTAGACATTCGATAAAATCATAAAACGATACTTTAACACTGACATTGTAATTGTAAACATTGTTAATGAACATGAGAAATGAGAATTGACTATTGTTAATAAATCGTGATTGCTTGAGGCAAAAATAGAAATTGCCTGCTGAACAATGCAGGTGGGAGTTCATATTTGTGTTCACGGCTCATAAGATAAAATCTCTTGTGTCGAATTTTTAATCATTTTTCGATAAATTCAAACATATTTTTAATTCTATTTTGTGTAATATTGTGTAACAGCGTTTCATAACATAAATGTTTGAAATGCATTTCTAACAGGTTTATTAATCCTCCACTGTAGGATATGTGAGTCTTTCCATATTTTTCGCCGTAATGGAACAGGCGGGGGCGGCACTGTCGATCACATGCCTTGAGGTACCTTTCTACTAGACAAATGTCGCAAACGACACGTTCAATGAAATTCATTCACCAGCGAAAAAAATAATGACGCCGCACTATTAGTTTTTTATGCAGCCTGCTTTTGAGACTATATCATTTTTTTGTAAAAAAAAAGTCGAATCACGATTATGGTTCACGGAGGATTGAAAAATGATTAGTTATTTTGGAATCATACAACTATTTCGATGGGCGGTTGAACGTCTGTGATGTGGCAGTTGAAGTGTTAATAAATAATTAGCTATTATTTTTGCATGCAATTATAAACTATACGCTTTGCGATCGTATAAAATGTAGAAAAAACACAATGCACAATACAAAATAGTGAAATAAGGTTTTTATTGCTCTAGTTATCAATTTGAAAACCGTTTTCAAAATATTATTTTTAGATATGATTTAATATTTTTCAATAAGTTACAAATAAATATTAGCTCGGTAATTTTAAAATTTTATTTAATCTAGCACAATATAGGTACCTACTAATTTTTGATAATGTATTTTCTTTCCATTTTTTTTTGGAAATATACAGGGTGTCTCAGATCGATCTCCTACGGACAGAGTGAAATAGAGAAAAAAAATAATTTATGAGCAGTAGTGGCGTAACTAAGAATTTTTGGCTCTTACGCAGAAGTTTTTCGGGCCACGTTCGCGAGAAATTTTTTGAGAGTACTTATGTAATAATAATACTAACAGATAATAATAATTTTTGTTACGAAATCATATTTTGAAGCACCGGAACGGCAGGTAATTTTTGTTTTGAGACAATAAAGTCATACTTATTACCTATAAGAAGTATTTTTTTCTGAAACAACTGTACAAAATTCAACAAACTAAATTTCGCTGATGGTCTGAGGACTCTTTAGTCTTTATTTTATCCATTCACCATTGGGAACTCATGTTGCGAAATAATAAATCTAAATAAGAGAGAAATCTCGTTTTAGACTTTTACAAATTTAAAAATTTGTTTTTGGTTTTCAAAGAGTTTTTGTTCTTAAGAGTCTCGAACAAAATGTTTCTTTTATTTTGGGGTCATGCCAAGGGCCTCTGAATTTTTTTTTTTTTTTTTTTTTTATTAACAAAAACAAAGTGTGCATCGACCTTAAGGTCATTAACACTGGTACAATTGGTTACATTTGTTAGTAGGGTAAGTATGGTTTAAGTACTATAGGCCTCTGAATTTGTTTGGCCCTATTACGCATTGCCTACCCTAGCCTATTGATAGTTACGCACCTGATGAGCAGAATTAATGTCTTTATAGACATTTTTTATCCGATGTAGGTACCGTTAATTTAATAAATTATTATTACCAGTAAAGTTGAGCGGAATATAAAAGAATAATAAATCACGTCTATTCCCCCATTTATTGGTGATAATTACGGTACATCGGATCAAAAAATATTTACGGACTTTTCTGCTCAGAATTTTTCTCTCTATTTTACAGTACTGTCCGTAGGCGATCGATCTGAGAGTGAGACACTCTATATAATTTTTACAACAAGAAGATTGTTAGCACTCGGTATTTATTTACATATTATAAATTTTCTCGTGTTTGATACTTTGAAGATAAGCTTAAGACATATGAAATTATTGCATGAAAAAATATTTGCAATATTTAGTGCTGATAATGTACACTAAATAATTTTAGAAGGCTGAACTTCAAGGGTTTCATTCTATAAATTTGTATTAAAAATAATTTTAACATTTTTAGGGTTCCGTAATGAAAAAACGGAACCCTTACACGATTACTATCGTGTCTGTCTGTTTTTGTTGCCTTTGACTCAACTGCAGACTCGACTGCCGATAAATGTTGACGTTCTATCGACTAACGAAAAAAATTAACATGGCGCCGATACTAAAAAAAGAAAGTTGGCTATCAAATTTTAAATAGATAATAAGTATTAGTTATTAGATTATACCTACTTAAACTAACATTAACTAGTTTCGAAAAATACATTCCTTAAAATCAAGATAATAAAGTAACCAAGAAGACAGTGCCGAATTAGCTAACTTTACTGTCCCACGCTAATTGAAAAATTGCGTTATACTTAATCAAAACCAGCATTTATGCGAGTGATCAGTGAAGCCAAGCAGCGGATAAGGGTTACTTAGTTATAAAATAAGAATGTGCAATAAAAAATTGATTACGTTTGGCATAAACCAGCATCAATGGACAATAATGTGTTTTATTTATCGTAGATTATCGACGCTCGACAACTGAGGTAATTAGCGTGTTTTATTTATTCATACCGATTTTCTTAGTTGTCAAACGTCTATAATCCTATAATCTACTACAATAACTATAACATCTATATTTCATTACCAATGCGTCTTAGGTATCTAGATACTTGTATAACATTTATATAGCACCTAGGTACGTTGTAAATTGCGTTATAAACTGGATCACACGATGTCTTTTCTTTAGTAAAGTTCACATACAATATAATAAAGTATAAAAGCTGATCTCGGTCAACTGTGAACGTTTAAATTCATCAAGGATTTTAAATGTTACTTGTACATCTAAACCTGTATACTTAGTATATAATTCATAGGCACATTGTCGCTGCTAATTATTGAAATTAATGATTCAACATTAGGGTGTGTCTCATAGCCTGTCCGTAGGATTGGACCAACTTAAAAAAAAGTTAAAACAAATAAGGGTGGTTCTATATTGACTCAAAAAATGCACCACTGTATCCGATAAGGATTTTTGTGCTTCCCCTTTTTTAATTAGCAAATAATCTGGATTTTTTTGTTGCTCCAGAACATTAGTCACTTGATTATCTTGTGGAATGATTCCATCCTCATCTATATAACCTCATGTAGGCTAAAGCTTCACATTCGATATCAGTGGCTGTTTCAGCCTCCATTTCGCAAAATCTACATAGTGTATCTCCATCACATATAGATTTTCCTAAGAGAAATGCGACCGGTCAGAAGCCCAATCACCTTCCTGAATGTCTAATGATGTTCTCAGTGAGCCTTGGGGAAGGAAGCACAACCTTTAGTTTGTTTAAAAAAGAGTCCGAGAAATTAAGAACGTATTGTACGTCTCCATAGACACTATAGTCATCACTTGATAAAAAGTATGAGGGGGGAGCGCATAGATAAAGTTAGACTTTAGAATATTGCATGTGATCTCTCCTTTTCCACTTCTTAATAATAATTGTAAACAAATTGAAAGTTGAAAAGAATACCAATATTTAATGATTTATAGATATTTTATTTCAAGTTTTTTCATGGTAAAATGCTTTGCTAAATCTACATACCTCGTATTTCTTAAGATAAACGTAATCTCCATATTGGTGTTCGAAAATGATCGCTATGTATATTAATTAAATGTCAGTAAATCACGATGCAAATTTTACAATCGATCTCTATATTCAATATAATGATAGCATTTTAATATATTACGTAATAAAAATTAAATAAATTACACGAGACCTTATAAAAATTATACAGATGCGATCGCTTCAAAACCCTCAAGCTATCATTTTGTAGATTTACTCGTACATGAACCCATAGGTAAAAGCATTAAAAGTCATTGACTCGTTGACAAGAAACCGCAGTGCACCAGGTGCTCTGCTCCAGGTGCAGACATGCGTTGAATCATTACTTGGCTCTGATTCAGAACAATGATTTGTTGCCGCTGTTATACGATAACGTAAAACCCTATGGTTAACCATAATTCAATAGATTATAAACCTCTCAGAATTGGGTTCTATAAGTAGTAGTCATAGATTATAATCTATGATTACTACTTAAGGTACGTGCAGTATGGAGCTGGGATTCTAGATGGTAGCGTAGATCATAGCTGGGCTTGCTTAAGTTAATGCATTGTTATATACGCGAGCGTACACAACGAAGCAGTGAGTGTAGCAGGTATAAGCGCTGCTACAAGAGCTGACAGATACAAGAATGTATCTCACCATTCTTTCAGCGCGCTGACTACTACAATCAACGTGTGACAACTGTCAAATGGCCGTTACAAGTTTCGCATTGGATGTGACTAGTTTAATAAGTGAAATTTTGCCAGTTTTTATTTAATTTGTTTTGATTTTTTTCTAAGACGTATCGAAAAGTGTTAGGTTCCATACGTAAATATTGAAAAAACCGGTTTGGATAAAATTTTAATTCTTGGTATAAATGATGAAATTCGCCATATTTAGATCGTTTTCTATTAATAGGGTAGACATGATAGCTCCTACTCAAATTTGAATTTAAAATATACCACTTTGTAGCAGAAGAACACAAATATTCGTCTTCGCTATCTGACATTTTAAACGCGACTTAAGTTTGTATCAATGCTAGTATCAAAGCTTCGTTGTGCAAACCTATAAGCGCTTGTAATTTCAGCCACCATCTACCCATACAGGCTACCATCTAGAATTCCAGCTGCGTACTGCACGTACCTTTATAAAACCCACCGTCAGATTTCCTATATGTATCGAATACACAGACAAATTTGTCTGTGTGAGTTAGCATTGAAACAGACAAATAGGGAGCCACAATTATTACTATTTTTATATTCTGCCGGATCATAGAATATTGACGTCACTTCCGATCATTTTTTGGATGGTCTTCTTATATGTCATCGACTACATAATTAAAATTGACGTCAAAATGCCGGTCTTAATGGATACTTTCATATTATCATGAGGTGCCAGAGTTTGTCCTGTGCAACAACTTCTTGGAAGCCCTAATTTTTCAATTTTCGACTGAATGATAATAATAATTGTGGCTCCCCATCTGTTTGCTCCTATGTGAACACACAGAAAAATTTGTCAGTGGATTCGATATATTATAGAATTTCTGACCGTCGGTTCTAGGACTATTACTCTATGGTTTATATAAATTCCATAGAATTATAGAAATATCATAAAACTGCATTGCATCAATAACTAATGACGTTTCAGCAAATTCGCGAAACGAAAAACCGTTAAAACTCATAACATTTGAAAATTCAGAAGATGATCTATTTAACAGTTAAAGTAAAGTACGCTACTACGCAGTTGTTTAGTTGCACTGCTGAGCATAATATAGGATAATAGGACTCAAGAATAGCCGAACATGTAGAAATGCCGTTGTTTGTATGTATGGCGTTTTCATATTACAAGCCCCCAGTTTCTAGGTTTTAAGCGGAAAACTATGAGTTTTGATAAATTCGGTTTTATATACAATGCGTAAAAAGCATAGCTTCTGTCAGGTGTCCTATGACACCTCTTGACTTTTTTTTTAAATATGAAGTAGTACTATGCCCAAATAAGCTTTTGGTGGTCTTAAAAAAAAGATAGAAACGTATAGTACCTATTTTATATATTCCTCTATGATTAACCGGTCAGGGATCCGATCCCTGAAGGGTCGGTTATAAGAGGCAGTCTATTAATATTGTGGTACTAAAACGTTGTTATGAACTGAAGAATACACTGAGGTATCATAACAACTTGAAGAATGAAGATATACACACATTTGTGACATACTTTCACTTTTAATATTGTACACAATGATGATCGGTCCCCGCGGTAGATTTATATACAGTAACCGCAGTCGCCCTCGAGGCACGTCTTCATTATAATTTCATCTCGTCTCGATCACTTATGTACGTGGGCCAACCAAAAATAGAACTACGAGACCAGTCCACTTTTTACCCGACTACGGCAAAGCCAAAAGGAGGGTAATGTTTTTAGCAGTCTATAATGTATGTATGTTTGTATTTACCTATGTTTCACCGTAGCGCCTAAACTATTCATCCGATTTTGTTAATCGATTCGTTATTATGGTTCGGGTGTCGTATTTTTATAAATTCAAAATGGCGGCCACGACGTAGAAAAAATCTGGATCTAAAAAATTATTTTTCTGCCAAATCGATCGAGTGGGGTATCAAATGAAAGAAAATTTTGTGACGATTCCAAAAATATATACTTTTTATTATTTATGGTTTATAATAAATAGGTTATATAAAAAACAAGAAAAGGCTGCTTTTCATATTTGGCTATAGACGGTAATGACCTTAGTTATCGAACGTCTATAATGTGCAATAACTTTCATTGGAAACTTGTTTACTTCTTTTGCGTAGTCGAGTTTTAGTTTTTTAACTTTTATTTTTTAAGACTTAACTATACCAAGAATAAACACTCTCTCCAATATATATGAAATACTGCTCCCATTTTATTTAAAATGCAAGGATTTTTTTGTATGTATAGCCCCATCAGGAACTATGTCCTCTATCGAATACGTTTCCTATCTTGCCTTAGAACGGATCTTAAAACGGTCATACTCCGTATAGTTCGACATCATCACGAAATCTGTCACCATTCGTAAAATTCAACAACGGCCACAGTATGAGTACTTAAGTTCGTTCCCGACTGAGAGTACATATATACTATATCGAGTGGCTGGCATGTTTCGGGTAGGCTCGGGATTTTACACTACGAAGCATATTTACCGTTTAGTAAAAGGAAGAAAAACAAAGCACATTTCCATTTTTAAGCGGCCCTTGTATGAGATTTTGGGACGTAACTGAGATTCTTAAGTTAGTTATAAACTTATAACTTATAAATTATGATCAAATCTTCGTCTAATTACACAATACTGAACTTCCGTTGTAAACTTTTCCGTCAGGAAATACGAAACGAGCATACATAATCATAATCACTGATCACAATTAATCACAATATTCTAAATATTTTGATACAATATTCATACAAGCTGATACAGAAATGTATGCTTTGATTTTATACAGTGCGAACGTTGGTTGTGGAACGCTCCAAATAAAAACTATCCAGATTATTTGCGCCCAAGATCCTCGAACATGTCAATTTTATTTCTTGATGGCGCATTTTTTCTGATAGGTAGTTAGCAATTTTTTCTTGCCACTACTCCTTCACGATTTTTATTTTCAGTAGGTACGATTTTTATTTTCAGTTTTTCATGAATTAGTTTTTTAATAATTAGTAAGGTTCTCGCTACACAAAGAAGGCAGATAATATAAACGCATGCCGGTGTAATGTCAGAAAAAGTAGGGGTTGTCATTAAACAAAATGTCGAAGGAGTGGGGGTAGAAAAAATTGACAACTATCAGAAAAGATGTGCAATCAAGAAATAAGGTTGAGGCGTTCGAGGATCTTAGTCGTAGATATAATCGGGGACGTTTTTTTTGAGCGTTCTCAGCAAACGTTCGCACTCTATAGCCCAAAGACAGCCATTGTCAAAAATCCGGCGCTACCATTCACAACTGAACCAAAATTAATCCAAATAATATTAAACCTCTTTGACAGGACAGTATAAAATAGTCCAAAAATAAAAGGCGCAACGGATTTTTCTTTGAGTTTGCGTGTAGACATGCAGTTAGAAATCATGCCAATCGTCAATTCTGAAATATGATTGATTGTTTATTTTATAATATTGTTTGATTGATAGTCTACTTGAGATTCTAGAAAGGATATCATTTTTGCCTACACGTCAATTATTTGTCAGATAGTCAAGTACTTTAATTTCTTTTAAAATTATGAACTAAAAGTACTTTACTACGTAACTATTCTGTCTGACAAGTGAGTGAAGTGACAACCCTAATTTATAGTTTACACCATATGACTCCTTGCTCGTACAGAATGTACGCATGTTTATATCACAGTTTAAAGTGTTTCTCGTAGCGGCCTACTAGTTTCTACTATGGTTTACACCAAATAGTGGATATTCTACAATCTACAAGATGTAACATTCGAAAAATGAAATTAATCGACGGAGAAGAACGATCACAACGAATTTAAAAAAGATCTATCGTTGATTTTCGATAGCAATCCGCTTTTTTGTCCTTTGCATATATAATATCGTAAATATGTAAAAAATATAAAAAATATAAAAAGTAAGCATATATTTACATATTTACGCAGTGGACAAACAACAATTTTTAAGGCCCCGACTCCCGAGGAAGGCACGAATTGTGTCGAAACGTGGACTATCAAATAAATTTAGGAAAAAATATACTATTTTCGCCGCGTATCCTGTTTTTGCACATCATAATAAAGGTGTCTCAACTCGTAAGCATAGTAAAATTTATTGAAATTCTATATATTCTAGATGTCAAACGGTCAAAGAAATCGCTCAGAGCGTCGCCTTTTATAAAACTTATGTATTCGATCCTTACTTTACTTGAATTTGAAGATTTTCAAATGAGAATAAAATGAAATAAAAATTATACACAAAGTGAAAGGTTCGTAAGTTGAAATATTGTATTATAGAGTCGATATTTTCTCTTCAAGAAATGCTATTTTATATAAAAATAGTGCTCTAGCACATCATTACTTTTACTGATGTAAAACTTATGTAAATGTGCAATACGGTTAATGCAATGATGTCATTTTTTCCTATAGCTAATAAAAATAATTTTCATTGTATACCATTAAGATAAAATATACCTAGAAATAAAATACGAGTACATAGGTACCTATACATATTAGTAAAAAAAACTTCTTAGAGACAAGCTTTTATTGAAATGCACTAAACATGAATAAATAATATTTAATAATTTTAGGTTCATAATTACTTATTATAAAAGCGTGGGTTGTAAACTCTATGATAGTTTATTAGTCGCAAGCCCCGCTTTTATAATAATTATGAACCTAAATTATTAAATATTATTTTTTCCTTTTTAGTACCTACCTACTTACATTTCAATAAAAGATTGTCTCTGAAAAATTTTTTTTTACTAATATTTTATTTTGTTCATTTTAGTCTTTCACAATTTTACCCTCTTTTAACTCCCGTAGGGGTTGCATTTCGAAAAATCCCTTCCTGGTGGATGCTTACGTCAGAAAAGGAACCTACTGTCCAAATTTCAAGTTTCTAGCTTCAGCGATTAGACCTGGGCGTTGATTATTATTATTATTAGTCAAAAAAACCCTACACCCCCGTTTGAACCCCTTAGGGGTTGATTTTAATTCTAAAAACGATTCATGTATATTGTCATCGGGAATACATATGTGCACAAAATTTCAAATCTTTATTTTGTTCATTTCAGTCTTTCAAAATGTTACCCCCCTTTGACTCCCATAGGGGTTGAATTTAATTCTAAAAACGATTTATTCATGTATTGTCATCGGTAATACATACGTGTGCAAAATTTCAAATCGATCGGATACGTGGAAGTCAAGTCGTTCAAAATTGACTTACAACTAACACAGCAAATTAAATAAAAAAGCTTGAAAAATGAGAATAGACATAACGATATGAAACTGTTATGTATGCCCCTGGGTTAATTTTATTATTTTATGTTTATATAACTCGTATTATTGGGATCCGTCAGATAGGTGGAGCTTCAAAAACATGGCGCAGACGGAGGAAAATTTCATATACGGGGTATACTTTTGCGTGTAATTTTATGATTTTCAAAGTGATAAGAAATGATAAATATAAGTGCAATTTGTGATTGGGCCAGTACGAATCCTAAACAAGGAATTTCGTTGAAGGAGAACGGATTCTCAAAGCCGGGCATATTATCAAATGTCGGAAATATAACGAGAAAAATGCATGCAAAATGAACTGTCAAAAGTAGTAATCTTTACGACATATTGCTTAAAAACATCAAAATTAAAAGAAAATCTCCACGAAATTAATCATCCGCGTTCAATGCGCTTTTAAGGCTGGGTTAGGTGAATAATGTAAACACATAACTGCAACATAATAAGTTATATTGTAATAAGTAGCTAAGTTACTAACCTCAAAATATTTGTATACGAAGTTAATCCTATAAATTTGTTAATCATCAGGGATTCAACTATTTTAGTGCAGTATGATAACAAGTACATCTTATTATTACTATAAAATATTTTTTTAATTCATAAATACAGTTTTCCCACATTTCATTAGAAAATAATTCTCTGTAATGTAAGTTTTACAAGACAATAACTGACAGTGTTTATTGCCATGATATTAGAAAACGTCGCGAATTCCATTTTCGATAAACTTTTTGTTTATTTTTCTTGTTTTATTTTTGTAATAAACAATTTCATGATTAATTTGCACTGTTAGCATGTAAAATTTTCCCTCGTTTGAGTACAATTTTCTGCCACCAGATGTCAGATGCTCATTTGACGGATCGCAATAGTTGTTATCTAATATCTATTATAAATGTCGATCATTTGAGAATAAGCGACAGTTGTTAACAGAAATTCTAACATTATTAATTGTAAAATATACAATAGAAACGTAATAATTTTTATAGGAATTGGCATTTCGTTTATTAAAAGCAAAAAAAAAACTGTGCTGTATACTGTATAGTACTGAGCCGTACGAACTGTCAGATTAAGATAAGATATTGTAAATTATAGACGCTCGAACGAACTGTCAAGCTGTTGTGTTCTTTGCGATGCTTTTCTATTATTTCTTCCATTTTTTATTAGAAATTCAAAACAGCTCCGGAACAGGCATTTCGCCATTTAGTTAAACGGGAAGTCGATTAAAGTGTAAAAAATGACGAAAAGTTAGCTGATAAGTGATAACGTACTTTAATACCAGTAACAATTTTTGAGGTTCCCTTCTTCATCTAGCATTCGAGTCTCCATATATGATATACAGATTACTGCATTATTTGTAAATAATTTGTGGTGGCGCAAGTTTCATCGTTATTATTTTGATAAATCGTAAATAAATAATCAAATCATAATAAGTATTTACAGAACAATTAAATCAATTTATATTATGAAGTATTAGAAATAGCTTGTATTATGTCCGTCTTGTGACTTCTTGCGATTTAACACGACGCGTTTCAGCAACGAGTTGCTATCTTCAGGTGTGGTTCAATTTTTTTTAAAAGAAGTCACAAGACGGACATAATACAAGGTATTTCTAATACTGCATAATATTCATATAGTGACTTGGAGACCCAACACTCTAAAAATGTATCAAATCAGTTTAATCCCAAGTTAATTACAAAAGAAGTAATTGCAAGCCATGCAGAATGAATATAATAAAAATATGAAAATAAGCTTGTTTTGTCATAATATTATTCCAAACCGTAAAATTATTTGACAGTTTTTTAAGTTATTTTTTTATATTCAATTACGAAGTTCGAAAACCTTGTAAATTTTAGGTTTTTTAGATCTTTCGTATCTCAAATGGTATCAATAAAATGTCAATAACTTTTGAAATTGAAAATGCAATCTTATTGCATCAAGAAATTGATATTTAAAAGATAAGCAAACATCCGTGAAAGTGCACTGCATTAAACAATAAAAGTGAAATTCGCAAGTACATTAAAGTGATAAAAATATCTGATCAATTAAACATCAGAAGAACACCAACAGCTCAAGGTTAAAATAAAATACATCTGCAATATAATATTTATGAAAATTTTATACATAGTTAATATAAACTTGACATTCAAATATTATCGTCTTTAATATTCTTCACATGACGTTGATCTAAATACCATATTTAAATTTAAAAAACGTTGATATTCATTTTTACTTGGGTTGTTTTTTTCCTTCTTTTTATTAAGGCTCGCACAGATTAACGAGGGACAGCGGGAGTGGGAATGAGAGCGAACGCGGAATCAAATTATATGGCGGGATGTGTTAGCCGGATATAACTTGAATGTAAATGGTAACATATCCCACCATATAATTTGATCCCGCACCACGTTCGTTCCAGTTCCTGCTGTCCTGGGTTTGTCTGTTAAAGCCTTTAACCCCAACCCACTAAAATTCACTTAAATGATTAATTTATTGTATCGTTATTTATTAAGTATTTGCGTAACAAAGCTGCATAACAATAAATTATAATTTAAAAAAACTAAAAAACACGCTTTAATGAACTAAAAAGTAAAAAATAATCAATTTTATTGTAAAAAAGCGTGGGTAGTATGAAAATATGGTACAAAGCACCCCACGCTTTTTTACAATAAAATTAATTATTTTTTACTTTTTAGTTCATTAAAGCGTGTTTTTTAGTTTTTTTAAATTATAATTTATTTTTATTTTTTTAGTCCTGGAGATCCTGGTCAGGTTAATGGAACAAACTTATGGAATTATTGTATTGTAATCGGTCCTTGATAAGTGTGCAAAGTTTCAGTTCAATCTGAAGTTTTGAAGTGGGTGAAAATCGAGTTCAAAGAATCTGTTACTTAGATACAAACAAACATACATACAGGTGGAACTCTATAATTATAAGCGTGTTAAAAAGGTGATAGTGTGAACTTCCCATTGTATTTTTGAATTTATATAGAAGAATGCTAATCGAAAATCAATTTATGACATGTATTTGAAAATTAAAATACGATGTTTTAAACACAACGGAAACTATTAAATTTGCAACAATAAAACAAAGTTTTCGAAAACAAATGAAGATCGACTTCAGGTATGTTGCGGCAATTGCGCGGTCGATAGCGATCGACGGGTTGGGCACACCTGCGGGCCTGCTGTATAGAGTAACTGGTAAAACCAGCGCGAAACTGGGACTATCGGGTTCAAGTCAACGATCTTGCATTTATGTATATATTTGGGTTTTTCTAATTTATTTAGACTGGATGCTAACATCTTTTCATTGTTTTTTTTTCAACGCGGAACCTTAAAAATTACTAACACTTTTAGAAATTCTGTACTTATCTCACAATAAAAAGTAAAAATAAAAATAGTGGATTTACACACGCGCACTTGCAAATATAATTCTAGTAATAAACTCACTACTCTTATTATAGGTATGCATCAGTGTGTGTGTGTGTGTGTGTGAATATTTACGTTTTATCTAATTAACCTAGTTATTTTGTGAGATTTAGAGGGGCGAACAATGAACGCGCCGAGTATCTCGCATTCACTATAAGAACTACATATCGCATGTCATTTGTTTTGTAGATTTATTTTGTTTATTTGTAAACAACAACAGAAACGTGTTTTGTCAAACCATGTAGCTGCAATTAATTTTTGACCATATGCGCGGGTGGTAATAAACGATACATTCTTATCTGTGGAACTACTGAACCGATTCTAATTCCTGTGGGGTAGTAACAAAATGTAACTCTGAAATTCTTTAGCATTTTAGCGTATATTTACTAACACTTTAATTAAGGGTTGTCCAAACCTAAACCTAAAATTTTAATACGAAAATATTAGGTTTAGGTTTGGACAACCCTTAATAAAAGTGTTAGTAAATATCCTAAAGAATACAATTCCAACAAAAAAATAACCTTGTTGTATTTAAGCCTATTTAAAATGGGCCCGATCGGACCATTTTAAGGGTTGTATTTAGGGGTTTCAAAAAGTTTTTGGGCCCAAAAATACCGAAGAAATAATCAGAATTGTTTCAAAATTGAAATTTAACTCTTTAGTTGAGATTAAAATGTGCTGCTAAAATTTTAATAAAATCGGCCTGACAGGACCGGACTTTCAAATTTTATGAAAACACTAGTTTATTGATACGAATTTACTTATGGAAGGGTGTATTTAATTTGGTGCAGATGTTGTACTGATAAAATCCATGTCTAATATTGAAATTTAGAAAAATTTAATTATTTTAAGGGATGTATTAAGGGGTTAAATTTTTTATTTTGTCAAAAACAAACTTATGTTCACATAATAATGCCACAATGCCTACACTATATTGTCGGCAGGGTTTGGCACTGCGACCCGTGTTTTTTTATAAATGAAAGAAATCGATTTTAATCTGAGGATTCTGTACCTCTTTTTTGGCTAAACAATTTTTATATTTGGATCGTTTTGTTACTTAATTTAAATTTTAATTCGATTTCAAAACTGTTTATTAACCCTCCAGAGTCCAGTGTGTGTGTGGGATTACTAAATCGTCTTTAATATTATTTTACCAAATGTTTGACATACGCACTTTTGTGTTATGGTTATATACATTTATATAGTTACGTTTGTTGTATAGTTATGTATTCGTAACACTATATAATATTATGATGCTAAGCACTGTGTATTATGTCGTGGTTTGTGAAGTACTGCACAAACCACGACATAATACACAGTGCTTAGCATCATAATATTATATAGTGTTACGAATACTCAATGTGTGTGTTTTTTTTTAAATAATTAACCACACCTGAAGATGGCAACTCGTTGCTGAAACGCGTAGTGTAAATTCACAAGAAGTCACAAGACGGACATAATACAAGGTATTTCTAATACTTCATAATATTTCATCTTATTTGGTAAAGAGCAGAAACAATGCATTCAGTACCCGCCCATGAGTGAATAAAAACAAGATAATTTAATTATTTTTTATCAAATTTCAAAAACAGTTGACATATGAATAGAAAAATTTACATTTAATTAAACTAGGATTATAAACAATTGGATTTAAATTACCTAAATAGATTCATAAAATTTTTAAGAAACAATTAAACGTTGTCTCACGATCGTAATATAGGCAACTTCGACGCTACGACTATCTCCAAATGAGAAACAGTCTTTTTATCAATCGGGCTACGTCGAGTCTAGTAGAACAACACTGCGTAGAGGACCACGAAAAGATGTTGCGTTTTAATAGTTAGATTATATTTTTACCCGACTGCGCGACAGCAAACGCAGGTTATGTTTATTCGCGCTATCTATGTAAGTATATGTATGTGAGATTTTTTATTCCTTCGTAGCATCCGAACGGCTAGATGGATTTGAATAAATGAGGTGTCATTATCCCGAGAGTGACATATAGGGTGTATGACGTCACGGAAAAATCAATATGGCGGACGCTAGAAGCCATTGAATCAGAATGTAAAAGTAATTTTCCATTCAAATACATCGATATGGGTATCAACACAAAGGTCTCGTTGAGACGATTTCAAAAAACTAAAATGACGTAAATAAAAAATTAAATTAAAAAACTCAAAAAACCCGACTGCGTCAAAATCGAACTAAAAAGATTGAAACAAGTTCAAATGACAACATATTATAGTCGGAGGCATACATGTAGTAACAAGTTGAACAGAAATATCTGATGCCTCCGACTGCATGTTGTCATCTGATCTTGTTTCCATCTTTTAAGTTCGCTTTTTACGCAGTCGGGTTTTTTGAAATTTTTAATTTAATCTTTTTTTGCGTTAAAAATCATTGCTGACATTCTTAAGATATTTGATTTTACCATCTACAAAAATTTTTTTTCTTAAGCATACTAAAATGCACGTGACAGTTAAGTAGTTCGCAATGATGATTTTTTTTTTATTGAAAACAACTTTAAATCAATTGGTTCTTCATTACAAAACTCAGAAAATGATTTTTCACACTTATTAATTCAGTTATTCTTTAACAAGGTATTACGACTTCCTTCTTTTAATTTTTCGCTAATTACAATTTCTAACATGCAATGCTAATTTATTTTATTTTCTTCGCTTGCTTTCTTTTTCAAAGCAAGAAGGTATTTAAAATACACTGTAGATGAAGAGATTCTCTGAATGTATTTCATTTACCGAATACGTGCAGGTGATTTTTACCTGACTACGAAAAAACAGGAGGGTTATGATTTTAACAGTTTATGTATGTGATTAAGTTTCGACTTGACTTTTTTCAAACAATTTCTGTTTTAATTATTTTTGACGTATAGGTACATTAGAATTTACAAGGTTTTTTTTATAGATATTCGGCCGTTACTTGATGAAAATTATCAGTTTTTGAAAGTGGTAGTTAAAGATCTTTGTCTGACGAAGCCACTGTGTTGTAGGGAACAATAAGTTACAAAATAAGTTACTTAAGTGTAAATAATTTAAAACGTTGTTTTATTTAATTTTAAAATATTTTTATATGGTGGAGACTTAATTAAAATTTTCAGCGCCCTGTTCAGTAATTTCGGATAACCAGTTCAAATATTTACCCAAATTATCAGCTTTCTGGACTACAATAGAGCTTTTTCAGTGATTTTGCATCGCATTTTTCAATCGGACACAGTTTGTATTCGTCAAGTCTTCCAAAATTTGATAAATTTTACCGATAATTTAAATATGTTGCAATAAAAAGTGCAACTAAAGTAAAAGTTGACAAACATTCCTAACCTTTTTTGCAGATGTTGCTGACTTAATTACCTTTTTCCTAGTCCCTAGATATATTTTAAACTTTGAAGATGTGAAACTGACTGATCACTTACCTCCATTTTTACTAAGCGTGATTTGTTTTCCTTCCGACAAACTGTCCCGAACCTGGTAATACCTCATTCCGGAAGTGAAGATCGTACCGGGCGTGACGTGACGCATGACGAATTCACGTGCCGACATTTTATCTGTGACCATGCGCGTTAAGTCCTCGCCGGCCAGTTGAGCGAACGCCTTGTCCGTCGGCGCGAATAGAGTGAACGTCTTTGTGCCTACGGATGAAAATTAGAGAAAGAAGTATGTAAATTATATTCGTAATTTAGGAATTTACATTATATTATACTTTCTCTCGAATAACCTATGACTACTCCGGACAATTCCATTGTCGAATATCCGTGAACTCCACCTTGCAGACAAATTACGTGTTTATTATTGTACACCATTTATCTATGCTACGCTATAATAATATAGCCCTTTCAAAATCATTATGTGTAACAAAAAAATGAAAATGTGATAAAATATTTTTACACGTATTTGTAATATATATTCTGTATTTAAAAAAAATTCAGACACTTTAAACTAAAGAATTCGCCACAGCGCTTATAGCATAATCTCGCTTAAAATGAACAGCAGACTTTTTTTTAAGGCCATCAACAGGTATAGGGTTATATTTTGGGGGCCTAGCAATTCACATTTTAACCCTTAGTACGAAACATCCAAGTGTACTACATCTGAGAGAGACCTTTCGCATTTTTCCACGGATTTATCAGATTTGGTATATAATTATGAATTTGTTACTTCAAAAGGTTTTTTTAGCATCCTAAAATTAATAGATAGATAGATAGATAAATTCTTCATTGTGAACATTAATAATGTTATAATAGCGTGACTTTCAATAAAATTAAAAAATAAAGTACCTAAGTTTAAAATGAACATTCAGGATCAATATTAGATTTTGCTATATGGGGACAGTTGTATAAAATAAAAGATTTCCGTGAAAACTATATGAATAGTACACAATACGAAACATCCGGTCTTACAGACCTTATATTGATTACTTATTCAATACGTAATACGAAACACCCGATCTGTGAGACCGGCACGTTTTCAAAAATCGATATCTATAATATCTCCTAACAGACAGTCACGAACTGAATAGTAACACATGCGGTGTGTAGGCTAATAATAAATAGGAATTGGTCCTAGCTTGAACAGTGTAAGTGCACCGTACTATATACAGTAACACTATAGATGTTTCGATGTTTCGTACTTTAAGGGTTGAAATTTAATATTTTTTAATAATCAGTTAAAAATCCAATTATAAATAATTAAGAAATACAAGATAGATGTATTTACTGGATTGGTGTATTACAATTGCTATTGTAATGTAGGTACTTCGTATTAAATCAGCGGAAAAATGTTACATAAAACCATACTAATAAAAAATACAGATAGGTACGTTTACCTATATGATTATATGCTCAATGACCACGAAAACACCTTATATAGGTATTATATAATATCAGTACAAAATATTGCAATTGTCTAATTTATTTAACAGTTACTGAAACCTGCTAGTAAGTATATTAAATCTGAGTCCGACCACTTTCGGTCGAAAATTGATTCTTCATCAAAATAGTCGATTTCGGCTAAAATCAGAGCGAAGGTTTTGCCGGAACCGAATATTGAATTTAGGAAAAATAATAGTTTTATACGGCTGAAATGCAATTGAAAAATCTTTTTCGTTGGAGAGCAGCCAATTATATAATTGTTTCGAAACATATTGGAAAAAATCATTTTACCAACCAGTGGTCACAGTCAGGATTCTAACCTGAACCGCCGCGAAAGTGGAAAGGTTCAGGTTAGAATCCTGACTGTGACCACTGGTTGGTAAAATGATTTTTTCCAATATGTTTCGAAACAATTATATAATTGGCTGCTCTCCAACGAAAAAAATTTTTCAATTGAATTTAGGTATCTACTGAATAACGAGTGAGGTAGTCCTTATTTTATTTAAATCACACACACACACGTACGCACGCACGCACACGCCTATGCACACGCACACGCACATGCCACGCACACACCACACAACTCTGTAAACAAAGAATATTAACGAAATATGTACTTGAAATAAAAAATATTCGTCACCTTCAATGCCATTGCGTTCAGCTTACAATAATAACTAGGTATTTTCCCTCGCTTTTTTAGCATTATATGATACCTTCGTCTTCGGTCAAAGCCCGCAAAGGTGACACAAAAGCCGAAATTCGGTTTCAGCTAAAAAACTTGCCTAGTGATGTGCGATACTACAAGATGGTTTAGTCGATTGTTTCGATTGTTTAAACATCTCGATGACTCTCGATGGTTGTCACTTGGACTCGATTGCTGTTGTTTCATAGTACACCGAGACTGAATCGTACAGTACTGCATACCCAATACGAATTCAATAGTGGAGAGATCACAGAGTACTGACTGAGCAGTAAACAATCAACGAGTCGCGTGAGCGTCAGTCGACTAGCATATAACCTTGAATCGCAATTATAAGTATTCTCATTCGTTGCTATTGCTATAACCTATGTGGCAAATAATCGACTTGAACAATCGAACATTTCGATTGTAAAATCAAACTCCGAATCGATTGTCGACTGGATTGTTATTATGAACGATTGTAATTGTTTCGAATGTAAAAACATCTCGCATTCGCCCATCACTAAACTTGCATTCGGCCTGACTCTAATTAAATCCAATTAAGCCTGCGCAAGCCGCCAAAGTTAAATTAACAATGTCACGTTTTGTACAAAAACATAACTGGTTTGAAATAATAAGTACAGTAATTTGATTATTGGTTACATCGATAAGAAATTAAACTATTGAATTAAGTGATACTTCAATAAATTATGAGAAAGTTTTAAAAAAGAGATGCAAGTAATTTGTTTGTACTCTGTACCTAACAAATTGGATAATAATTATAATTTACCTTGCAACGTGTCAGCGAGACCGGAAACAAACAAAGCGCGCAATAAACTGGTGAAACGTCTCTCTCTATCTGATTGTAGTGTCTGGATAATGTCGCCGACCGGAAGCGGGAACATGACCTTGTCAACTGCATGCGCAACTCCCTGCGGAATTTCTATGTTTTGTTTGTCTTCATCCACTTTTGCACCGTTTATTGTTGTTACCTGTATGATTAAACGTTATTTTAGAATTTTTCAGTACATATAGGGTGCGTTCCACTTGGCGATCGCAACGCCTACAACGACCAAACGTAATAAGCGCGGCCATAAGGCGTGAGCGTAGTGGGCGCAATGGTCGCCAAGTGGAACGCACCCATAGAGGAAATGTACCTATATTTATATTATCAGATAGATCCTAATATGAGATACACGTAAATAATAAATGATAAAATGAACCACTGCCACTTATTAAAAACTCGGGTCGCAGTGCCAAACCCTGCCGACAATATAGTGTATTTGCAAATACAGGCCTTGTGGCTTTAATACGCGAACTTAAGTTTGTTTTTGGACAAAATAAAAAATTTAACCCCTTAATACATCCCTTAAAATAATATTTTCTTCTTAATTTCAATATTATTATCAATGCAACCTCTGTACCACATTAAATACACCCTTTCATAAGTAAATCCGTATCAACAAACCAGTGTTTTCATAAAATTTGAAAGTCCGGTCCTGTCGGGCCGATTTTATTAAAATTTTAGCAGCACGTTTTAATCTTTACTAAAGAGTTAAATTTCAATTTTGAAACGATTCTGACAAATTTTTCGGTATTTTTGGGCCCCAAAACTTTTTGGAACCCCTAAATACAACCCTGAAAATGGTCCGATCGGGCCCATTTTAAATAGGCTTCTTGCGGTGATGGGTTCCAATGTGTGTACCAAATTTCGTTTCAATCGATTAAGTCTGTCGAGAGTTATCGTGTACACACATATATATATAAATATATATATATAAATATATATATATATATATATATATATATATAAATATATACATACATATATATATAAACATTTGCAAAAATGGTGCCAAATTGTTCAGGAGGCTATGAAACGTCGAGAAATTTTGGTCCGACCCCTAGGTCCCGCCATCCGACCGACGCCAATAGTGTATGTGCCATATTATGGCAAATACACTAATAAATACAGAAAATGGCACCTAGCCGACTCGTTTTTCGTCTAAACTGAAGCTTTTGATTAATTTTCTTATGTATCCGTCATAGCGAATAATTTTATATGAGTCTGCCATTTTGAAATTTTTAGAGTGCGTGTTTTTGTAGCTATGGTGAATATTTTTAGTGTATTTGCCATATGGCACATACACTATTGGCGTCGGTCGGATGGCGGGACCTAGGGGTCGGACCAAAATTTCTCGACGTTTCATAGCCTCCTGAACAATTTGGCACCATTTTTGGAAATGTTTATATATATATGTATGTATATATTTATATATATATATATATATATTTATATATATATTTATATATATATGTGTGTACACGATAACTCTCGACAGACTTAATCGATTGAAACGAAATTTGGTACACACATTGGAACCCATCACCGCAAGAAGCCTATTTAAAATGGGCCCGATCGGACCATTTTCAGGGTTGTATTTAGGGGTTCCAAAAAGTTTTTGGGCCCAAAAATACCGAAAAATTTGTCAGAATCGTTTTAAAATTGAAATTTAACTCTTTAGTAAAGATTAAAACGTGCTGCTAAAATTTTAATAAAATCGGCCCGACAGGACCGGACTTTCAAATTTTATGAAAACACTGGTTTGTTGATACGGATTTACTTATGAAAGGGTGTATTTAATGTGGTACAGAGGTTGCATTGATAATAATATTGAAATTAAGAAAAAAATATTATTTTAAGGGATGTATTAAGGGGTTAAATTTTTTATTTTGTTCAAAAACAAACTTAAGTTCACGTATTAAAGCCACAAGGCCTGTATTTGCAAATACACTATATTGTCGGCAGGGTTTGGCACTGCGACCCGAGTTTTTTTATTTGTCAAATTAATAGCTTCGTACGGAGACGTAATGTATGAAAAATGATTACATATTTATTGTATTTTAACCTCAACACATAACCCCCGCAAAGGAGGGGGGCTGACAGGGCTCTAACCTGGGGGCTCGAGGTTAGAAGGCAAAAATCGAAGCGGCAGGTCGGGGGCCCCGTCAAAACTCAAAGATTCTGGCGTGGGGGCTTGCGACAGGATGTGGGGGCCGTGGGTCAACATATTCAACGTTGTTAGTTCATCGACCTAAAGATACTTCGAATAAAATACTAAATAGAAAAAAATAAAGAAACCGCAAACACCCACAATATCGATAAAAAAATAACTGCAGTTTAAGAAAATTTTCCATCGATTTAAGTTATGTCTTGCCACACAATTATGTTAATCTGAAAGGTTAATGAAAGTAACACATTTTATGTAGGTATTTCCACGGACTATAAGCAGATTTGTTCACACACATACACGCATAAACAACTTTCTTCAGTCATATCGATGAAGCCGCACAGACGATAAAATATCTTCCCTAGACAATAATACACAATAATAAAGATCTAAGAATGAGATTCTGTTCTAAAGTATTGATCAAAAGTATTAAAACAATTAGAGAAACAAGTTTTGAGAAGGATAACACAGCCGTGCGACATATCTGTTTACTTGTAGCAGCATCACTTGAGAACAGCTGAAGTAATTTTGATAAAACTTGGTATATACTATCTATACTGGTATAACCAAAATTAATTAAAGTACAGCTGGCTTTTTATTCGACTACGATCGGGTTAAATTAAGATTTGTAATAAACTTGACTTGAAAGTGATTAAAGTCGTGTAAGTTGTCCGGACATCTACAGTCATAATAATAGAGTTATTCAGTAAATAACTGTAAGATGCCTGGAAAAATTTAATGCTAACTAAGGGGGGGAGGGGGCGACGCGCCCCAGGCCTCCGATCCTGGGGGACCTCCAAATCTCGAGAAGTTCTTCTTAATCAAATCCCAAACAAGGCCAAAATATGTTTAGTAAGTAAGAGGCAGTTTGGAGTTGGAGGCCCCGTACGTATACAAAATATAAACGTATGTAGGTCGTTTATTATAAATATTTGATTTTTTTGTCAGCCATTACATCTATATTATTCATTTTTCACGAAATTTACACTACAAATACATCAATTACTAAGCAGACCGGGGACCTCATTTAGTTCTGCCGCCCCGGTCCTCCGACGGGCTTAGTCCGCCACTGATTTAGGTATGCTACGATAAGGAAGAAAGAATTTTGGAAAAATCGACATTAACGCGAGCGAAGCCGCTGCTGAAAGTTAATAAATACATAAATAATAGTACATTTCAGGAAACATTGTTTTACGAAGTTGTATTTCTTTTTAACACATTTATATTAGCTTCACTTGTAATACGTATTTATGTTGTACCTATGTAAAAAATCTTGCAACTCAATTTTCACCTTCTTCCAAATGTCCAATTAAGGTGAATCTTTGCAGTCGTATGTAATTTTGATAACAATATAATATTCTCATATTTTGGTTAAAATAATATTTATTTAACGAGATAAAAATGGAAATAAAAAGCACGCGGTGGAAGGGAAGGTGTTGATGGTGGGAAAACGTGTCTCCAGTCGTTCAAAATTTAAATATAAATATTATAATACATTGACAAAAAATTTGAAAATAACAATATATTAAAAAAAAAAAATAAAAGACGCTTATATCAACGCATTAAAAAGTAGAAAAAAAATTTCCTTCTCTTCTGTAACGTTTAAAGCATGGGGCACTCGATGAATTAAATGAAAATATATAGGTACAGTCAGTGTTCCACGCTTTTAAAAGTTATAGAAGAGAAAGAAAAATATTTTCTAGCTTTTAGTGCATTGATATATATAGATACGGGTGTTTTTTTATTTTTTTTTTTAATATATATTTTTAAGAACTTAGTGTAAAATTTGTAGATGCGATATTAATGGCATTGTTAGTTTTTTATTCATTATATAAAATGACTTTAATTATTGAGAACTTTGTAACAATTAATATTTTGTTACCGGTTGTAGCGTCACAATATATTAAATAAAATTTACTAAAGAATTACATGAACACAATTTTGTTTAAAGAATCTGTACAAAATTAAATATTAAAAAAACTGACTTTTTTATTAAAAATCCTTACTTTCATGTCAAACAAGTTAGACATTAAACTGTGGGAAATTGAATTTAGTTGTCGATAGTGACAAATCAAGTGGCTATTAATTTTACTTTCTACTATAACGCAGGTGCGTACTTAAAAATATTGATTTTATACGAAAGTAGGTATGTTCTTTCCGTAAAAACATTTAACATTAACTTAGGATTGGCGAGGTATTTGTTTGTGTCAAGGGATGTAGATAAAAAAAATGTATCAGGACGCCAAAAAATCTATAAAATTCTTTGACAAAACGGTAAAATTTGAATTAACTGTAAATCATTTTTAACAGTGGTAGGAGCTAAGATCTTCTACTTATAAAAATGTCGGCACGATGTCCTTACATAACTCCTCGAAAAAGATTTTTAGCACATGGGTATATGCGAAGCATTAGAATTTTTACCGCTATATCTTTTGAACAATAGTGTACTTTGGTACAATTACTACTTATAAGAGACTCATAAATAATGCATCATTTATCTATATAGTACCTACCTATATAGGTAGATATATCTGATTATTATTATAATGTTGCTCTTGACTTTTAAAATACCGTGCATAATATTGTAAAAATTCGTGACCTTACGCAGTCGAGTGAAATCTGTAAATATTGTTAAAACTAATCTATCATTTGTATGCAAATAATCTTCATAGATATGCTATTGCAACTGATTGATAATGTTGTTGTATGTATGTTGTGTGTAAAAAAATCTCTCAACTCGATTTTCACCCTCTTCCAAATGTCCAATCAACGTGAAACTTTGTATAGTCATAATATGTAGTTGTGATGGCATATATACAGTGTGTCTCACGGCGAGGTATACATAGGTTTTTAGCATTAGTAAAAAATGAATTGATCAAAGTGAGCCATGACTGATAATGTACGTATTTATTAGGGTGGGTCAAAAATATCAATTATTTTTTTTTACAAGTGACACGGAAAAATAGGTTGCTAGACACCTTAAACAAATTCTCACCAAATATGAGCTCTTAATTTTAATAGGAAGATCCTCCGCATCACAGTTTTTTATTTTTTTCTCAATCCAATAGAAAAAAATTCATACCTCATCTAATTGATTGTACAGAAAAATGTTTTGAGAGAATTTTGTAGGAAATTTAATGCTCTACAAAAAAGGTATCTTATATTTTTTCCGCAAACCTCACCATTTGAATTCACAAATGCGTCAGACGACAAGGACAAGAGAACTGCTGCGGTTTCTATCTCTCTTTTCCAAGGTAACACTGTCATAGTTACAGTTGTGCCTATGCAGGGTCCCCTACTCTATCTATTATATCTCTATGATTTATATAGAGTTGCTATGGTTAGTTTAGTGTTTTTATTTTAGATTCAATAATTTTTATTTTACTTGCCGTTTTATGCACCTTGTTGCTATAGGTACCACCAAAGCGAAATAGACGTTAATGACCTCTGTTGTCGAGCGTCTATAATCTACAATTCAATTCAAACCAAACCAAAGCGAAACTAATACCTCGCCATGATATGACCAAACCGTTAAAAAGAGGGCATGGGCAGAGCAAGTTACCCAAAAACTCTAACATTTGAGAAATGTCGGTTGGTTCCTGAGATGTTGCCGATGGGAAATCCCATTGGGCACACGACTAGTTATTAAATAAATTACTGGCATTTCTTAATAGGCAACCGTCAATGACACTGAAAGTTATGATAGAGAAAATTAAACACAATTTATAAATTCTATAACGTATCGTAAGTGCACATCAACATAATTCTTTAACTCAAAGTGTACATCTAAATACAGTAGAGCACCGATTATCTCGTGCTTGGAGTTTCACCCGTGCGAAGCCATGTCGGATATCTAGTAAGTATAGACCTAAACCTTCCTCAAGAAATATTAGCTATCGAAATCTGTTCAGTAATTTCTAGAGATTATCACATTTATCCGGATTTGCCAAACACAATAAACTGTGTAAATTTCATGACGTCACGGCTCACCGTTGGAGAGTTTTTGTGTGACGGACAGAATATAAGAGTAGGTATAGATATAGGTACTTATTCTATTTTATATAGTTAAGATTATTATATATAACTGTATAATAAGTACACTAAATAAACATTATGACCTAATATTGGGCCCACAAAAACTTGGCAACTGGTGATTTCAAATAAATAAAAGAGAATTCCTTAATTTTTCTAAAATAAAATTCGACGCCCTCTTTCGAAACCGCTTTAGTGCGACCACGAATAATATGAGTTTTACGATATAACAGGGGTTCCCAAAGTCGGGGTCGCGACCCCAAGTGGGGTCGCGGGCTGATTTTTTAGGGTCACGGCCTGTTTCCGTGATTATAGAATTTATAACTCTCGTGATTATACCATTAAATTCGAATAAAAAAAAAATTAGAACACGAAATTAAATAAAAACGGAGTAAAGTGGCGGGAGGGGGTCTCTGGGGTAACAAAGAGAGAGTGAGCCCTCCTACTGGCCTCCTGGCGCCCCCTACCCTGTTCATTCACTCCCACTCCCATAAGAACTGAAAAATAATTTTTATAGACTATTTTGTACATTGTGAGGAAAAAAATGTTTAAGGGTCGCAAAGGCTTTTGCAATTTTAAATTAGGGTCATGATCAAAAAAGTTTGGGAACCCCTGCGATATAAAATAAATCATTCGCTGCGCCTGTAAGATAAAGGGTCTGTTTGTGTGTGCGTGTGTCTTTAGGCTGTGGTGTGAGCGTTCACTCTTCAATAAAAATGCATGCATGTGCAAGAATTAAATACGCCGCCCGGCGTGTAACCAACAGATCATCTAATGAGATTTTAAAGTAACTAGAGCATAATTTTTTATTACTCGTATGGTATTATGTATACAAGGTGTGTTAAAAATAGTATTTAAAATAATTAAATCGTTCGAATTCAAATTACGGAACAAAAGCTAGAAATACACGCCTATAGTTTTCCTCTATCTATTGTAGTGAGCAGTGATGAATTTAGGCCTAGGCCCGCGAGGCCCGGGCTCAGGGCGGCAACATTTGAGGGACGGCAAAATTAAGAAGGCGCCTGAACCTAAACATTTTTTCCGGGCGCTGGAAAGTCAAAATTGATTAAGTTTTTCGTCAACTGTGAGATTGAATTTTATTATTTTCTCTCTCACTGTTACACTGTGGAAAAATAACTAAAATGTGGAAAAAATAACTCATAATATAATTTTGACATTCACTTTTACATAGAAAAAAAGGGCGGTACATCAGCAAAGGCCTAGGGCGGCATCGAACCTAAATCCGCCACTGGTAGTTAGCGGGATTAATTGAAATTGGCCCAACCGATATAGTTTTAAAAACACGACGCAAATTGATAAATTATTTTTTGCTATACACACTATAAAATAGCTACTTTACATGCGTGTATGTTTGCATGGAATGGGTCAGTTAACAGGCAGGTGTATTGAAAGTGTTTTCAAAATACACTAGTGTACCAACTCACGGCCTGCTATAAATGTGAAGTTGGCTACGCAAATAAACTGTCAAATATTTTTGAAAATAAGGCAAAAAATACCATATATTCTTGTGCGTAATGATATTATGACTTGTGTGACAGTTAAAACTCGCTGGGGATCGTTTTAACCCTACTGTAACTACCCGTCAGTAATATAGTACCTACCTCATTACCCATCTTGAAATATAATCTACTATTCTAATAGCAATAAGTAGGTACTGGCGCAATAATTTTCAAAAAAAAAACTTTATTCCCCGTTTGATTTCGCATGTCAAAAATGTAAACAAGTCAACAGTTTTTATTCAATTTTTTTTGTAACAACGTCTGGAAATGTGAGCATAATGATTTTGGGATAAAATAAAATTTAAATTATTCGCTGGAGACAATATTAAGCTTTGAAGCAATTTTTTATAATTTAAAATTCCATATTTGAGTGATAAAATACAAATATGCAACCGAGAAAGTGGAAACTTCAATGATCATACAGAACAGTAACCTAAAATAAATTAAGAAATTTATCGCATTTTAATCAAGGTGGGTTGTTATCTCGGTTGTTATATAGTAAATATCAAATATTACATCTTTTAAGAGTATAATCATTGTAAATTTAAAAGTAGAATCAGAAAAGGTGCCTGAATTTCATATTTAAATTTTTGATAATATGACGATATGAGTTATGAGTACAATTTTAATAACTAAATATTCTATATACTTTTTTCTATTTGACATTTTTTTAACTTTTTCCCAAAAATTATAAAAAGTTTTAGAATAAAATTTTCATTATTTTATTTAGCCCCCCAAAAATAAACAAAAACATTTTTTTTTGTGATTCTGATTCTTAAACTAGGTAGGGGAGAGTTGGATAAAACAGGATGGTAAAACGGGATACCACGTTTTATTTCAAAACAAGTAGTACGATTTATCGGGTAGGGGCGGAACTAATAACCCTCTATGTTTACCTATGCCCGGCAAGTGATGTATCTACTTTAGATTCACTGTAGCGCGCGTAACAGCTGTGAAAGTGTCAAAAAGTTAAGTTAAAGTAAAATGTTTGGCGTGTTTTCAAAAGTCGATTTTTCAGTTTAAAGGCAAAATTAACCGAAAATGAGTAGATTTAGAGAATACTATGTTTGTTTACTATAGTTATGCACAACAGTTTTTAGGAATTTGCTTTGTTTATTTACTAAAATATGGTTACGTGTTTCGCAATCAATAGTTGGGTGACATCGGACACTGTGTGATTGCTTAAAACAGGATACCTCCCGTTGTAATATATTAGCGGGTAATATAATAACGGGAGGTATCCCGTTTTATCCAACTACATGGTTTTTTTTATGAGGGGTTTTGTTACGTTTTTTTTGTATTTTTCAGAATATATTTTAAATTGACCATGTTGTGTCTTTTTTCCTGAAGGATAAACGTTATGGAACTTGTAAAAGTATAGGTATCCCGTTTTATCCGACTAGGTGGGCGGTGGCTAAAACGGGATACTTCCTACTTTTTCAAAAAAAAATGTTTCTCTTATGTGATTTTCTCATAAAGGATGGTGGCGCAATCAAAAGTCCATTTATAAGGGAAACAGGAGCCAAAAAATAGTCCTTTGCATTACTTCATTCAAAAAGTTGTGAGACTTAGAACACTAAGTATCCCGTTTTATCCAACTCTCCCCTGCACACGTTTAAAATATTATGCCCAAGTATATTACATAGAAAGTCAACTATACTGACACACAACAAATTTTCACCATAAGGGTTCCTTTTCTACCTTTTAAGGTAGAAAACCCTATTTATTCGAAAATATGATATGGTTTGTTAACAGAAAACATTCGTAAATATTTCAAAAATAATGATTAATGATCTTAGAGTTCATTGGCAATTTTAAACAATTTAAGAAAACAATAACCGGAAAGGAGGTTAACCATAGGGCAAATAAACATATTGCGCGTTTCTAATTTTAATTCTTTCTCCTATCTTTTATAAGTAACTACCTAACTACCTACTGTTAATAAAAATGATTAATAAACTTTTGGCATTCACTATTCCGAACGAAACTGAAATTAATTGACGAAAGGTAGATACAGTAATTATTAAATATGAAAGACGATTTGTCTTTGACTTGACGGAGAAAAGCATTCCTTTCTATACACTCAAGTCACATTCTGAACTGCGATGGTAACAGTAATTATATGCAGACATCGACTGAGACTGTGATCATACAGTAAGTTTTTTCACCGCAGTGCAGCGGTGAGATGATATACGTTATAGCCACAAGACAAAAAAGCTTATGTCGAATTTTTGGTAATTTTTTTCAGATAGATTTTTTGACTCAAATTGGTGTAATACTGCGTGTATAAAACATTTCATCTTGATACAAATTCTAAATTTTAATTGCATTTCAAAACGGTTTATTAATTCTCCAGTAGGTGTATGGGTAGGACTGCTGTAAGCGGGCGTGCACTCCACGTGGGCAGCACAGCCAGGGATGGCAAGTCACATCAACATCGGTCCTTTATTATACATCTAAAATGTATATTAAGTTTGGTCTAATTCTGTAAAAACCTATTTGGTACCGTAACTCGAGTAGCTGTATTTTGTTTTTAATAAAATTTTAGACACGTATGCGTTCCCATCATGGCAGGAGGTGTATTGTTTTTCATTTACGTAGCTAAAAAGTTACTGCCCTTTTGGCCATAAAATGTCAAAAAAACCTCGGTAACTTCGATACGATACAAGCTAGAAAAAAATTTAGCGAAGCAAATTTGCTATAATGTACAATTGAAAGTGTCTAGAAAAAAAATGAAATGAGAGAAATAGGAGACATACATGGGGCGGCAATTTCAAGATTGCATACGCGGGCGCATAAACGGCTAGCGGTGGGCCTACAGGAGAGGATATACGGGAGGGGGGGGGAGTGATTGCCCCCAGAGTCGGAGAACTTTAGTGTTCTACGATTTCGTTCGAAATTTTGAATTTGTACACAAATTTTGTACAATTTAGAATGTACTTTAGTTAATTAAGTGGAATTATATACTACCTAATTAAAAAATTATATGAATTAAATAAAATTATAACTCAATTATTGAAAAACAGTGTATTGTGCAGAAGTAGATCTATCTTTGAACTCCTATTTTTATTAATCCTTACTGAAAAAATTGTGACCGCCAGACGACCATGAAATATCGGTATCCTCTCCTGTGTGCCTGTGTATGGGAAGGATTTATTGATAACTCTAATATCACGAAGTACATTCACTAACGTAAATAAATGCGAAACTGTGGCCTCTTCGAATGGAGTGCACCATTTTAGAGTTTATTTAAAAGTACGCTGGTGAATAAATTTCCTACGTCCGGACGCTTGCGTGGCTCGTGTGATAGAAATGTGTCTCAAAGCATGTGATTAGCAGTGCTTTCATTTCATTATAGATAGTGGAAAAGAAAGAACTGGATCATTGATCACTAAATGACTCCCGATAATCAAATCGTCATTAATTTTGTCTTACATAAACCATTTTGCCTTGAGGCCACAGATATATGTAAGGCATCGGTGAGTAAGATATATTTACATGTGTGCAGTACAGTGCAGAGCCTACCTTGACCTCGTTCCATTCAACGTCGTGCATGTTGTACTGGTTGACGCGCAGCTGTGTTCCGGCCAACGACACGCCCGTCATCTCGTCCTGCAGAGAGCTGATCTCAAACGAGCCAGGAATTACGTGATGAAGGAGCAGCTGGAATCAGGCATGGCGTTAGAATTCAGTCTCCAACTTATCAAAATTTAAAAGTAAACTAAATATATAACACTTCAAATGTGTATAGGTACCAGGGCATCAATGAATTTAAGACAGCTAAAAAATACTTAATAGAGCTTTTGTCCTACAATTTGGACGCTGATGACCTTTGCTGTCGAGCGTCTATAATCGACAATTCATTCATCCTACAATTTGTCTGATTTATTGTAAAATACTTGTACACTGGCGATTTGTATCTTTTCGAAGCAAGGCAAATACGTATAACTTTATTATTGTATCATACACTTGTTTAATAGAATATGCAAGAAAAACAATCTTGAACCATTTATTCCAAGATAGGAAGTATTCTTTCTACAGTCTACGAATTATTTGATTCATAAAACAATATTTTCATAACTTACTCCACTCAAAAGTCTTGGATTGTCTTTGAATTTCTCTTCTGCTTTTTCAGGTCCTCCTAGTTGGACAAGTAGAGTTCTGAAAGCTTTATCGGTTGGTACGAAAATCGTATACGGTCCTGTTTCATTTAATATCGTATCCAAACCAGACTGTCTCAAATATTTGGCCATAGCGTACAGTCCATGGTTCTTCAGTATATCAAGAAGTCCAGATTCTTTGTCACTTAGGCCATTTACAGCAGTTATGCGGTATGTTGTTGGTCGTACAGTTGACGACCTTTGAGATTCATATACGAAACTTTCATCGGACGCTTCGGTCGAAACTGATGACGACGATGAAGGTGCAGTGACGACTTCCGGCTCCGAGTTTTGAGCATGCAAAATTTGTCGGTTAATCAACGGCCTTATAGTCGTTGAAGATGAATAAAATTGATTATTTATCGCACTACCGGCTGTCGGATGAGATTTAGGTGTCGTTGAAGAGAATGAAGTACTGTAACGTGTAGAGGAAGGTCGCACTGTTGATGATGGACTCTTTGCTTTGAACGACACGTAACTATTGTCAGCGCCGTTTGTAGAATCGAAACTTGGCTCGCGAGTTGGCCTATAAGATGACAAAAAGCGAGTACTTGAACTTACAGGCCTTCCAGTTACAGAAGGTCTCAAACTACTTCCGGTAACCGGTCGTAAGCTACTGCTTGGTACGGGCCTTGGAGATGTGTACACGTGCTTTGTTGGAGCTTTAATGGTTGGCGTCGGTGCACTGGGAGGTGGCAATTTAATTTCTCCATCTTTGATTTTTTTCAAAATTGAATCGACATCTACATTTTTATCTTTTTCGCCATTTCCACGCACGCCTTGAACTTTGTAGCTGCCATCTTGCTGTTCTTCTAATAAAACAAATGTAACTTTCTTTTGTCCGGCAACATTTGGTGGCAAACCAACGACCTTTTCAACTCCATCTTGTGTTTGTTTAATGACTTCAAAATCAGCGCCAGGTGGAAGTACGTTTTTAGTCAAGTCATCTAATAGTGCTTTAGGTGGTCTGATTGTCGATGAAGATTTCTGTGGAATGAACTGAGGTAATGAGTTCAATGAAACGCCAGATGCGGCTTCAGCTAATGAAGTTAATGACGTACCATCAGGGATAACTTGAGATAATGGGGTCGCGCCAGGGACGACAAATTTAGGATCGGATGTACGGATAATTTCAAAAGTTTCACCATTCACTGATATCTCACGAGAGGTGTAATTTTTATCAATTGGTTCATCGATAGGATTTTCAGCAATAGCTTGTTTTAATTGTTTTAATAAGTCTTCCCTTGATATTAATTGCTGTTGGTGTTTCTTTTGTAATGTTTGTAGGTCATCTAAAGATTTAATTGGCTGCTGAACTTTAATCGACTGTGTTTTTGACTCGGATGGAATCACAGTTGGAAAGAACGGGAGACTGCTTGTTGATTTTGAAGAACTCTTTTTCAAATCCGAGTAAAGCTTCTGACGTTCCTCTTTCAATAGTAAACCATCTTCATCGGTATTACTAGTATCGATTCTTGGTGCTTTAGTTTTTAATGTTGTCGGTAATGTTCTTGGTTTTTCTGTGGTGGTTGTTGTGGTGGTTGTAGTTGTGGTTGTTGTTGTAGTTGTAGGGTGTTCAATAAAATATTGTCTTAACGCCTCTTGGAACAACGGCGCTTCTTCCGATAAAACTCTGCGTGACTTTCCTTGAATTGGGTATTGGCTGTATTCATTAAAAGGTCTATACAAACTCTGATATAGTTTTTGTCTACTCTCTGTTTCTTTTTTCACAAATTCTTCGTGTTCTTTCTGAGCTTTTTTCAGTGCTTTTTCGTACTGTTTTTCAACGAATTGTTGATGTTTCTGAATCAGCTGTTGTTTATCACGTAATTCCTTCAATCTCTGTTGTTGCCTTTGTTCTTCGAAATATTTTTGTAATTGTATTTGTTGATCTTGTGACAACAATGGTTCACTTGATATATCAACAAGCGAAGATTGTTGAGGAGGATTGGTGACAACTGTGCTTGATGGTGAGGCGCTTGTGGGTTGAGGTTGAAAATTGGAGCTTGGATTAAAAACGTTTTGAGAATGACCGGAAGATTGTTGAGACGTTTGACTAATAATTGGTTTTTGCTGACTAATGCTGGGTTGTTGATTTAAAAATGGTGGTTGATTGTTAACAATGGGCCGCTGGTTTAGTATCGACTGTTGATTATTTATTGGTTGTTGATTTAATAATAACTGTTGATTATTATTCCGAATCGACTGTTGTGAATTTATTATCGGTTGATTTAAGATACGTGGTTGCCGATCAATTAACGATTGTTGATTCGAAACGGCGGGTTGTTGATTGAAAAGCTGTTGTTGTGTAAATATCTGTTGGTTTGGTTGTACAACATTTAAACCTTGCTGTAATCCATTTTGACCATTCTGATGTAATCTAAAGCGATGCTGATGCTGTTGAATATCACTTAGAATGTGCGTTTGCTGTTGGGGTGACAGTTGTCTTTGTTGTTGAGCAAATTGCTGAAAACAAAAAAAAAAATAAATTATAATTCTTGAATTTTACTCTAATAGATAGAATTTTATTTGCAAAGCGACGGTAAATTCTGAAATAATGAATATACCATTCAGTTTAGTATAAGTCGATAAGAACATGTTCATCATATTTTCGTTTTATTATTTTTTTAAATTAATGTAGTCCTAGTGATTAAAAAGATCAATGTCATTCTTTGTCTCAGCACTTCTCCGGATTTGCATTCTAAATAATTAGTTTAACTAATAGAACATTATAATAATTATTAAAATAGACAATATTAGCCAAACCACAAATAAATACTTTTCTTATCTTAACGTAATCAGTCGGCGAACATGCCATCGTGATGTTAATCGTCAAACAATTAAGATATACAAGGAAAAAATCAAAGACCACTGTCAGGACTTGAACCCGAAATTCCCAGTTTCCGGCTGGTTGAGTTACCTTACTCACACAGTGCCCCGAGAGTGGGATCTGTTCTCTTCCTATATATACCTATTTCAACACTAAATCACACTTCATGCGAGAGCGGATTTTAATTTTTAAGTTATAAATATAACTAATTAACTCATCAGTCGATACTCGACCGTTTTTTAAATACAACAATGAGAGTTGAGTTTTTTGTGGTTATAATATAATAATTATTAAAATAGACAATATTAGCCAAACCACAAATAAATACTTTTCTTATCTTAACGTAATCAGTCGGCGAACATGCCATCGTGATGTTAATTAGTTATATTTATAACTTAAAAATTAAAATCCGCTCTCGCATGAAGTGTGATTTAGTGTTGAAATAGGTATATATAGGAAGAGAACAGATCCCACTCTCGGGGCACTGTGTGAGTAAGGTAACTCAACCAGCCGGAAACTGGGAATTTCGGGTTCAAGTCCTGACAGTGGTCTTTGATTTTTTCCTTGTATATCTTAATTGTTTGACGATTAACATCACGATGGCATGTTCGCCGACTGATTACGTTAAGATAAGAAAAGTATTTATTTGTGGTTTGGCTAATATTGTCTATTTTAATAATTATTATATTATAACCACAAAAAACTCAACTCTCATTGTTGTAATAGAACATTTTTAACTGATTAAGTGACATTTTCTAATACATTTTTTATTTGTCTGGAACATAGTGAAAATAACCGACTGTCTAATTCATAATTTACATATTAGTGAAGGCTATTGAAGGCCCTTGAAATCTATTGTAAAAGAAACAATGTAATCATCAATCACCTTCCAGTTGTAAATTTGCATGGTAATTACTGAGCATCATTTGCTTAACGTTTCCATTAATAAATGTATGGACAACAACATAATCGGACTAAACAGATGTTAATTTGTTTAAAAATGAAAGAAAGTGAAATGTGACGAATTGAATACTGAGAAATCTTATCACTCTCCACAGACGGAGGGAATTGAGTGATGTAAGAACAAATTTAATGCATTTAAATAGATATTACACGCTCTTAAATTCAACAACTGAGCACAGTATTTTGCGATTGTGCATTATCTATACTTACATTACTTGCAAATTAATTTTTTATTGTATGAAATTATTTATGCAAATTTACAACTTAGTATTTATTCAGCTCATCACATTATTTGTGACAGGAAGAAACTAACATTATACTATTTGTATGGGTAAAAGTAGCATTTATACGTAATTATTTTTGAAACCATATTATTGCCCACTGGGCCTTGACATTAGTTGAAATCGTTGAAATGCGGCGATACCATGATTCGTCTATTACAGGGGTCGGCAACCTTTTGAGACGGAAGAGCCAAAAGTTACAATTTACAAAATTTCCCAGTTTTTAAAGAGCCACTAACATTTTTATTTCAATATTATGGTATTTGATTAGGATTATAACTAAACAAACAGAACAGTGTTGCCACATTTAAAAAATGTCAGCTGTCCGTATATACTCTCTACTCCATCTATTCTCACTGTTCTCTGTTGAGTGTTTTTATCCTGTAAAGCTTTTTTTGCAGTATAATATTTTTTATGAGTTTTGAAAATAAAATAATATAATTATTAATATTTGTGCATGGAACTGGAGAGCCGCATCTTGACATCATAAGAGCCGCAGGTTGCCGACCCCTGGTCTATTACATTATTATAAGCCTCCATTCTCTAGGTTCTAATCCAAGAATAAATTGGTAAAAGTGTCAGTTGGATTTCCAATGTGTTGAAAAAAATGACACTAAGTTTAAAATGTGGATTTGTACTGGTCCCAGATAATCTTGACAATTGGCGACCTTAACGAAAAACGTATTCACCGCTACAGCAAAATAAACTCTTTATTGCAACTCTAATATTTACTGGTAGAAAAGCGGCTCAAAAACAAAAATATAGTATGATGCCCCTTTGATAATTATCAGTACCTAAATAAATAAAATTTTAACGATCTCTTTACCTATAACTGCATTTTTTTGCAGATTTATCAGGAATGATGCCTAGATGGGAGAACTCATTTGGCTGCCCGTATTGGCACCACAAGAAAACGGTTGAATAACATTCAATGAAACCTGATACACTATCAATTAATACCCAAGTATAGAGTACTATTTATCTGGCTAGTAGCGGATAAAATCGGGTAAGTAGGGTTTCCGTTAAAACCGAAATTAACGCGAGTGAATCTGCGGACAAAATAAATGTTCACACGAGCGAAGCCGCGGGTAAAAAGATCGCTACAAATAAACTACCTACTAGTACTGTTCAAATGATTTTTAATTTTACACAAATGATAAAATATTTCTTCCCAATTTTTGAAACAGACACCATAATGTCAATATATCGACTATTGGTGTCTATTTTTTATTCGGTAGGAATATTTTGTACTTTCAATTTGTATCACCTCTTCACAGCTTTAAAGATAACCAACAACTACTACACTACAATGCAATATAATTTATGAAAGAAATAGACCATTGAAATGTAAATAATTTCAAGCTTTGTTGTTTTATTTTCTGCTTCCTTCCGGTTAGTGTGTAAATTCACTGTGTAAATAACTAATTAAACAATGTTCAATGTTTTATTGCTCAGCATGGGAATTCTGTAAATTGATCTCTTTATTATAAAAATTAGAGTATACAAAACGTTTTGTTCAAAAGTGTTATTTCTATGCTAATTCGAGTAGCTTGTTTTAATTAATGAAGTCTGCAATAATATTTACGATACGCACCGCTGGTTATAAAATTAAAAAAGTATTTAGAAAAATACATTCACTTTTGCTATTTTTTGGAACAAAAAGGCTATTTAAACAGTAAACTGAAAAAATATATAATCATTGAAATAAATATATTCCGTGGAAAATTAATTAAGAAGAAGAAAGCTTCAGCCCTCATTTTGATAAAAAATAGTTCCTAGGTATCAAAAAAAAGATAGATAATGGTAAAAAAAAGTGTGAGCATTTTATTAGTGGTCAATGCACCTTTTTGGTTCAGTGGGTTTGCACTGTATATTGTACAATGTACATACCTACTACACAAGCGACTAGGCCCTGCACTCTGCAGTCAGGGTCCATTCTGATTGGTCGAATACCCTATCTTGATGTCATTTGACACACGCACACACACCTAAACGAACTTAACAACTAACTAGTGAACTCTGTATACTAATATGAATAGTTGATAGCAATTAAAAAATGGGTTTTGTTACGTATGTGGAGAATGTCCAAATACATATTCTTCAAGACAGGCATTAATGTTCACAAAATTAGAATGAAAACTTCATGTAAGGCTTGTAATCTAATTCTTTCTATAAAAATCGATCAATTTTCTGACATTTCAAAATAAAACTTAATTCAAATTTATTTTTCCATTGCAATTTCTCAAGAACATTGTTAGTGTATAAATTTTGGATTTTCTTTATTTATTGTAGATTATAGACGCGTCGACATCTAAGGTCATTAGCGTCTTTCAACTACACTAAATAACAACTAACGTAAAACTAAATAACATCACAAAACATCCATGAGCGCAGGTGGGATTCGAACCCACGGCAGTCCAGTCTAGAGGTTGCGGCGCCAAGCACGCTAACATCTAGGCTATACTGCCCTCCATAAATTTTGGACATCCTAATATTATCTCAAATAATAATATAAAATTAGGTTTGATTTTGAAATGTTAAAAAATTTATCGACTTTTATAGAAAGAATTAGATTACAAGCCTTACCTGAAGTTTTCATTCTAATTTTGTGAACATTAATGCCTTGTCTTGAAGAATATGTATTGGAACATTCTCCACATACAAAACCCATTTTTTAATCGCTATGAACTATCCATATTAGTATACAGAGTTCACTAGTTAGCTGTTACGTTCGTTTAGGTGTGTGTGCGTGTGTCAAATGACAACAAGATGGGGTATTCGACTAATCAGAATGGACCCTGACTGCAGGGCCTAGTCGCTTGTACCTACTACATGCAATAAGATTAAACGACAAAAAGCACTTTTGATGATTATACAGGATTACAGGATGTGGCTATTAGAAAAGGGAAAATAACATTGAGAACATTTACAATTTTGTAGGAAGCTTCATATTTATATTATAGGTCTTATGGCCCATAGTTTACTACAAAACTGTAAATGTTCTCAATGTTATTTTCCCTATGTTACCTTCTCTAAGTCACACCCTGTATACTAAAAACCAAATCTATTTGAAATCACTAGATTTGGATACTTTGTTAACTGTTATGTTGTAACAATTAGAATTACAAAGTAACCAGATCTGGTGATTTCAAATAGATTTTGTTTTTATGTGGTTTTTAAAATTGCTTCACCATAGTGGTTTTTCTAAAACCAGAATAAAACCACCAATTTTTGTCTACAATTAAAAATTATTTTGAAAAAATATTTTGGAAGTCATATATGAGTACATGATTTTCCATACTGATATTTTAATTCCGAAATTCAGGACAACATTTTTAAACACATCAATTGCCGGAATTGATTACTGAAGAAATTAATATCGGAATTCCGGAATTACAATTTTTTGATTAATTTACGGACCAGAAAGTGGGCCTAAATATAGCTTTTTAAGTAATATTTGAAGTGTTACTAATTGTTACAAGTCGATAATGTTGAATTTTTTTGTTTGCCTGACTCAAAATTTCATTCAACGTTTTCTATGTCAAAAAACATATTTCGATTTAATAAAAAACATATAGTACCTAGTATTTTTGTAGACCTTTCTCGATATCGGAACTAGTTCCGGAATTCCCAAATTGAGAACCAAATATCGAACCAGTTCCGGAATTGAGCATGATCCGATATTGCAGGTCCTACTTATAATGAAACAACCGCTTCACGGGTTGACATTACACAAGATACGCTTACTCATATATCGCTACAGTAACCAAACATTCAAACCAAATAAATTAATAATAATAATAATGCGTTTAATGTCCGTTTCTCGACATTATGTCATAACAGACGCCATTCGCACCATTAATACTATTTTCCATTTTTACCACTTCCCGTTTTATACATTTTTATTATACTTCAACAACAATTATTTAATAGCAATGTGCGAATGGAGGAATTATAGGACATTAGGATAAGGTAGGCAACTTTGGGAGCATAGGAATTTGACAGGTAATCGGCCATGGCCTTGAATAAGGAACCATCTCGACATTCATCTGGAATTATTGAGGGAAACCATGGAAAATCTCAAACAAGATGGCCGGTACAGGAATTACCGTTTCTCGGCGTGAGGCAGTAGGAAAAAGTCCTAGCCACATCTGCCCCCCGCCGGGATTCGAACCCAGTTTCCTCCCCAATGCGAGTCTAGTGCTGTACCACTAAGCTATATCGCTGGGTCATACCAAATAAATTACATACCTAATAGATACATAAAATACAAATATCTATTAGAATGTTCGAAGTGGTTTAAATAAAAACTTTCGGTACGTACGAATGAAATTCCAATGATTTTACAAGATTTCACTTTATTAAACGCATATGGGAGTAAAAAAAACCGTTACATCTTAAAAGGTTAAAATATCATCAGTGTATACTGTATTATACACTATACAAACGTGTAAATATCGGGTAACACTTTCGCTTAGCGAGGCGGAGATGCCATATACAACAAATTACATATAAGTAATAATCTTATTTGTACCTATAAGGCGCTAATCACATATAGTTCACTCTATTACTTACGCAGACGTAACTAATAGATAAATACGTAAGTGTTAAGAAAAATCTAGCGTTTCCGCAAAGATGAGATCGATTTTTCTCATCTCGAATGTCGGGGCGAAATTGATATTAAATTATCGAGATCTCGCTAAGACAAGAGACGGGCTTCGAGAAAACGCGATAAAATTCTGTAAAATCGAAATAATCACAGAATCAATTATCAAAATAAAAGGAGTTGTTACTTTTTAATACTTTATAAAATAAATAAAACGGGAACTAATCATAAGAATGAATGGATTTTCGATATGCTATATTAAAACGATTAATTAATAAGAAATTGCTACCAGGTCCCGATACCAACTGGCAGTTGGTGGAACGTAATAATGGATCCACAGTACTTATTATGTCAATACCTGCAGAAAGTTTTTACATTCAGGAAACGTAAGTTTGCGACGTTTTAACCACTGCAGAAACATAATTTTCGCTGTTTTACAAGAGGTGACATACTGAACTGTCAAGACGAGATTTTTCGAGAATTCTCGCTATCGAGACGAGACGTGACGGCAACACGTGAACATCGCAAGAATTCTGTAAAGAAACGACTTCTCTACTCAATAGATATAAAAAAGTTAAAAGATTAATTAATATTTAATAAACATTAAATTGTTTTAACGAGATAAAAATTGGAAAATTCTTACAGACTCAAGTGAGAATCGAACATGGCCTATTGCTTGACCTGACAGATCATTTAGAGGAGTGTCTGGCAAGTAGCAGGTCAAGCGGCTGTACGGCTGATTTCCATTTTCCAGTATGATTGATAAAAAATATTTTCATTCACATATTAATTTATTTTAGGGCTTATGATTACCCGAGATCGTCGGGGCGCTTTTGCTTATAGCTTCACCATGTTACCAAGAACCGTCTTAAACCCCTGTTCTAATTTGACAACCTACTAATATAATAATTATGAATTGAATTTTTAATTTATTATTAAAATAATAAATAACAAATTTGAAAAATATTTTGGCTGAGTTCCTAGCAGTTGTTTCGCATATTTTTACGCTACGTTGAAAACTGTAAAACAATTGAACGTCGTCTTCCAAGATAGCGATGTTGTTTATAGATAGATTTTAATTATAATAGTTAACAATAGTTATTTTCGTTAAAAAAGAAAAATCACGAAACACAATGACAATAAACAATACATAATCGATACTACAATTGCTGTTGTTATAGCATCTGCTATTGTAAATAACACGTATAAATAAAAACTAATTGATAAATATTACATACGAAGAATAACTAAATTATAGCTCAAAAGTTTTTATTGACACTGTCTGTGTATTAAATTCTAATATCGCTAGATTGGAAGAATAATGAACAATGGAAAAACAATGCTTCTATCACAACTGAAATTGATCCATTCATATACGAGGAAGTACCTAATCTTAACATGTATATAAATTAGTAATAGTAGGTTATTAGTAATTATTGTTCTATCTGTACTTTGTAGTAACTGAACCGCTATAGGAACTCTTGTGACAATATTCTGCTATAGTATAGCCTATAGTTACTGCCCCCTTTGTTATATACATATACGGCCAAACTGCACCTTAACTATATAAAACAAAAAAATACTTGTATCTGCCCGTCACACAAAAACTCTCCAAAGGGCAAAGGCAAGCACCCTGGCGTCATGAAATTGACACAGTTATTTGTACCAGTGGGGGATTTACCAACAGGCCGAGAAGGATGTGGCGTAGCGCGGCAGATTTGGGAGACTACGTCACATAAAAATGATTTTCCTCATAGTTATATATTACTTTTTTATCTTCATAATCTTATCTAAATAAATAATTGGAAAACAAATTGGCCCTTTTACTATGCGATATTTAAAAAAAAAATACAGTCGAACTGAGAACCTCCTCCTTTTTTAAAGTTGGTTAAAAAAGTGGCATGGTTTTTATAGCTTAGGCCCTATGGCACCAAAAACTTTAAATCCGCCTCTGGGCAAATCCCACTGAATGTGATTATTTTCAGCCCGCTACATTCGCGTCGTTTCCTTCCCGATTTATACAAGGTCTACTAGAGTAAGTAAACTTTATCCGGGCGAAGCCTGTTACATAATAAACAAAGTGAAACAATCTTCTTTGTATTGTAGTTCAACATTGAACGTGACAAAAAACATTTCCTGCTTTGGAACCTTCTTTGCTTTCTCTGTCAACAAAATAAAATTGCACCTTCTATATGTTTTTCAGATTAGTTTGTAGCTTTTTCTAATTATATTTAATTAGCAGTTATAACACAGTAAACACAATCGTGTTATACTGAATTGTATTCCTTCTACAAAATATACTAAATTATTCATTATATAATCGACAATTAAATTTACCGGTTCGATCATCGCTACCTGTTGCGCATATTTTTTACATGCACCATAATTTATTACCTACCTAATTAAAATTCATGTAATAAACTCTGATCAACGTTTAATTTAAATGACAATATAAGTATCTAATCTTTTCTAATGCCATTATTGCTCCCAACAGAAATGTTTGCAAAGTATAGTTCAGTTCGGAAATTGTAGACAGTGAGTCCAGTGACTACTTATAGCTTCACAATGCAATATAAGTGACACACAGGGCCGGATTAACCATGTCGGGGTCCCTAGGCAATGCAATTCTCGGGGCCCCTTTTCAGCCGTTTGAAGATGATCAGCTTTTTTCAAGTTAATGATGGTAGCGTATTGTATGATTCATACAATACGCTATAAACGCATCCATCTTATTAGTTCTACTACTCGATACTAGATGGTTCTGTTCTGTAAGCATGAAGTATTTCATCAACTGACAGCATGCGTCGAAAAAAAGCAATAATACCTAGTATTGTCATTGAGGATACATATTTTCCAATCTCTATGAAACATTTTCAATTTCTTTTGTGCGCGCGCAGGGCCCCTAGCCGATGCGGGGCCCCTAGGCCTTGGTGACACGGGAAAATCTAAGATATTATGCTTAAATTGTTTTACTGCTTTTCCGCTTTATTATAAGCTTGTTGGTAACTAAGTATTAGTCACTGCCTACAATTTCCGAAGTGAACTATATTGTATTTGTTTTCTTTTCAGCGAGGATGCACTCAAGCCCAGCGACAGAGGTGACAGGCGGTTTAACTATACCGGACTCCGATCTAAGCAGAAGCCCTTTCGCAAAATGTAATTTTTGTAAAGTTCTTAATTCTTATAATAGAATGTTACCGCAAAATGCGTCTGGTCTGATTACTACTTTATAATTTTATTCCTGGGTTAGCCGCTAGGCTCAAATAACCCTGGCTATTGAGGGCCTTAAAAAAATTAATTTCTGGAAAAATTGTCTTCGTCACCCAAAATTTACATGTTTATACAAACTTACAAACCCAACCGATACACTAATAATAATTGGAATATTTGTTATTAATAACTTTTCTTGACCTCAACAATCAATATGATAGATTCCTTACCGTAAACGAATTCAAATTAGTGAATTACATAAGAAACATCAGACTACACTATCGTCCTGATAATAAAATACATCAGGACGATAATGTAGTCTGATATTTCTTATGTAATTCACTAAGGTGAATTTGGTTACGGTAAGGAATCTATCATATTGATTGTTGATTAAAAAATACCGTATGTAAATTTCTCAAAGGTAATTTGATTTCTTGACCTGTTTGTGAAGGAAAACCCCAAAACCATCAGTCATGTCTGTATACAGTTTAAAAATAATAATAATAATAATAAGAACTCACTGAAAGTCTCTCTGAAAAGTCGTTTCGCAGATTTTATATACTTAGGTGTTACAAAATTGTTATTGATGTTCAATGAGCCGCTACGCATAATATTACGTAAACGATTTGCGTGTTTGATGTTTGTTGTTTACTTGTCATTATCCCGTAACTAATATAGTACTTACTACTCTTTTAACAGACTTAGAAGAAATATTGCGTTATTGACAGTGACATGCACTCTGCTGATTTTCTAATTGATTAATTACACCGAGAAGTTTATGCTTGCAATATGACGGTTTGGTAAAAGAATCGGAAGTAGACATTAGACATTATAATAACGTCTATGATTTTTACGGAACGTCTTTCATTATATAATTTTTTATTATCATTGAACGTGCACTGTGGAAAGCACTGATCTCTATTTATATGGATTGTAAATGGCTGTCGTTTTGCGAAACCAACGTGTAGAATCATGATACTACAGCATCATCTGGAAACGGGACTATTGGGACGGCCAGACATTTTGTTATAGGTCAACACGTTAGATATATTGATAATTCAAAATTTCCGTCAAAGTTGTCACCCACAGCTCCCCAGCTCTCTAGCGCCTGTCGCTTCAGGTCATTTATTAATTCACTATAGATGCTGCAGTCCGGCTTCGCCCGGGTGCAGATTTAATATATAAAAATACTTGCGGACCCGACCTATTGCTCCGCTCACGTATATTTAGTATATTGTTAATTTGTTATCCCCCCGCGTAGCTTTCAATTAGTGAAAGAATTTTTAGAATCGGTTTAGTAGTTCCAGAGATAAGAATTTATTAGCCTCTCCGCAAGAATTTCTCCCCCTGCACCCCCCAAGAATTTCTCCCCCTACCACCTCGCGAGAATCTCTCCCCCTGCGTAGCTTTCTATTAGTGAAAGAATTTTTAGAATCGGTTTAGTAGTTCCAGAGATAAGAATTTATGATGAAATCTCCCCCTCCGCGATCGGGATAAAAACTGTCCTATGATTCAAGTTGGAGCAAATAATACACATTTACAAAATTTCATTAAAATCGGATGGTTTCGGTGATTAGCGTGAACGAACATCGTGACACGGGATTTTTATATACTTATTAAGATAGCTTTTTCCCGCGACTTATTATTGGTGTATAATCAGGGACGTAACTAGGCTAAATATCACCCGGGGAAATATCTCACTTTGGCGCCACCCCCCTAAACTTGACGTATATGAAAGAAAGAATTTGAGTATTTTGAAAATAACAATTTCGGAAAGTGACAACCGGAAATTGCAAAGCATTGTTATTTAACAATGTTCCACAATTTTCAATTGTTCGTAAGTTTAGCTAAACAATGAAGATTAGCAGCATTATTACGTTTTTTTTTATTTTTTTTTCGGGTAATTTCGGTTATAGTTTTTTTGATCCAAAATATGGCGCCCCCGAAGATTTGGCACCCTAAGCTATAGCCTACTTATAGCCTAGTGGTAAATCTGCCTCTGCATATATGTTTATTTTATTACGTATAGATAAGTTGATTTAAGACACAACAGTATCACCTGACACCTTGTGGCGCAATATTTCAAATCTTTGGCGCGCCAGTTTAAAATTTTATTAATATTATTTATTTATTTATTTAATTATTTTTATCTTCCACTTGTATTTTTTGGAAAACAACAATTGCCATTTTGGCGCCCCTAAAAATCGACGCCCGGGGCACAAGCCCCGTCAGCCCCCCCCCCTAGTTACGTCCCTGTGTATAATATTATATTTCCAATCCAACTTGGAATCAATCCGATTTGCACCCGGGCGCAGCACAGGCCGGCAGATAGTACAGCTGAACATTCCACAAGAAATAAGCTATCGAATGGTAAAAACCGCATTCAAATCTGTTCAGTATTTCTCGAGATTTGCCGATACAAACAGATAGATAGACACCTATACCGTAACTTCATTTTTTATATAGGGTGTTCTCGATTTACTTATTTAATTTTTAATGGTTGATAGTAAAGGTCAAAAGGAAAAGATTAGTGTTAAAACACCCCAGTAAAAGTTGTATGATAATTTTGATGCACTGAAAAAAGTCAGAAAATCTCGAGGTTTTTCGACTCCCCCCACGTTTTGAGGTCGAAAACTCAGATTCTGCTCCATGCAGAGTTCTGTACCCACAAACAACATAACTACCCAAATATCATTAACTTTGGAATACTTTCCAGGTAAAAAGTACCTGCCTGCTGGACTAAAATTAGCATCATGTCAACTAATTCAATTAATTAATTTAAATAATCATTTTCCTCTATCTTATCATGCAACTTTTACTAAGGTGTTTTACTATCATCCATTAAAAATAAAGGAAGTACACTGAGAACACCCTGTATAATCCTATGATTCTTTTCCTATATAGTACAAGACATAAATTAGGTGTGAAGAAAAATCCTTCGTTAATAAGTAAAAAAAAAGTTAATTTCAAATCAACTCTTTAATTTGGTGCACTATTAACTGTGCATGCTTTATGTATTTATGCAGATTGGAGAATTTTAGTTTACTAAAAGATAATTACTGCACACATCAGTAAACTGAGGTAATAAGTAAAAATTAAACTAATTGAGCGTAACAGTACCAACTATCTATACAAAAAACGAAATTTAATTATAGTCAACGATAAAATTACAAATTAACGTATAATATACAAGAATTTATTTAAGAGAAAAGTAGGTTTTCTTGTAAGTATGTAAGTATGTCAATTTACAATATAGGTGTAAGTATTTAAAATTATACAGTTGAACAATATGTATTTATTTTTATTATATTTTCGCAGTTGCTTCCAGTTTCGTAATTGGATTAAACATTTAAGTCAATTAACTGTGATTGTAGAATATAGATGCTCGACAACTGAGGACATTAGCGTAATTAATTGTTCAGAAAATTGATTAATCTTTGCATAGGCAATTTAAATTATACGTAGTGAACGTCTAAAGTGCCATCTTAACTTTTGAACGATTGAGTTAAAGAGTTCGCACAAAATCGAGGTAAAATTATGTCACATAAACTATCTTTTGAAGATAAATTTATATTCGAAAATTTAAAGATGGTGCCAGGGGCACTATCAACTCAGTATTTTTAGATAGCAAAGGGGGTAGTTTGCACCTCATTTGAAAGGTATTTCAAGTCTCTATACACTCGTCTTAAAAAAATTGGAAATGCAAAATTACAAAACAAGGTTTCCAGTATAAAAAGTAGCCGGTTAAAACATATATGTATTAAAGTTTTAATATACTATAATATACTATAGTAATGAGATGACACTAAAAATACTTTTACCAGGCTACTGTTCATACTAGAACCTTGCTTTGTAATTGTGATAGGCGTGGTTGGTTTTTTTCAACATTTTTTTTTAGTTTCTTAAAATGTTCGACTTACTTGCATTTTATTCTGTTCAGTGCCCCTGGCGCTTTCTTTGGATTTTAAAAAATAAATTTATCTTCAAAAGATAGTTCATGTGAAAAAATTTTACCTCGATTTTGTTCGAAATCTTTAACTCAATTCGTAAATATTTAAGGAGGGAGGGTACACTTATTACGCGCATTGTATTACATGCAAATTGGTATCAGGAAGCAATGGACTGTCACATATTATATTTTAATAAATTGATATAACGTATTAAGTACAACTATTAATAATTAATTATTTTTTATCTACTGCAGAGGCACATTACAAAAAAAAGATAAAAACATTTTCAGGTCAGATTTTATTGCTAAGCAAAAAGAACTTATGTGTACAAATAAAGAAACACTTTCATTTCTTAACTTTTGCACTGACCTTGATTATTTTTCTTAAAATTTTATTCATCTTTTCACTGTGAATTTATAATTTAGGTACCTATAATTAGATAGCTACATCTTTCTAAAATATCGTCATTCAACATAAGTATGTAACTAAATAAAAAATGTATGTCATTAATGAGTTATCAGTTACTTTACAGTGACCCATAGTAGATTATCATTTCCTTTTTTACCCGACTGCGAAAAGGGAAGGGTTATTTATTTTACGATAAGCTGACAGAAATTTGCAGTATGTTTACTGTGTAGGCACTGTGTAATATTATTGGTTAATCATCCAGCGCGAAACTAGCTGCAGGTTCAAGTTCCGACATTGACTTTCATTCTTTTCTATATTCTTATTATAACAAATATTGGGTGTCAACAGCCTTTACATTATTAAAGATTTATTGTTATTTCCAAATAAAAAAGTGACAATAATGGAAGAAGCCTTGGCTTTTATTTCTTATTTTGGTAAATCAAATGTCAGATCTTATTCCAGTTTTTATTATTTACAAAATAGCATTGCAAATTTGTTAAAATATGTGAAACAGTTTGGATTCATCTAGAAGTTACTGTCAATAATATGTGTTTATTTTCCAGCTAAAATGTGTCTACATCGAATTCATACTTGTTATTTCAATTTTGAAAGTTACATTGTTAGTTATAAATTTCAAATAAAACACTGTGAGTTTAAAAATGAATGAAAACTCATCAAATTGTAAGTACATTGTGAATGCTGTTCAAATGGCAACTATATGACTCTACGGTCGCTCTCCCACAAGTAATACGCGACAACGACGCAACCGCGACACTGCGTTTTTTCGACGACTCTTAAATTATTTCAAACAAAATTTCTCCTGCCAAAGATGACGCTAATGACCTCTGTTGTCGAGCGTCTATAATTTACAATTCATTCATTCCTACCAAAGATACAGATGCTCAACTACGACGCGAAACTCGTAGTTATCTATATGAGCTAAATGTGGATATCAGTTTCATTTATAAAAATTTACAGTAGCTTTTCTGGTTCTTTAACTCAGTGCTTCTAAGTTGTAGCCCTTCCCCTCTTGCGTTACTTGTCCACACTCCTGCACGTTGATACTGTGGTATGCTAGGTTCGACAGTAGTCGCTAGTCAGTAAGTTCATAGTTAGGACTAGGGAATGCAATCTCGAGCCGAGATTGGCAATTTGAGATAAGTCTGAGTTCGAGATTGGCCATTCGAGATCTCGCCAGATTGTCTGGCGAAATCTCCACAATATCGAGATTTCGCCTACTTTTAAAAAGAACGTATTATTTTTTATCACAAATGCTTAAACTTAATCAAAACTACTTACTTGGAGTATTGCTGTTATATTTTGAAAATAAAATAAAACATTAATTGAATCTTGAAACAAAAAAATCAACGTTTATTTAAGAAAAGTAATGAATAATAATCATCTGCGTGCACTACGCAGCAAATCACACACGCACACAGTGACACAGTTACACAGCACACTATTATATGTCAATTAATTATTTTGGAAATAACTTCTTAGGAAGCATAGGGTAAGTTACTATTAGTAACGTTCACGAACATTTGGTTTGAATTTTCTTAGACATATTCAGTAATTTATTAGCTATCTAATGCTTGATATAGGTACTTAAGTTAAATAACTGTCAATTTCACTCAAGAAAACAATTTAAATGTCACTTCAGTCAGCGCACTCGTTCTTGAAATCTTGTTCGAGATCTCGACCATATCGGGTCGAGATCTCGAACGAGATTTCAAAAACGAGAGTGCCTGCCCACGAGATTAAATCTCGAAAAATGGCTCGAGACCTCTCGAGATCGAGATTGCATTCCCTAGTTAGGACCAAGAACCACGGTTGTATACAGATCTTGAGCCTAGACAGTGCTCCAGAGCCCCTTATTGAATCCAGTTTTATATATTATGCTTTATTGCTTTCCTTGTCTTACTAATGGACTTTCCAGTCAGTTTTGGTTTTTGGTTTGTCTTACTAATGGAATAATTGCTGACTTCATTAAGCGACCTGCCTCCAACAATGCTAACCATGTTGCAGTGTCCGCAGAATATACAACCGCGAGGTTTTGACTAAGAAAAAATAAAACGAAGCACTGATTTCAAAACATAAGTTTGCAAGTCTTAAGACTAGAAACGCCTCTTATTATGCAAATTTTAAAAAACTGTGTATGTTACGCATTTTTTGACGTAGATGACAAAAGAAATTTTGCATTATTATTTATATTAGTTTGCTGCATTCAATGATTCATTTTACCATATCCAAAACAAAAACCGTTTTAAGATTTGAATATACAAATATTACTTCAATATAAATGTAAATTAATAAATTAACATAAAAATCTGTGTCAAATTCTTGTATGTATTTATATGCAAGTTATTGTTGTTATAATATTAAAATAAATTCAAATATCAATAAAATGGAATTATTTATTTTTTCTTTCATTTCTACTTTCTCCGTACAACAGAACTGTCACATACTGAGTGAATTATAAGGAAATGTACTACACGTATATACGTTTTTGTTCCAAATATTACATAATATTAATCATATATTATAGTAAGTTCCCGAAACTTGAAGACAATGCAAAATCACAATGCAAAATTATTACGAGATGGCGTATACGGTCGCGGTTGTTGAGGCACATGTAAAATACGAATCGCTACAAAAAAGCTAAAAAAATTCTCTACGTAGAAAAATTAAAATTGTGTTTTAAAGACCATTAACAGCTAAGGTTATTTGGGCCTAGCACCAATTCATTATTTTTTTAATAATAAATTGAAAATCCAATTGACACTTTTACCAGCTCTCGGGCTAGAACCCGGGAACTGGGGACTTGTAATAGAGGAACCATAGCAACTCTATGTAAACAACACCATTGCTACACGTTCGGCTATTCTCAAGCCCTCTCTACGTAGAATGGTCGGCAACCTTTTTGTAGTCATATCAATAGCATATGCTTTCCAAATGGCCCATTACATATTTTCAACAATCTTGAAAAATCCTTAAATTATTAAATTAACTATCTATTTGACAATTTGTGGTCTAAGACACAAGGAGGGAAGGGGGGTCAGCTACCTCCTAGGGTATCTGGAATAATGGAATAAAGTGTTATTTCATACAAATCCCTTTCATTTCCCGTTATTGACATTTGACGCCTGAAAATTCCCCGAATTACCCTTAGAACGCTAGCGTTTATGTCCTAATTGCAGTATGATATTTGGATGTCCATGTTTACTCTCACAACTATTGTTCCACCCCCCTGAACAAAATTCTGCGTACGTCCTTGTCCTAAATCTCAAAATATTTCGAGTTTCGACGTGTATTCTATTTGGTAAAACATTTAAATATACATAGTAATAATAAGTATCTAATTATTTATTTTATATGTAACATGGCATTAAACATGGTGTATATTGTATCTCTCTTATTAGTTTATTACCAAATAAAAAATTCAACTGGCTTACTAATAAAATCTTTTGTTCTTGTTTGATTATAGGTTTACATAGTTAAGTCTATAGACGCTAATGACCTCAGTTGTCGAGCGTCTATAATCTACAATCTTTCTCTCATAATTAAATCTTTCAAAACTGTTTTACGAGCAATAAAATTAATTTTCCTTGCGTTTTAAGCTTTAAAATATTTCAGAATTTAATAATACATGCTTTACAAATTATTTAATGCTAACAGTTTTATTTAGGCTGAAGTACAAATTCTTTTCGATACTTTTCCCTTGAGAAAGCCCGGGTGCAATACACTACTCACTCGCTACGCTCGTTATACTATGTAAAGAAGATAGATAGACGGATTACTACAGGGATAGTGACATCGCACGGAATTCTGTAAAACTATGAGCGCAAACTAAACTAAAAAAATTATAATTATTGTCAAAGAAAGAATATAACAAAAATAAAAATATATAAATAAATATCATGTAGAATTTAGAAAAAAAAATCGGTTGACCCTGCAGGCCATCCCTGGAACTTCCCGCTATTTTCAAGCGCTTTGAGTTCGAAGCATTTGATAACCCAAAAGTAGATTTTTGAGCTCGAAGAAAAAAGTGATGATAACAACACTATTTTAATTTTGAAAAGCTATAACTTTTGAACGCGTTGTTCGATTTTGATCTTTTAAAGGGCATTCGACGCAGTTTTTTAAGCTCTAAAAATACTGTAAGAAGTACAAAATCGATTGGTTGAGAAATCTCGAAGTTATTTTGAAAAAACACTTTTTTCGAAATCTGTTGACTAGATAATTTCTCGAATGGATTAACCGATTTTGATCCGCTTTGCGGCATTCGACGCAGTTTTCTGAGGAGAAGAGCTGATTAGATTATGAAATCAATCGATACAATATTCTAGAAGTTATTTTTAAAAAACATCGTTTTAACAACTTTTTTTTTGGTTTTTTAGAATTTCTCAAAATCTATTAGGCCGAATCGGTTCAAATTTTCAGAAATTCTAAGTTCAGTGGAACCCTTTCGAATGCCGCAAATCGCGATTCGATCGGTCAAGCCGTTCAAAAGTTATGAGAGGTTTACATACACACACACACATACATACAGACATACATATATCATCGTAAAAATAGTCAGAATAGCTTCTTAGGATCACAAAACGTTGAGATCTGATGAAAACTCGATTTTCGAAAATCGGGGTGAAATCAATAACTTCCCCATTTTTGAAAATTTTCAATTTTCTTAGCGAAAAGTTAAAAAGCCAAAAATTCTACTATGCCATCAGTTTCTGAACCCGGGTCCCTGTGCATAGAGCGCTGCGATGTAACCTCTGCGCTACGAGTGGAACAGTTGAGTACGGTCGTTTTTATGATATATAAGTATGTTTCGAATTCTTGCGGTCGAGTTACGAATTTAATTAATTAATTATTAATTATTATTACCTTCCGTGAAAAATTATCTAACTGATGGTGAAAACCGCATCAAAATCCGTTGCGTGGTTTAGGAGGAGTTAGCGGTTAAACAGACAGACAGACGCGAAAAGCGATTTCAATTTATACTATGTAGAGATAAGAATAAATCACCCATAAGAATTATCGATGATTTTTTATAACAAATTTATGTTGGGTTGTCACTTTTAAATAAAACACTGTTGCTGGGTTGCAGAAAGCATTGTCAGGAAATCTGATTTGATAATGACAGATTGCGACCACACATATTTCTTCATAAGAAAAGTATTGTGGAATTTTAATTCAATCCTGCTCAAGAAACTGATTTTAGTTGCTAAAGTCACTTGGCAATCCCCAGCGATTTTATTTAGAAAAATTATACAACTTAACTGTACGTGCTTTATAAACAGTAAACAGCTAATATGCTAGTAACATTAATAAAATTATAAACGTTCTTAGTGAATATTTTGCGTTATAAACAACAAAAATTTGTGATTTTTTAAACAAATTATTAGAAAGTTAGAGATATTATATCTAATATAACAATACAATTAATAAACGATCATTTAAGGCGTCATTAAAATAAAATTCCTAACTGTTTTTGCATTTAATTTGGAAATAAAGCAATAAAATTAACAGGTGTTATAGTGTGTGTTTTTGTCATTTGCAGATTTTGTCATTAGATGTCATATTACTGAATTCCTCAGCAATTTCTAATAAACAAAGGAAAGTTATTCCGCACCTATTTTACTGACATTTAATTAACACGTTTTGGCGGAAAACACAGTATTGTTACCAACTTATTAGTATAAAAAACTAAGTTAAATCGACTGGACCAAAAACTGGGAAACATCTACTTGCGTTATTTTTGTTGAATAATAGATAGATAGACATATATTGTAGATTGTAAACGCTCGACAACAAAAGTCATAGAGTCTATATTTTTGTCGAACAATACTGGCCCGGCGACAGGACTGGTCTAAGGGGATATTTGTACCGAGCTCCGAGTTGGGCGTGGAATTATATATAAACCTCTTTTTAAATATGAACTGAGCTTTGTGGTTATAAAGGCTTTGAGAGTAAATTAATGAAAAAGTAACTGACGCAATGCGTTAAAAATGGTAGAGGATAAAAAAGTGGTGGACAGTCAAATGCATATTTTTTAATTTAAATGTGTTCTTTAAAATGAGTACCTACCTAACTATACTTGATAATTTTTCTAGTTTTACAAATAAAATATAAGTAATGTTCATATTCTCGAAAAGAGGAATATTGTTTTAAAAAATAATAATGTGAACACATTAAAATTTGCATTACATGATTACTTGATAAAATATATAAACTAATATAAAAAACTATTTTATGTTTGTAAAAAACTATCCGCTATTGACCTCAGCTATCGAGCGTCTATAATCTACATTCTATAAAAAATTATTAAATTAATAAATTTCTGAAGACAGTCACAAAGATTTTATAAATACCTACATATAATATAAAGAATATATGCATTTCATAACGATCACAAAATAATTAAATAGCAGCTGATGATATAGTAAGAAGTTATTTTTTCGGTTTAACACCATATTGAAAGAACTCGACAACTTAAATAATACCAGATCATTCCTAGCTATAGGTATATAATATATAGCAAAATAGAAAATGTTTTTATTATTAAAAATAAAAAAAAATGAAAATACCATTAATAATAATTCTTTTAAAATGCCACATCTTGTTTATATATATAATTTCGAAGATAGTTTTTACAAACACAACTTTCTTTTAACACTTTCATTGTCACCTGGGAATCTGCTTTGTTCAATCCTAAACATAACCTTGTGTAAGCGATGGAAATCTAGTCTGGCAAGTGAAGTGAACTTTGTATCTAAATTTAAAAAGTTATATCAGTTTTTTCTTGAATTTGTAATCAGATACATAATATTATGCATATACTGCAGACACAGACTTATACAGAGTGCTCCAGACGTGACTCCCCAGCAGGGCTGGCGTTAGAGGGGGGTAAGCGGGGCACAGGTATCCCCCGAGGTACCCCCTTTAATTTTTGCCTTTTGTGATTTTTGAATTTTTTTCTTTATTTGTGCTGCGAGACCTTGCTTTTTGCCAAATTTCATGATCATAGGTCAACGGGAAGTATACCCTATAGGTTTTTGATGAGATGACAAAATGGCCGTATCTTTTGATTGCGTTGACCTAGAAGCTTAAATTCTTAACACCTTTAAAGGACCTTAGACCTTAGCATTTCGTATAAATTTCAACTTGATATCTCTATCCGTTCCTGAGAAAATGGGTCTTGAAAAATTCGTCATTCGAAAAGTCATTTTTTTGGTTTTTCTCAATTTTGAGCGGTTTCATCAAAAATAAACCATCGACATATATGTATAGACCATTTTAAAGTAGACATTTCAACGGTTAAAATGAGACCAGATAGAATATTTAAATCGAAAAAAACACCAATAAAGTTTCCCGTGGAAGATTTTAGTTTTTTTTCTAAAAAATGCAAATATCTTGGAAACTACACGTTTCCTAGATTCCAAAAAAATCATGCTTGTTCAATGCAAAAAAGGTATAATTTCACAACATTTCATGTACATTGAGTTATTTTTACATGAAAAAAAAATTAAAAATCGAAAAATCGGTTTTCCGTCATTTTCTCGGGAAATTTGAGGTTATGTTGAAAAATGTTTGTACAAAAGTTTTAGATTTTTTTATTATCTATAACTTGTGTGTTGAACATTTTCTTTCCACTAAGAGGTCAAGTTTCGCCAATAATCGCAAGAAACAACTTTCAACCCCTAAAAAGCTACCCCATTTCACAATTTCCCATTATCTCGAGTTTAATTTTTGTTTTTTCTCTTAGTTATAACCTTAACTGAATTTTCCGATTGGTCCTTCCCTGTTATTAATTTTTTTTCTTCAAAAAGGTATTGGCACTACCTATATCTACTACTTTTTGTGAACTTGCACTGAAAAACTCAAGTGTGAACTTTATTAAGTCCGCGACTGTACATGCATGTTCATTTAAGTAAAGAACAATTTTCGTTTATCCTCCGAAAATCGTGAAAGAGCTCTCTCTTTATCTTGGATTTTTGCTCATGCCAGGGTAGGGCACGTGCCCTCTCCTGTCTCCCCTTGGTTACTCCCTTGTGTATCGTATGTAAAGTTTAATTGCGATTATTTCGAAAATATTATAATATAACACTGGTATTTAATTACACGAATGAAAAGAAAATAAAAAAAACTTTATCAGAAGCGCTAAAAACACGTATATGGTGCTCTTTAAAAAAGTTAAACTAGTTTACCTGCGCAAAACTTTTTTGCATGTGGCTTAACAGTTCTTTAAAGTCCAATTGTTTTGTTATAGACCTGCGGCGCCGGCGGCCCTTCTGCCTTTGTGTGCAACATAAAACTTTTTTGCATGTGTCTTTGCCATAGTTTTCAAAGATTGATGTGTTTTGATACAGGCCTGCGGTATCAAAAGTTATTTACATATAGAAAATATTTTTGCATGTGACTTTGCTATAGTTTTCAAAGATTGATGTGTTTTGATACGGGCCTGCGGCGCCATAGGTTATTTGCATATACAAAGCTTTATTATCATATTGTATATTTGCGATAGTTTTCAAAAGTTGGTGTGTTTTGATACAGGCCTGCGGCGCCAGATGTGCGGCCCTTCGGGCCGCCAAACAGAAAATTTTTTGCATATGCGAAACTTTTTTGAATTTTTGCAATAGTTTTCAAAGATAGATGTGTTTAAGAAAAAAAAAACATTAAGGCTGTAAAGGGGCCTAAATGTATACAATAAATAAGTATATTTTGTTCAATAAGGAAGTGGGTGAATAAAACGGCTTAAAATTATTTTTATTTTTTTGAAAGTTACTACCTACAGCAGGTAGAATAATAATTCAGACTAACATCAAACATGAATATAAATTTAGAATTGTAATGATGAGCTGTATTAGATTATGCAACAAAATAATGATCAATTTTTTCTAGAGGAATCTGCAATATTTATTTAATCTTTGCATGTTTATGAGTTACGGTAGAATAATTTTTCTCTTTATTGATATGAACTGAATAAAAAATAAATACATGAATAGGAAATGCCAACTTGTAGCATATACGCACCATATACATATAAGACTTTTTTCTAATATTGATTACGAGAAGCACCAACCAGACTAGACACCAGTACCAAACCAAATAAATCTATGTTACGTAATAATGCTGGGTGCTATTGAATCCGACGAAGCAAATCACATTATTGTTGCGTAACAACAATGCGGTTATTGGTTTGTTGATAAACCGTAACAAATTCATATTTGTATCTATTGTTGTGAGAATGAAGTGCATTTCCTCTTCTGTTGAGTTCGTGTCAGTTATTTTTGAAAAAGAAAAAAAAAACACAATATTATAAACAATAGGTACGTTAAATTTTATTATATTTATTTTATAATGCTGATTATAATTACAGTAGAATCCGAAATAATCGAGCCCGTTTTATCTGAGTTCGCGATGTATAAAAATCTAATTTTTACTCTCCGTATTAACCGAGCCTTCGCGCGTAAGATATCAGAGGCTAATGACCTCTGTTGTCGAGCGTCTATAATTCACAATTCATTAAATTCGTCCGTAAGAGACCGGATTTTGAGCAATGCGATTGACAAACATATTTTAATGAGTACCTAAATGTAGATTTTCTTATAGAGATCAGGTATGTTATGGAGCTCCGTAACCGTAACTATCGGATATTCGAAATAATTTCATAAATATCCGCATCCATAACCGAAACCAATAAAAGACTCCTAATATATCCGTATTCATATTCAGATCCGAAATCTGATATCCCTAACAACCCTGACTGGAATTAAGTATATAAGTGATATCTTAAAGTTTATATTATTACTTCCCACCTCTACTATGGTAGGGAAGTAATGGATTTAGTCCGAAAAAAATATTTCGGGATTTTAACAGATCTTTACGTTTTGAGACCCTAGCAATCGTTTAAGATCATTTTCTGACTGATGTCTGTATGTGTGTGTGTGTGTATGTGATCAATTTTTCGCCTTCGATATCGTAAAAACGGAACAACATACGGACATACCGATTGTTCTATTGTGTTTATCAGCCTTTAACTTAGATCTGATTAGATTTTGAGTCAAATCGGTTCAGTGGATCCTGAGATATTAGAAAAAACGTTCTCAATTTCACGTATTAACATAGGTAAAAAAAAATATAAATGAATTCTAGATGTTATAATATGAAAAAATGTAAATATTTTTTTTCTCTAAAATGTACAGTTTTCGAGAAAAAAAATATTTTACTAAAAAAATAAAAATTGTACGTAAATCAAGGTAACCATGATTTTTGCTATATTAAGCTAGCTATCTAGATCACTAAACAAAAAAGAGGGCCAAGCTTTTTTTCAAAGAATAAAAAAAGAGTGTTTATTTTTTGCAAATATTTACTAGGTGGGAAGTATAGGACTGGTCATCAGTCGAATTTTTTTATTTTCCTTTCAGTTATACTATTCTTTAAAAAAAGTCTAAATAAAGATATATAATTATATACAGGGTGGACCAAGTTATAGTAGCAATAATTCACCATTCGATGGTCCATCGAAAAATAAGTAGACATTCATAATTTTATTTTTTTCCAAAACGCTTCCTAAGGGAGATACAGCCCTTCAAAGTCCAGTTTTAAAAATCAATACTGACAAGTGTCATAAATTATCTCAAAATCAAGTATCGTCTACTTTGTTGGTTATTTTTATAAGTTATTTATTTGTTGTTTTTAATTTAATTAATGAATTATTTATTTAAATTCGTCAAACAGTAAAAAGTTTACAATTGTTGTACAAGATTCCAGACCTATTATTTTCATAGGTGGCTATTTTAGAAGTGTTCTAAACTTTCAACTCTAATTATCTCGTAAACGAAGCCTCAAATCGAAATTTTGCAAGAGTGACTCTTTTTTTCTAAATTGAACAGGGAATTCGAAAAAAATGTTATTCTTTAAAAATATCCAGTGGCGCAGAAAATAGGGTGGGAAAAGTGAAACAACCCCCCTGTATCTACGCCACTTGACAATTTTGACAAAAGTTACTTACGTCAAGTAATGAGTATCTATTGCATAAATACTTGTACCAAATTTGGTCAAAAACGCATTAATGACCTGAGAGTTAGGATAAAAAAAATAATTTTAAAACTGAACTTTGAAGGGGTGTATCTCCCTTAGGAAGCGTTTTGGAAAAAAATTAAATTATGCATGTCGACTTATTTTTCGATGAACCATCGAATGGTGAATTATTGCTACTATAACCTGGTCCACCCTGTATATATATATATATAACTGAAATTATCCGAAACTATCGGATATTCGAAATAATTTCATATCCGTATCCATAACCGAAACCGATAAAAGACTCCTAATATAACCGTATCCATATTCAGATCCAAAATCTCATAACCCTATAATAACACTAATAGAGATATATAGTTTTTTTTTAATCCTTAAGTATTATCCGAGATATTCGATTATTCGTGGTACAGAGTCGGTCCACAATCGGGGTTCTGCTGTACTTCTTTCATTATAGCAAAGACCGTGTGGTGGTATTTTGATACCAGCGGTCAGCGCCCTGGTCGTCCCAGAACTCGATATGACATTATTAATAAATTACTTTTTTTTCAATATTTTTTGTATTCATACATTACTCCAAAAAATTAACGCACCACTAAAAAGTAAGCAAAAGTTTAAAGTAATTTTTCGTCAAAACTACTGGTTCGATTTGGACGATTTTTTTTTTGAACGACAGGTTGTCTCTTTCAGAAAGTTAGTGTACTACTGTATTCGCATAGAAACCTATTTTTTATAAATAGCGGGTGTATCAATCATGACATGTTTTTTTCATAAAATTCGTAACAACCTGTGGAGTTCAATTGTCATCAGCTAAATACAAAAGTCAAAAAGCACTTCATAGAAGTGTATTTTCAGTGTTGGTCCTTGCGTATTTTTTGCAAAATCTTTTATTTGCACCAAAATGCCACGAAATCTTACTCATACTGACACTTTCGTACCTTTTTTCTTCAAATTTTGTTTATATTTTTCATTGTTAAATTTGGATTTTAATTTTCAATAAAATCATGCTATGCTATAAAATTGTTTTTCTCCTGTAGTAGCAAAGATAATAGAGTAAATCAAAAAACAAAATGTTACGAAAAGATAAGGCTGTTTGATTTCAATTTTTATTTGATATTGTAACTGTTAAACTCCACAGGTTGTTACGAATTTTATGAAAAAAACACTTCGTTTATAAAAAATAGGTTTCTATGCGAATACAGTAATACACTAACTTTCTGGAAGAGACAACCTGTCGTTCAAAAAAAAAATCGTCCAAATCGAACCAGTAGTTTTGACTAAAAATTACTTTAAACTTTTGCTTACTTTTTAGTGATGCGTTAATTTTTTGGAGTAGTGTATTACATTATAAGCTTGTTCTCTTAAAATTTTATTTTATAAAATTAAGGTGCCCTCCCATTCGCTCTAGTACACCAAAATATTTAACATGTTTAATAAAAGTAATAAATTACTCAATATCAAGAAACAAAATATGAATATTCCATTTCGTTTTGTACGAATATACCTATCCTTCCCAGGAAAATAAAAAACACAGTTTTGTACTTGAAAATTGTGCGTCCAAATTTTACTACAGTGTGAATTTACCCATACTTACACATTTTGTGACGTGTAGTACCTATAAAACTTAGTATTTTCACACACCAATAAGAATGCGGTATAATTTTTTTGTAATTTAATATGATTTAACTACATTGCAACACAGAACGAATTGAGTTTTACGCTGATATTGCGTAAAATTATAACAGATTTTAATTTTTTCTTGTATTTTTTAATAACACAAGTGTCTACTCATCTGTAAGTCATCCATAAGTACCTACGGTAAGTGAAAGGAGTTTTGCCAATAAAACACACGCGAGAATCTAGACTGACTACTTTTACATCTTGACAAGTTGATTTAAACAATTTATTAATGCAATAGCACCTACTATATGTAAACCGCTGCAGGGCTTCGGTGGCTACTCATCTTAAGCCTCCCGGAAAATTAAGGTTCGTGTACAGTTACACAGTCAAGTCCGGATTTAGGTTTGTGATGACCAGGGCTGTCGGATTGTCGTGGTTAAAAAATCTATCCCACCAAAAACGTAAATGTGAAAAAATGGCCAAGTTTGGTAAAAAGAACAGCTTCGCCGAAAAAAGAATTGAGATCTAAGTGTGTGCCAAGTTTTTACTTTGCAAGTTTTCATGTTTCATAAGTATTATAAATAAATGAATCGTGTGTGAAAACTTGGCACCCACTTAGATCTTAATTCTTTTTTCGGCAAAGCTGTTCTTTGTATCGAACTTGCCTCCTTTTTCACATTTATGTTTTTGGTGGAATATCAATACCTATTGGTTATTCATGTATGTATGATGATCTAGACACAGCCAATACTTAGTCCTTAAATTTGATAATTTGTAGTTTTCAGATTGTTTCCTTTGTATACTTACGCCTATAATGATCTACCTTGTTGCCAAATTTCAAGTTTCTAAATCACCTAGAAGTGGTCTAGATTTTTGATGACTCATGAGTGAGAGATAAAAATGGCACTTTTCAGATTTTCATAACTCAAGAACTATATAATAGGTTTATTCATGAAATTTGCAATTCTAGGTGTTCAAGAGGGCCATATTAGACATGCAAAATTGCAAGTGTGTGGGTCTAATATTTTTTAAGTTATGGGGGGTCGAAAGTAGCTCGAAATGGTTCGTGTAATATACGCACTGCCGGTGCGTCGCCTTCTTCTTCGAACTTGGCTGACACACTGCCGTGTATCTATAGATAATTCATACCATAAAATTGGCATGTCTTATAGCGGGCTTTACGAAAAACATTGCAGCTTATTATATAGGCATTAGACCTTATTGATTCAAATAGTATAATAATTTATGGGTCCTAACTCGTCATAGCTGTTAGTATTTTCCGAATATGGTATGGTAGTTTTTATGGTCATATAACTAAATACTAAAGACAAGTATTTAGAATTACCTTCAAAGCTTATTTATTTGAAATAGAAAGTTATTTTTGAAAATTGTTAAAATAATGAAAACAAACAAACTAGGTATAAATCAATTCAAACACTTTTGGTGTCTCTCTTGACCTAACGTTGAACTCTCCTTTGACATACATATACGCATTGATTAGAAAAAATGTTCTGGATGAGTTCATCGTTTCAATTTTTCATGTAATTTCGCTACACTCGCATTTATAATGAACTAGCCGTTACCAGCTGCTTCGCTCGCATTTCAGTATCAAAACACCCGCCGAATGGGTCCTTTGAATCCCTACTTCACACCCTCTGGTTTAAGAATTCACGAATTTTTCCCGTTTGTTTAAAGGCACTATCTATAAATATGTCAAATTTCAACGCTTCAGTTTATATGGAAGTGATATAGAATCATAGAATCTCCAAACAGACATAGGTACCTACTTCAAATTACATTAAACTTAAAATTAATTACTTATTTAAAATACATTAAGTACAATGTTATTATAGGCCTAGAGAAACGATTTATTTTTACAAAATAAATTATAGCCGCTAATTAAATCTTTTTACTCAAGATGGAAACAAAGTTTTTATTATTATTTATTAGTTAATTAAATGCACTTACAAAGTGCATATCTTTTAATAACATTTTTAATTCATCTGTCAACAATCTAATTAGATATATACGAGTACATACCTATAATAAAGCAACACTGCTCTAGTTTATTACACTTGATAAGTACTACTTTTTTACTAGAACAAAATTGCCCTTGGTCTTTGACACTTCTTATTGCATAACTGAATGGAATTGGAATATCGGATAATCGGAATCGGTAAATTTTAAATCAATTTATTTATTACTATAGCCATTTTTACCCGGAGTTTCCCGAGAATACAGCCCTTGTTATAATAGCATTATAAAATATAGCCTAAAAACTCAAAATCTGAAAATATCATCATTTTCTCAGATTATAAATTATCGTGGTTATTTATATATTTCTAAAATTATGTGACAAAACTATATTTACAGCGTTTTATTTACATAAATTAATATTGAAACAAACTGACACTACGCCTGACTTACGGAAACAATTAATAATATCTCTTTTTAACGCTCTACATGTGGTTGAAGTGCAAAAGCAAGAAGCGACTTATATACTTAAAATGTTTTAACAAATAAATAATATGCAAGAGAATCGCGTACAATTGACAATATTTCACTATCAAACGTTATTCTGCCTGCACTCTCCATCTCAAAGTCTTTCCCCTCACCTATAAATGGTTACTCCCGACGCTACTTTTAAAGCCAAAAGGTTTGGGTAAACGCCCAAATGAAGGACCAAGAATCACACTACAGATCCTACAGGCGAAAAATTAAAAAAAACATTTTCCTGGAAAAACTTACAACTTTTTAAAAATTACCTAATCTTTCACACATAGCCAAAACTTTTTTCAAAAAATTCGCCTTATAGGATCTGTAGTGTGATTCTTGTTCCTTCATTTGGCGTTTACCCGAACTTCTTTAGCTTTGAAAATAGCGTCGGGAAAGCGGTAACCGATTTTAGGCGAAGGGAAAAAATTTGAGATGAAGAGTGCAGGGGGTAACTTCCGGTAGAGAATACTCTGAAACAAATAAAATTTCTACAAACTTTGTGTACGTATATATGATAATATGATAATCTTCGGACGGTTGGACCTAATTTATTCAATCGGGCTCCGCGATTTAGCAATTAAAAAAATGTATCTATAGAGAGGAAAGAATTTTAAACCGTTTAAGTTCAATACTTTAATTAAATTTAGTGAAGCCAGAAACTTGCTTTAAAATAAATTTCAAAACGCCGTGCTCACAGAAGCATTTATTAACTCGAGTTAGTTTTAAATAAAGTTTAAACTGCATTTCAAAACGGTTATTAACCAGTGGACGTCTATAACTATATAAAATAGAATTACTCGTATCTGTCCGTCACACAAAAACTCTCCAAAGGTGCGTCCTGGCATCATAAAAACACAGTTTATTGTGCTTGGCAAATCCGGGTGAATATACGACTATTTTTAACTCGCTACTTCGTTCCTATTCCGATTTATGTTAGAGTAAGTTAGCCCAAGTAGCTAAGGTTATATATTATTATGCTCCGGACGAATCCGGGCCGGAAAGCTAGTTTTTATATAAAATTTATTAGTTCAGCTGAACAATTTATGAGCATAATAAAAACAAAGCCGTACAATAAAAATATATTATCTGGAGTCATCTTTCTCAAAGAACCCATTATACTCGTAAGTATATTAAATTCAGTTCAGGAATATTAAGCAGAGATATTCAATAAAATAAAACTAAAGATGTTTAATTTCTTTTTTTATAACTTGGTCGAATTCGGATCTGTTATAGTTCTCACTGCTCATCTATAATTAAAACAGTAGGCCTTGGAATTACATCGATTAAACGCATCAGTGTATTGTATTCTGATTTTATCACAGAAGAAGTGATTGAAACGTCACGCAATCTGTAGATCTAAGTGCACGACAATAAGTTAAGCCAAGTCCTCGCAGCAACACCGGCGCACACGTGTGCACTATTTACACGAACCAACTTAAGGCCTATTTAACACCACCATAACTTCGCTTTCCATGATAAGTTTGAAAATTGTATATTATATTGTTAAGTCCTTAAAAAAATGTCAAGCTTCTAAGAGATACAGGTCCTAGGGACGGATTTATCAAAACCTATAGAGCATCAAAACTTACAGTTACTGGGTATTAAAGCCTATATAGGGTCTTGAAATCTGTAGGGTATTTCCCATGCATTTAGAAACTTGAAATTTGGCACATACGTAGAATTGTAGGTACAAATAAAGGGAAAAATTAAAAAGCTTCAACTTTACCATCTTATAAAACCCCTAAACTACGGAATGTCTATGAGATCAAAACCTATATAGGGCACTTCCCGTGCAAAAATTTTAATAAAACTGGAAACTTGTTGAGTAAAAGCCTGAGAGGTGACACGGTATTAAATTTATTTCTGAACTTATGTTTCAAATTTAATTTTTCGAGTTTGGGATTGGAATGGAACTTGGCATTGTGCTAGATTCAGGGGCGCCGGAAACGTGGGGGCTCGAGCACTCTCTGAAATTTTATAAGTTTGCTTTTTATTTTTCCAAAGGCGAAGATGAAATAAGTTTGGTCCTCGCTCATATTGATATCTGTATCAATTGTTTAAAATTTATAAAATATAAAACATAAAAAAGGTATATAAGTATAAATATACGCATCGAATTGATAACTTCCTTTTTTAGTCGGTTAAAAAACATGTAATAATTATTATAATGAGAAAACAATAATCGAATATTAATATCTATTTCTTAGACTTATAACAACGCACATAGAGTAGCTGCACGTCTTATTAAAAAAATATATCTATTTCTTTAGTATTCTATGTCCCCATTGACATTTCAGAAACCCGGCGCCTGTTTCGATTTCAATAATTTCTTTTGATGACTAAACAAACTGGTGTAGACGGGAGCTTGGCATTGTTTTTCACATTTATGTTTTTGGTATAGGATTACTATTTCATATTATCGGATCACACTGATTGCGTGACTTCTTTTAATCATTCAGTCTATAAATAAAATGTATCTAATTGAAATATGAGAGAAGAAAGTTCTGCTCGACGTTTTATAATTTATTTACCACACATAAAAGATTTGTCTAGATAAACATTACCTTATTAATTATTATATTTCTTATTGACAGCTGAAGCAGACAATTATTCTCTTTTATATTTCAAAAGAAGATTCGGTTCTTACTAAATAAGCTTTCGGAGATTCATTTAGGACGTTTAGAAGATAGATTTCTAATAAATGAAGGATGGATGAATAAAGGGGCTAACATTTAAAAAAAGTGATATTTTCATTTAATGAAGATGCCATGTCGGCTTAAGGATAGCCGAGTGTATAGTGTTGTATACTTAGGATCTTTATTAATCTAAAATCTATTTTTTTTAAAGGTTAATTAGCTCTAGTGCGAATTTTCTACGAAACTAATAGTAGAAGTTGTGATTCTTGATATGTATTGATACAGGCTAAAGAAGAATTCTCCTGTGGCCTAAGAACCACAGAAAAATTCTTCTCCACCCTTTTTATCAAGTTAATTAGCTTCTTTTATTATCCATCCATCCTCTCGAAGGTCATCGATTTTTTTATCTATATTTTTGTATAAAAAGAATTTAGTTCTTAAAAAATTTTGCTCAATGCTACAGTAGTATAGTAGTAATTAGAGTAAAATTAATAATATTGAAGGGAGGGCAGTGGATAACGTACTTGGTACCGAAGCCTCTAGACTAGACTGTCGTGGGTTCGAGTCCCACCTGCGCTCGTGGATGTTTTGTGATGTTATTATTAGTTTTAAGAAAGTTGTTATTTAGTGTATAGTTGAAAGACGCTAATGACCTGAGATGTCGACGCGTGTATAATCTACAATAAATAAATAAATAATATTGAAGCTAAGTTATATTTTATTCCGTTAATTTCAAAGCGTTTTTTTTAAATTTAGTACCTACCTACTGAATTTCGACTACGCTGCATATCGCATAGTTTCAATAAAATATTCAAACCAATTCTGAATAAAATATTGCCAGGAAAATCTAAGAAAAATTTTTTGAGAAAATTAAATTAGATGCAACGATTTGATCAATCAACACGGACCTTCTATTAAAATCAAAGGAGTAAAATGTTCGTTATTTCAAATAATCCCTCGGTGCTATTGAATCGAGAAAAACTTTGCCTATTTCATTAATTTTGACCAATAATAAATTAATGTTTTTGATTGTTGCCTAAAGCATCCAGTATTTATAAAATATTTCAAACATTAAGCACTTACCGTCCTTGGGTCCAAATTTTGCGCGTTCACACAACATGAAAAATGAAAAACGAATATTAAAATAAGCAGGAAAGGCATAGTCGATTTGAGGTTATCCATTTTCAACTGAACATAGCACACGAAAAACAAAACCGAAAAAACAAAACAAGTAAAGATCACAAACGCAAGTGAAAGCAACGTGTTTATGTCCAAACGGAAGTCGCGCGTTGGATGTTGACTAAGTTGCACAGCGTACAAACCGCGACGAAGAATAAACTCCTTTGGCGTGCGGCGCTTCCCTTTCATTCAGACTTCTTCTACCACGGCACTCTCTCTCTTATTGCACTCAATTTCCCCCGTTCTTTAGACGTCTTAATATCTTAAATTAATTTAGTTTTTTTGAAGTGTAACTTTTCATGCGCGTTCGGACTGTTTAACGCGTTAAATATTTAACGCTAACGGTGTAACCATGGCAACGAAAAACAAATCATATATTATTCTGTAAATGTCGATTTTAAGGCCCCCATATAGTCCAATGTGGGACAGTGAGAGCAAACGCGGCGCGGGACCAAATTATACAGGGTGTTTCATAATATATGCGCAGGACTTCAGGATGTGATAGCTCGTCCAAAAATATGAAAAAAAGTTTCTATTAACTTACCCTCTAAAATGCACCATAAAAACACCCACTACCCCTTCAAAACCTTCACCAATTATGACTTAAAAAAAAATCCGCACAAAACATAGCTTATTATGAGTAGAAAATGCTTACAAAAGCTGTTTTCTGTACGATAAACGGTTCCGGAGATATTCGCAAAAAACGAAATTTTTTTTCAATTTCAACACCCTGTATCTCTAAAATGGTGCATTTTAGAGGGTAAGTTAATAGAAACTTTTTTTCATATTTTTGGATGAGCTATCACATCCTGAAGTCCTGCGCATATATTATGAAACACCCTGGTGTAGCGGGATATTAGCATCTATAAAGCGATATCCCGTTAACATTTCCATCGTCCCGCCGCGTTCGCTCCCGTTTCCCCTGTTCACGTTGGTCTATGGAAGCCTTTAGATGCAGATTTTGCGTACCTACCTAAGTAAATTTCTCTGTAGTGTGTAATATAATTAATAATATATCACTGTTTTCCGGACGAAATTCATGCAGTATAACACGCAGTATAACTTTGCTCACTTCGAAACTTGCGTTCCAGGTCGGTGACTAGAATAACTGTTTACCGGATGGTGTTTATACGGTTTGGCCGAACTGTATAGCTTTGCCCAATTACAAACTTGCGTCCTAGATCTTCGACTAGAATCACTGTTTGCCGGACGACACGCGACATTTATGTAATATAGTTGGGTCGTCGTCGACCGAACTGTATATAACTTTCCCCAAATTATTACAAACTGGCATGCCAGATCACCAACTGGAATCATTGTTTGCCGGACTTATGCAGATTTTACTGAAGTTTCACTTCTGTAGTGTATAGTGTATGCTACACGGACTTATATATATATATATATATATATATATATATATTAAATTCCTTTGGTTCCTTTAGGAACATAGGGCTTCTACAAATGCTCTGAAACGAGGTCTATCGAGAGCGAGTCTCTTAACTTCTTGCCAGGTGACGCCATATTCTCTCATTACGGCCTCCATAGTGCGTCTCCAAGTATTTTTTGGACGTCCTTATAAGTGAACTATAATTTTACTGTGTAATCTTTTAATACCTATCTAGTGTATAAGAAGTTAGTGGCGCGAAACACACAATGCTTTTATACAGACATTCTGAAAATTTAAATACAGCACCACTAAAAATATCAGTATGGAGAACTCATGATACGTACGTGATTGCCATGCTCCAAAATCATTTTTCAAATTAATCTTTAATATGAACATTTTCATTTGTCAGAAAGCCCTTGATATTAAGATACAAAATATGCATAATACAATTGTGTATATTTCCAAAACCTACCAAAATCAACAAGCCTTACTGAGACAAACATTTAAAAAAAGACATTCAGATCGGTGCGTTCTTGCAGAGGTTATCGTAACCGAAAGAAATTATAGATAAAAAGTATGCACAACATTTGGTATATTTCACAAACCACTGATTCGATTGGCACTAATATCAATGAGTCAAACAGTTAAACGTAGTACCTACCTTGCATGCTTAAACTGTTATGTATCCTTGCCATTTGATGTTTGAGATAATGATTAAGTTCAGTAGAGAGTATATCAAGTCTCATCAAAATCGGCTCAGCAGTTCTCGAGTGGTAATGATTCAAACAAACAAAGAGAGAAAAAATATGGCGTCACGGTTTCTGCTTTAATTTACATACAAACTGTCCAACAAATTTAAGAAAATCCGCGATAAAACGAAATTACAATCGCTGTGAGCAGATGCATGGGGGGGATTTCAGAGTGACTGTTAGCGCGCAACAACGGATAAATAGATAAACATGCGGTGGGTACCTATAACTCCCTTTTCTATGGTAACTGCTAAACATAAATACGTCATAAGTAGTAAATAACAGTAGTAGATACGCAATTGGGCATATTACGGCGAGTGATGACTGTATGTAAAAACTCGCTATCGCTCGTTTTTACAGTCACACGAGCTGTAATATCATTACGTACGAGACATATATAGTATTTTTTGTCATACCCACTACAAAATACCTACTTGCCACGTCATTTTCAAAAAATTCTGACAGTTCATTTGCGTCGCCATCTTTGTGCAAGTGCAAGTAAGTAATGACAGGCGCACGCAGGCGTATAGAGCGAATAAACAGAAGTTGCTATGGCAACCGTTATTTTCTACGCTAGTGCGGAAAATAAAACATTTTCCGCACACCCGCCTGTTAAATGACTCAATAAAGGCCGCTATGCATATATATCGAAAGTAGCTATTTTGTAGTACTTAGGTATTATGGCAAAAAAATATATGACACTTCTTATCAAAATAAAGTTTGAATTTTTGTGTAGAAAAAAATATAATACGCAAATTCATTTGATTTTAAATTTATTATAACATAACTTATTATTATTTTTTTTAATTATTTACTAATTATAAAATAATTTTTTGAATGTAATTTAACAAGGTACATATTTGACATAAATTAATTTGATAGCTGAGATTTCGGTTTTGCGCGTTTTGCGAATCATGAAAAAGAAAGTTTATGATTTAATATTGTTCACAGAATTTCACAAAATACACTTTTCACTTGCTATTTTCGAATTCAACAGAATCATTGACTGATTAAATTGCAACATTAGCACCGCCGATTTACGCTATAACTCACCAGACGGCAGGATCATGCATCTGCTTACACCAAAATTTTACGCAATACTGTCCATATCATATTTTATTGTAAATATTAACTTCTTGAACAGTTAAAAAATCTAAATGATTTAGATTTTAGAATGTATATTATGTAGGTATGCATTATTTCATAATATTAAGCAGGTAATTTTTTAAGTTAAAGGTAATAAGATGAACACGGTATATTACTTTCTATTTTATAAATTATAAAAATAGATATAATTATTATAATATTCAAATAATATACAACTAATACAAGTAAATAGTGTTATTATTTTGAAACACTATACCTACAGATAAATAATTATACTAATGATTAAATAATAAATTAATGAAGAAAAATGTAGGTAAAGTTTAAATAATTCCAAAGTCCAACATTAAAAAACCTATAAGTAAGTAGGGATGAAATTTTTACAAATTTCAATAGACAACAATTCCAGATTTTTACTTCCCACCTCGATGGTTGGGTATTGATTTCGTCAGATTTTTTTTTCGGGAATTATTTGAGCCCATTTTTGAGTGATGTATGTGTGTGTGAAGGTATTTGTATATCATAAAAAATGTCTTCGATAGCGTAAATGCGGAACATGCATTCATTTATTTCATGAGGTTTTTTTCGTTGTATTTGTCAGCATTTAACTTAGATTCGATTTTGAGCAAAATTGGGTGGACGATGTGATATTTGAAGATATGTTATCAAGCCAAAGGTAATGTGTTAACATAAGCAAAACAATTTAAATAAACTCTAGAATCTAGATGAAAAATATGAATAAATATCTTCCTAAACATAGGAAAAAATGTTTTCTAAAAAAAATGTGCGGAAATCACTTTAACGGCTAGTGATCCCGTTCTTATCTGCTTAGTCAAGGTGATTGTGATTTTAGTTGGTCATCAATAGATCAATAAACAAATTAGACAATTATAAGAAGGGTTGATTTGTTGAGAAAATGTTTAGTTTTGTGACAGTTACGAGCGATTTTCTACTAGGTGAGATTTGAGAAGTATGGGACTGGTTCGCCAGGCGACTTTTTTAATTTCTATATTAATTAACAATTTTGTGACAAGTTCTCTTTGCAAATTTCTCAATTTTTATTCGCATGTATAAAACAATTTTTAAAATTAACATCCTTATATTACTAACCTACATAACAGACTAGTGTTTGGTTTTAAATAACGTTTACTAGTGTAACAATTAATTTTGATGAACATTTAAATTTAAATATTCCAACATATAATCTAAATATTTCTTTACTAAAGAAATGTGTATGCAATTTGATAAGTAAAGCGTAAAGAATTTTTGTACCTAATATTTACACGTAAAATTTACAAGTAATCAGTGAAGTAGGTCAAATGAAAATTGTTATTTCTGTTAAAACAATATATTTTGATAATATACAAAATTTACAAGACAAAACTTATTTAATAATTCGACCTAAATTTATTCCACCACAGTTTAAACTGCACAAACGGAATTGGCGTCATAAACAGTCTATTAAAAATATCAAAATCATATTTCTTAAACCGTTTTAAATGTGCATCGATAAAAACTGATGTTAACAATATTGCCTTGGCTTCTTCAGGTACAGATGATTTTAATGAACGTGCCTGAAATAAATCACACATTTTAAATCAAAATCGAGCCCGTGTTCGGTTTGTTTTTATTTTTTTTTATCAGAATGGCGCTAGTAGTGACGGGTGAAACCATAGATTTATACAGTTCTACATGGCGCATTATGTTCCGAAACTGTCACCAACATATTAAGATAGAAAATCATAGCAGGGAATCAGTTTTCGAGATGTTCTATGAGGAAAATCTCGAAAACTAGATAACATACAATTTTGAGAAAATAGTTGCGAGATCATTAAGAAAATCTCTTTCAAATGATACCCACACGACCGAATACAGAGATATTTCAAACATCAAAATTTACGTAAAAATATTTTTTAGGTTCTGACTATTGGACTATATTCAGGTTTTATAACCATGTCAAATTTCAGTCTGATTTTTTTATTTAGTCCAGAGAAATTCGACTGTGATAGACATACGGACCGATAGACAAACGAGTGATCCCATAAAGGTTCTGTTTTTTTTAACCGACTTCAAAAAAAGGAGGTAGTTCTCAATTCGGTTGTATTTTTTTTATGTTTGTTACCTGAGAACTCCGTCATTTATAAACCGATTTGGAAAATTCTTTTATTATTGGATAGGGTATACCTCGAAGTTGGTCTCATATAAATTTTACTTAAATCGGTTCAGTAGTTCGGCTGATTTTAATAAAAGTGAGTAGCGGCGTGTGATTCCTTTAAGATAAATGTCACTTTTGGACACATCACAGAGCGTAAGAAATCGGTTTAATAAAAGTGAGTAACGGCGTGTGATTCCTTTAACTAAAAAGTAAAAAATAAAAAACTTTTTAATAAAAAAAAACCTCCTTCAAAAAACTACAAAAAAGAGGAAAATAAACTTTGAGGTGTGCGCCATTTTAATAAAATATGAAGTCGGTTAAAAAGTAGATATTAATTAAATTGGCACTTTTTAACCGACTTCATATTTTATTAAAATGGCGCAGACCTCAAAGTTTTATTATTTTCCTCTTTTTTGTGGCTTTTTGAAGGAGGTTTTTTTTTGTTAAAAAGTTTTTTCTTCTTTTGAGCTGCGGAACCCTAGGCAACTCAACATAAAAATTTCACTACCTTTTTTAAATGTTGATGCGCCCTCGAAGCAACGTCGAAAACAACATCGTTTAAGCGCGCCGAAGAGATTCCTCTTAAGATTTGCTCTTCACTGACGTGATGGAAAGCAAGCAATTCCCGTGGTAAAATCACCGTATTATTAATTGCGGCATGTGGAATCGATCTCAACATGTTAACTAAACCTTGTGCTTTGCCTAAATGTGACGCCGCATGATCTGCATTTATATTACGAATTCCGGCGCATTCCAGAATTAAATAGTTCACACTCGAGACACTCTGTTCAGCATAAGTCTCTAAACTTTCCATATTTTCAAAAAAATTATTCTCTAAAAATTGTCGTCTACTCGTAATTAAACGTTGAAAATATTGTTTTGATAATTTACTGTACTTTGTAGTCTGCAAGAAAGAATATGTTTACACATGGGCAGTTTGGTTTTACAATAAACATTTTTCATATACATATACATATCAAATTACTTTATGTAATTCTTGAATAACTGGATTTGTTGGTACTTTTCTGTTTGGATCATTACTGAACACATCATTTAATGAATCTTCCCAAAATTTGAATCTCATTCGACCAATATTTGGATCGCTAACTAAGTCTTGAACTCTCGCTATTTCAGTATTAAAAGCTCGAATTGTCAGAGCTTGAGAACGAATTTTATCCTTAAGTAGTAGCGTGCATATGAAATTTTCATTATCATATTTGCTAAAATCATACCAAGTATAAAAAATGTACTGAAGATTTTTTAAATTCCAATACCTTCCTTGATTATTTTATCAGTCTAGACATCGGATATTTGGGTACAAACTTTTCATCCTTTTTCCCGCTTTTAACATGCGCTTAGCTGCGTCAGTTTGAGTTTCTAAAAACAGCACTTTATTTTATTTTTCTATTTATGATTGATTCACAAATTGACAATTGTTTGATGATTTGTTAAAATTAAAACTTTGACATCTAATCCAAGAGTACCGGTGAATTTTCAATTAATATAAAAGATAAGATTGTAGATTATAGACGTTAGACAACTGAGGTCATTAGCATCTATGCCCAGTGCCTATTACGAAATTTGATATACAGTGTGTCCACAGACTCATTCTCAACATGGGGATCTTGTTACGTGGGTAATTTTTAAATAAATAAATAATACTAGGTTTCGTCAATCAAATCACTGATATAATTCGCCGATACGCTATTTCAATATGAGAATCGCGTTATTTGTAAATATAATATGACTGAAAATAATTAAAATTAAAGTGAAAATAACAAGTATTAATAATAAAAATTAATACTCGTAACAATCTCCGTTGTTATGGGAGATAGAGATTTGGTTAAATGAGACAAAATGTGCAGAATCTCCAGTACTACTACCCTGTGTAATCAAACTTTCCATATTCTGCTTGGTTTGCGACCGACAGTTGAAAAACGAGATTTACTTGCTTATTAAGTAAGTTAGAAAAAAAATATTTTCACTTTCTTAAGGCCCTTTTTTATGAAAATTTCAAATCGCGCGGTAAACACACACTCGTTCTGATATAAATGCAACATAACCTTAGGCTCGTATCGCCAGGGCCGGCGCGTCAAAATATGCCGCCTAAGGCGAATACTACTTTTGCCGCCCCCCCCCCCATATATTAAAAAAATTAATAAACCGATGATATATTTTATTTACTTAACAAATAAATAACAAATGTAATTCTAATAACAATATTTACAAAAAATAATATAGGTATAGACACTTTAAAAAAAATTTGAAAAAAACTCTAACAATATAATCATTTTTAAAAAGTAGAATACCGCACGAATAATTCGCTGCTACAAAAATATGCCGCCCTAAAAATATGGCGCCGTAAGGCGATCGCCTGTCCGACCAGGCGCACGTGCCGGCCCTGCGTATCGCAAAATCGCGACTGTCATATAATTCGTCACTTTTGCCACTAGTTGCATAAAATATATTATATTACAGCCGTGCGATAATAGTTATTTTCGATACGTGTGCGTGAAGTGAGGTATTCTAGTAGGCTTGCTAAAGGGAATGACGCATACACAACGAGATCTCGTTGTGTATGCGTCAGTTCCTTAGCTCGTGCCTCAATTTTAGCCTACTAGATATCTCACTTTAAGCGGACGTATCGAACATAATTTTTTTGCTTCTAAAGTTTAATAGAGAAAAAAAAATATGAAAACGGAAAATTCGCTCTTCGAGTCCTTAAAACTTTACAATTACAGACTAAGTTACGATTTAGTTATTTTTTACCCGACTGCCCCAGAAGGAGGGTAATGTTTTTCGAGTGTATGTATGTATCTATGTATGTATATTTCTTTATCACGCTCTGTAGCCTAAACGGCTTGACGGATTTTGAAAAATGAGGCTGACGCTAGACACCATTTTGTCAGAATGCAAAAGTAATTTTCCTTCTAAATACATTGATATAGATATCAAAATCAAAACAAAAGAAAAGTTTCGTTGACATTTCAAATAGGGTACATGACGTCACGGAAAATTCAATATGGCGGGCACTAGACGTCATTATGTCAGTACGCAAAAAAATCGGTAAAACCTTGTGTGTGGGGTATCAAATTAAAAGGCTTAATGAGTAAATTCAATTAAAAGGAAGGAAATAAAAAGTTTATTAAAAAACAAAAAACCCGACTGCGTAAAAATCGAACTTAAAAGATGGAAACAAGATCAAATGATAACATGCAGTCGGAGGCATAGTAGTAACAAATTAAACAGAAATACTTGATGTTACTACTATGCCTCCGACTGCATGTTATCATTTGATCTTGTTTCCATCTTTTAAGTTCGATTTTTACGCAGTCGGGTTTTTTGTTTTTTTAATAAATTTTTTATTATAAAAGTTATTAGCTTCTGTATAAATTATTAAAAACATGACTCTCTCATGATGCGGACTTTGTAGGCGCGTTACTATATATACTAACACATCGATCGATAGCCAGTAAATAATGCTTGTAATTGTGGTAGTTTTCCAATTACAGCATTAAAGCGCATTATGCGGCATAGTGCTCAACGGTGATGTTTCAACTACAGCAATGCTTCGCACAATCGAGCACTTTGAAAAGTACTGCTTTGGAGTGATGCGCGCATTGATACCAATCAGTAGCATGAAAACTAATGCACGTTCCAATTAAGCATTAACACACCTCGGCATTGTGCGCCACTGAGTCACATTATGCGATGTAATTGGAAAACTACCTAAATTGTATAAAGTGCGGAAATTTCGAATTTATAAGATGTAGAGATTGTACTTTTGCGCACGCTTTGGACTTTTACGCACGCTTTAGACTTTCACGCACGGTGACTGTACTTTTACGCACGCTTTCTAAAATACGCCTCTTCACGCCCGCCTCACAGTGCTCGAATACTGAACTTTAGAATCAGGAGTTATAAAACTATTATTTTACGTAGCCGACTAATCTAACGATATGTTGTACATTTCATACATGTGTTATAAAAAATAATAATTGTATGAAAATTTCGTATAACTGTCAATTTGCAATTGGAAAGTGATAGACTCCGAATACAGTGAGTGCGACAAGGACGGGTGACTTGAAACCACTCATGAAACGATTTTTTTTGTTTAGATTAGATTTTGGCAAAAAGATGAAAAAGAGGACATATGAGAATAATATGGTAAAATGTAATATCTATCTATCTATACAGAAAAAAAAATTTACTCTAAGAAGAGGACGTTTGGTAACCCTACATTAACCAATTTCTTATAAATTATAGGTAATTAAATAAACTGAAACAATACTAATATAAGATAGGTATAGGAACATTAATTATACAGGTGAATCTCTGCTGTATTTTTAACCATTGCCGACATTTGGCAATGCCAATTGTTTTACTGTTTAGAAACGTTGAAATAAAATGAATAATACATTTAAGCGTTAAATGGAACACGTTTTTAACCGACTTCAAAAAAAGGAGGTGGTTCTCAATTCGGTTGTTTTTTTTTTTTTAATGTTTGTTACCTCATAACTCAGTCATTTATAAACCGATTTTGAAAAAAAAAAATTATTTAAAAGGCTATACTTTCAGATTGGTCCCATAGAAATTTCATCAAAATCGGTTCAGTAGTTCGGCTGATTTTAATAAAAGTCAGTAACGGCGTGTGATTCTTTAAGGTAAATGCCATTTTTTGACATATCAGACAGCGTAAGAAAGTCGGTTTAATAAAAGTGAGTAACGGCGTGTGATTTTTTTAAGGTAAATGTCACTTTTTGACACTAAAAAGTAAAAAATAAAAAACTTTTTAACAAAAAAAAAACCTCTTTCAAAAAACCACTAAAAAGAGGAAAATAATGAAAATTTGAGGTCTGTGCCAATTTAATAAAATATGAAGTTGGTTAAAAAGAAGATAATAATCACTATAATATACTTTTTAACCGACTTCATATTTTATTAAATTGGCACAGACCTCAAATTTTCATTATTTTCCTCTTTTTAGTGGTTTTTTGAAGGAGGTTTTTTTTTTGTTAAAAAGTTTTTTATTATGGTACTGATCAGTTATTATGGTACTGATAAATTGTTTGGTTTTAAAGAACATTAGCCGTCCTTTGACACTTTATTAAAGGACAAAGGACTTTATTTTGAATTAAAGGACGGTTGGCAACCCTATACGAAACCCTAATAAAAAAAAACTCGGGTCGCAGTGCCAAACCCTGCCGACAATATAGTGTATTTGCTAATACAGGCATTGTGGCATTATTATGTGAACTTAAGTTTGTTTTTTGACAAAATAAAAAATTTAACCCCTTAATACATCCCTTAAAATAATTAAATTTTTTCTAAATTTCAATATTAGACATGGATTTTATCAGTACACGCAATTAAATACACCCTTCCAGTAAGTAAATCCGTATCAACAAACTAGTGTTTTCATAAAATTTGAAAGTCCGGTCCTGTCGGGCCGATTTTATTAAAATTTTACCAGCACATTTTAATCTTTACTAAAGAGTTAAATTTCAATTTTGAAACGATTCTGACAAATTTTTCGGTATTTTTGGGCCCAAAAACTTTTTGGAACCCCTAAATACAACCCTGAAAATGGTCCGATCGGGCCCATTTTAAATAGGCTTCTTGCGGTGATGGGTTCCAATGTGTGTACCAAATTTCGTTTCAATCGATTAAGTCTGTCGAGAGTTATCGTGTACACACATATATATTGATACCGCCGCCACTTGTGGGGAAGGCGGTCGCTCGTAGATCTTTTGTTTCGAAGTACCTAGTAAGAAAAAAAGAACGGGAGAGAAGGGAAATAGAAGATTGGGTTATTATGGATGGATAGTTGGGCCCATATTTTGAAAGTGACAGAGAAATAATAACCCCGTATTCTCCTATTTCACTTTATAAAAAATAAATCAATTTCAGACAAATTATTATAAACTATATTTACTTGTGAAAACATGTAGTCGTAAAATTATTGTTATTATTATTATTGTTAATTAAGTTACTAAATTATTATAATAATTACTATACAGTTACCGACAATAATTAAAGTCTAACTCTAAATCTAACTCCAAATCTAATTTCCACAAAGAACGGCTTAGTATTTACGGTACAGAATCTCACAGATCGAATCTGATGTACTACTGCCAAAATTCGTTTTTTGTTCCCTTTATTATTTTATTTTCTATGCTTCCCGGGAAACACAATATATTGAAAGCTCAACCAATTCACTGCGATCACCTCAGACAGCACAGCCATCCGAACTTATTTAAATAATAGTTATTCAATACTTAGATACTAAATTAATAGAACATTGTATCAACCATGATACAATTATACCACCCCCTCGGAGGCGACCAAACACAAACGGTTCAACAAGCTTAACTATACGAGCTGTGACAGACTGAAATTTCTGTACTGACAGATGCTAAATCACATTTTTTTTTAACTACAACCTTTTAGCTGCTCTACATGGGACCGAAAGAGTTCTCCAGAAACCGGATCCTGTAATACCACACTCACTGGACTTGTGAACTCTACAATAACACGGGGTTGACTATACCTAGCTAGAAACTTTAGATGGAATTGAGGACGCGTCTTGGTATAATGTAGCTTCTGAACTACTTTATCTCCCACTTGAAACTTTGACGTTAAGGTGCGATTTTTATTATATTGTCTGGCCTGTCTATCGTGGGCTTGAGTCAACATACGCTTGACATTTTCTACTGACGGAATTTCGGGATTTTCCCACAACACATCGATTGGAGATTTCAAATCTATAGGCAACTTTATTTCGCGAGACAGAAAAACCTTACACGGTAATTCTTTTATACTGTCGTGAAACGAGGTATTATTGCTGAACGAAATATGATCGAGCAGAAGGTCCCAATTTAAATGATTTTGGAATTGTTGCTCTAGCAGAATGGACAAGGTGGACCTTACATTTCTAATCACACGTTCGACAGCATTACTAGAGGGATGATAAGGGGAGGTTCGAATAGTATGAGAACCCCAAGAGGCACAGAATTCTTGGAACTTGTTCGATTGAAAGTAAGTCGCGTTATCAGTCACCAAATGCTTCGGTGCTCCATAGGTAGTAAACACTTTATGCAAACATTTTATTATAGACGCGGCACTCGAATCGGGAATAGCAAACAATATCAGCCATTTACTAAAACTGTCGACAATCAACAATACAAATTTATTACCTGAGGCGGACGGAATCAACGGGCCCATCAAATCGATGTAAAGTTTGTCCCAGACAGCAATTGGAACTGTAGAACTCTGTACGACTTTATCCGGATGAACATCTGGTTTATGACGCAAACATAGATCACAACCTTTTACTGAATTCCGAATGTCAACGAACATTTTCGGCCACCAAAATCTTCTCGCAATGGCACGAAATGTTTTTGAAATTCCCGGGTGACCACCTATCGGAGAGTTGTGAAACTCTTTTATAATCGAGGAACGGGCTACTCCGGGCACGAACAGACGCTGAAGGCGTCTTCGACCGACACACCGGTACACATAATTGTCATTTAGCACAAAGTTTCGGGTTTCATTGTCAACAACGTTTTTACGAAGCTGTGCACGAATCGTTCTTATTTCACGATCCTTGTCTTGCAATCTTTTCAGGTCCTGTTGGAAACCTGAATTTTCTGCAACGGGTTCCATAACATTCAGAACCGGTTCTTGAGGAGTCTTAATATCGGTGACTAGTCGAGTGAGACAGTCTGCAGTCACATTTTCTTTCCCTCGTATGTGCTGAACCTCGAATTCGAATCGGCTAAGGCGTAACAGCCAACGGCCTACTCGGCCCAGGTTACGTGGATGTTCCATCAGCCAACGAAGACAGGCACTGTCGGTCTGTAAAGTGAACTTTTGGTGTGACAGATAGGAGCGGAACTTCTCCATAGCCCATATGCAGCTCAACGCCTCTTGTTCAAACGTACAGTAACGAGACTCGGCTGCACTCAACCGACGACTCGCATATTGAATAGGGTGTAGTCCGTCTTCAAATTCTTGCAGTAACACGCACCCTACATGGGTACTGCTGGCATCTGTTTGTAGAACGAAGTTTTTTGTAAAATCCGGAAAACGGAGCACTGGGGGCGAACTTAAACACACTTTTAAGTTCTCAAAACAACTTAATTGATTTTCGCCGAAAATAAACTTAGCCCCCTTTTTTCGCAAATCATTTAATGGCGCGACAATTTGTGCATAGTCTGGTATAAACTTGGAATAATAGTTTATCAGCCCTACAAAGCTTTGTAATTGTTTTAAGTTTTTAGGAACTGGTAAGTCTTTGATAGCTTGTACCTTTTCGACGTCAACACTGAGTCCAGACGCGGAAACACAATGACCTAAAAATTTCAATTCTGATCGGCCAAATTTTACCTTTCCAGGATTCACTGTTAAACCGGATTCTCGCAGACGCCGGAGGGCCTCTCGCACGTGCTTGACATGAGAATCATAGTCCGGGCTGTAAATTAACAAATCGTCAAAGAATACGATTACACTTTTATATCGGAGGTCTGCAAAAATGTCAAACATAAGACGATTTAAGGCACTCGGTGAAATTGAGAGTCCAAACGGAGCTTTATGAAAGCGCCATTGGCCTTCAGGCGTAACAAATGAAGTGACGTTCTTCGATTCTTCAGAGAGTTCGATTTGATAGAACGCACTGTTTAAATCTAATGAGGTAAACACTTTGGCGCCGCGTAGGCACTGGAATATATGTTCGATAGCGGGGACGGGAAATGAATCCATAATCACTTTTTTATTTAACAGTCTATAGTCAATGCATAAACGAAATTCGCCGCTTGGTTTCTTAACGAGAAAAGCCGGAGCGGCATACGCTGACTTGGACGGTGAAATAACATTTTTCGACAACAATGTCTCGATGTGTTCTCGCATGACCTGGGCTTGCGGCGGACTGAGCGGGTACGGAGCTCTTCTTACCGGAACAAAATCAGACAGGTTTATTTTGTATGTAAAATTTTTCGCCTGACCAAGTCGATCTGTCAAAACATCAGAAAAATCATTACAAATGCGCTGAAAGTCTGCTTCAGGGCGCTCGATCTGTTGAACGGATCCCATCCTTTGAACGTTTACTCTTGAATCCGGCAATGGTAAAAAGGGAATCTTCACTTCGGGGGCGAACAGGAAATCCAGGTTGTTATCGACGCAATTCACCGAAGCCCCCATATGCTTCAGTGTGCGATAACCCACAATAATCGGATATGACAATTTATCCAAAACATTAAACTTTAACTTCCACGACAGTGTAGATAATTTGGATTGTAGAACCAGGGCTTCTTTAGACTCGGAAATCGAACCATTTGCTAGACGTGCATATGTCAACTCAGGATAACTTTGTCCTAGTTTCATCTTTAACAAGTAATCGGCTACATCTTTGCTAATAAAATTGTCAGACGACCCTGTATCTACCAGCGCTGATGCTCTAATGAACTTAAAATAAATCGGAACTATCGGAACTACCGAAATACCTGGGCGATAAAAACAATCCGAACTGGAACGGGAACTAATCGAACTAAACTCAGTATCACACGGATTTCTAGCCGGTACCTTATCTAACTTACAATCTAAAACATGTCGACCATGATACTGAACAACAGGGGCGTCAACGGATTCAAAACTCGAAACTGAACCCGCGACCTTAAAATTATTTTGTGGCATTATATTGCAATGTTGACTGAATGGAATGTACTCAGTCAAGTTATTACGGTGAATTTTGATAACATTGTCTCAGTTATTTTTCGGCAAAATCGCCCTCGGGTCTGAATTTTCCCGAGCGGGTCTAACCGGACAGTCCGCGATACGATGACCAGGCTGTCTGCAATAATAACATCCCGGACGACTTACATTAGAGACTACAGTAGGTTGGCAGATCGCAGCCTCTCTGGACCGCTGACGCGAAATTACACGAAATTGATTCGCCATTCTTTTCAACCTAACTAATGTATCGGGCGGATCACGGTATTGCATATAATCGAAAGTGTAACTATTTTGTTTTATCCAAAGTCGGGCCACCAGTTCGACTTCGGACAAGGCGGAACCAAAAAGTGGAATATATTTCTCGACATCCTCTATGAAATCAATGTAGTCCTCATCTGGACCTTGTTTTCTATTAATAAATTGTTCCGACAGCATAGCCCTATCGATAGGGGTCAAATATGTATTCAATAAGTCCTCTCTGACCTGAAGCCACGTTTGCGAAGGAGTGAGTTTCCGTAGCCACCATTCTCGCAGAGAAGCCTTAACTTTAAAGGTCAAGTATTTAAGTAATCTAAGTGGGGATATCAGAGGGGCACTCCCTATTATGTCTACTTCTACTATAAACTTAATTAATGTCTCTAAATTTGAACCGTTTATTTCAGGTACGTTTATTAAAATGTCTTTCATTTCATGATCCGCGAACCGACTGTCTGATGAAACCGCAGTAAGTTGATCGAACTTACCTGAACTGCGCTCAGTAGCATCGGCACGATTCACTGGGATTTCCATAAAGGTCACGTCAGGATCGAAGATTCCCGCCGGCGTTTCAGGAACAACAAGGCGATTCACCTCCATTACGGCAACCACTATCGACACCTCCGCGGACCTGTAGACGATTCACCCGACCACAGCGAACGTTGGACGTGCAGCCTACTATGCTCACCAGGCGACAACGAAAACAACTTGACGCCTCTGCTACCAATTGATACCGCCGCCACTTGTGGGGAAGGCGGTCGCTCGTAGATCTTTTGTTTCGAAGTACCTAGTAAGAAAAAAAGAACGGGAGAGAAGGGAAATAGAAGATTGGGTTATTATGGATGGATAGTTGGGCCCATATTTTGAAAGTGACAGAGAAATAATAACCCCGTATTCTCCTATTTCACTTTATAAAAAATAAATCAATTTCAGACAAATTATTATAAACTATATTTACTTGTGAAAACATGTAGTCGTAAAATTATTGTTATTATTATTATTGTTAATTAAGTTACTAAATTATTATAATAATTACTATACAGTTACCGACAATAATTAAAGTCTAACTCTAAATCTAACTCCAAATCTAATTTCCACAAAGAACGGCTTAGTATTTACGGTACAGAATCTCACAGATCGAATCTGATGTACTACTGCCAAAATTCGTTTTTTGTTCCCTTTATTATTTTATTTTCTATGCTTCCCGGGAAACACAATATATTGAAAGCTCAACCAATTCACTGCGATCACCTCAGACAGCACAGCCATCCGAACTTATTTAAATAATAGTTATTCAATACTTAGATACTAAATTAATAGAACATTGTATCAACCATGATACAATATATATATACATATATATATTCAAAAATGGTGCCAAACTGTTCAGGAGGCTATGAAACGTCGAGAAATTTTGGTCCGACCCCTAGGTCCCGCCATCCGACCGACGCCAATAGTGTATGTGCCATATTATGGCAAATACACTAAAAAGTAAGTTAATGTGTTGTGTTGCCCCAGGCTCCAAGAATCATCTGGGTGGCTCTGACTCTTTTCACAATAATTGGTAACATTAGTCAAATAAAATAAGTTCATATCTAAGTCCGTCTCTGGTTTTAACGTTTAAAAACGGTCGCCTTTAATTTACAATCTCTCTCTCATTATTTCAATGGAATAGTAATTCAAATTTGCCTATATTTCTTTCTAATGATCAAAGTAATTTCTTCAACTAAGTACGGGTGATCATGCGAAGTGAGATGCTGCGAGAGCCGAGAATGAATATTGAATTTCTGAAGGATTCAATCATTCAAGTGAGGACAGTAAAGACTGAAGTAAAATAATATGCAGGTAAGTGGAAGTTCACCATATTATATCATTATATGTATATTTCAAGTTAGGTAAAATTCGCGAGAATGGACACAATTTTTTGAACGAATCCTCGGGGAGTCGGGGGGCGCAGTAGGCTCTCGCGGACCCGGCCAAAAAATCACCAAAAATCGAGTGTCCATTCTCGAGAATTTTACCTGAGAGATACATGAATATTTTAGTTTAAATATCCCATGTCTAGATCAGATTTAATAAATAGATTGCAAAAACACTTACCGAACAGTTTCAAGACAATATTTAAAAGAAGTAAATCCTTTGCTATTTTCTCTTGTTATTTGACGCAGTGGATATTTAATTGTATACAAGTGATCAACTGTCAAGAGTGCAGTCATTAATTCTCTTCTTGAAATCATTTCTTTAAAAAAAATTATTAATTTAACCTCTTTCCTAAGCAGTTGACAGTTCTTGTAGTACACCATACACAAAATGCGCCTAGCGTCACCAAGCGTATTAGTAAAGAAGTAGTAGTGTTTTGGGTAGTTTGAATCTCTGCTAATATCAAAATTACTAATCAAAGTATTCTCTATCGAAGTCTCGTGTCTCCATATACCTGTCTCGTCCTTTAGGTGCTCCCACCGCATTATGTCTATCTAAGAATACTATTTAATAAAAAAAATGGTGGCTGTGAAGCCCCTGCCGCGGGAAAAAGCTAGTATTTTAAATCCCGTTTATAACAATAATCTATAAGCTACTAGGTCGCCCATTTCAAGTTTTCTGTTTATTTTTCATAAATGCTTTATTTTGTGCTTTTATTATTAAAAATAGCTAAAGTAGGTAATTGTGTTCACTAACAATATAATATGATGATTAAATTTATAATGGCACTTAATTTATATATATTATCACAAATAAATTTTTGGTAGAGTTGGTGACTATCGTCCGTATTAACGTCCAAAGCAATTGAGATCTTTCATTGGAATGTCCTCAGCGTCCTCATTTTCGTAATTCAGAAGCCTGCAAAAATATGTTTGATTAGAAATACATTCATAAATCTAGTCGGTGTTAATTGTTCAAATGAAAATTTCCCCCTTGCATATTCGACACATTATAACATTCATTTCGTCTCATCTAAAGGTTTTTTCGTACAGATTGAGCAGCCAACAAAAACGTTGTTCTCTTGTTTATTACTAGACTTTTTGAAGTATTTTTTTTATTCGACTGAGCGACTCTACGATCACATGCTTTAGCCAAATTTTTTGAGTACTCGTCTAGTAAAATATGCACAATATTTTATATACATTGGTTTCAAATTTAAAAACTTTTAATATTTATTTTTTGTAGAACAAATGTCAGACAGCAGTTTCGAAATGTTTTCTCTTTTAATGGTAGGTAATGAAGCATGCAAATCATGCCTGATAAACTGAAAATGTGTAAATGCTTATGTTACCGAATAAATCGGTACCCTTCAAAATTTGCAGCAATCGGAAAGTAATTTGTGTATTTATAAATAACCATCGTTTAACATAGAATAAAATGACGGGCCAATTTGACCTCTATTCATACAACAAACCTTTTCAGTGCAAATATTGCCAATATTATTTCAAAATGATTCAAACACCAATATACAACCGGAAAAATTCACATGTTTAAAATCATATGATTTTTCCCTATCATTTATAAAAAATATAAAAATTCCCCAATCAAATAATATTTTATTTCGGAAAAAAAATAATTACATAAATACAAACTTTTCATAAGAAGAAAACATTTTAAATTTAACGAAATTATTTTTATTTTACATTCAATGGAAAAAAATACAGAATGGCAACTTCATAGAAAATTACTATAATTTTTGTCACACACTAAAATTCACAGCCCCGACATTTTGCACCAATTTTACCCCAAAATACAGACAAATATCAAACAAGCTATGCGCAAGTTAGATTTATTAAATATTAGATAGATTATAGTAAGATATCACTTTTATTTTAAACGCAAGATAAATCACTTTTACATTTGACTAAATATTAAAAACGTATTTAATATAAAAAAAAATAAAATAATGTAATAGTATATTTAAAAGTAAAGTTCAAAGCACATTACTTTAATTGTCCCTTTTCTAATTGCAATTAGTACCACATGCTGTTGTACTGAGATTGCTATATGGCCTATTTTTTCATTTCATGAAACAGGTCTAAAATATCGTAGATTAGAATAGAGTCAATTAACACTACCTATTTACATTTCACCAATTCAGAACTGATTTTTTTTTTTAGTAATACTACTCTGTAAAAATACAACTTTCTACAAGAACCAGTAGTTACTGTGCTGACATACAACCGCATAGGCTCTTATCATACCAGAAAAGTGATAAATTTTTTACCATATCTCTCTGTGGTCTATTGCAGATACAATATTCCACAATACCCATAAATGGATAGAATTGCACTGTACTTCAAGACCTGTCATGGATGTTTAGTAGGTTCAACATAAAAAAAATGGAAAATTAATACTAATTAATACAAGAATAAAATATTTAATAGCTGTTAGGATTCAACTTGATTTGTTATGTATCTTACTTCATTGACGGATGTAAACTTATTGACTCTACAATAATTAAAATATCAAAATTAACACTAATAATGGCTTTAAAAATAATAATAATAATAATTTTGTTTCTATTCCTTTTTAAACATACATACGTGCTTGAATGTAAATTATATACCCTCATCGTACGTTGCTATTGATTGGTATCTATCTACAGTGAGCTGACACTCGTGTTCTTTGGAATGAACGATTATGGAATTAATTTCCAGGACTGTAAACAAACAATTCCGAGATAAAAAAGAGAAATATAATTGTGTTAATGTGTTAAAAGAAACAGTAAATATTTTAATTCAAAATTTCTATTTTTGTTGTTCAGTAAAATTGGAAGCGTTTGAATACTAAGACACAAAAAGAACCCACTAAACATATAACTCAAACCTGCAATATTTGTTTTCTAAAAAAAAAGAAGATCAATAATATTCGATTATTTCTATATGCAAAAAAAGAATTCATATTTCCTATTAGCAGTAACTGTAAAAAAAACGTGCCCTATAACGGCTCTAATGACAGATAGATAAAAGAAATCAATATTAACACTAAAATTTTCATCAAGTATGAACCAATCCAATTACTATAACAAGAAAAAAAAAACAGTTTACCATTTCTTTAAAGCGATTACAAAAGTTCTATACGGATACAATCACGAAACAATATTAATAAAACAAATTCAAACAGGACTTTTTTCATTTAGGAAAAATACTTTTATTTTATAAATCTATATGGAAAATTACTAAGCATATTTTTCTTCAAATTGGTTGACCTATAATAAAATTACTATAATAAAAAAAGTCTAATCTACTACTTCTGTCTACTTTTATTACATAAAATGCATTATGAAAAAGAATACACTCTTATGAGCAAAATTTCAATCGTATTTGAACCATTTTGAGTACATATTTGACTTTCTATAGCACAAAAAAAGAACAAAATAAAGTGCATGAGGGAGATGGAACACATTTATATGCGAGAAACTATCAGTACAATATAGTAGGGAATCTCCGGTCAAAAATTAATGCACGAAACAGACGTTTATTATATTCTTTGCTATTGTCAAAACGAAGACCACTGACTTACATTTTATCTATGACCCTTATTCGGTATGTTAAGATATTTTGGATCAATTGTGGTTGGTATATTTGTCTAGAAATCAATGTAAAAATGGACCATGGTCTGGCATCTGATATTAATACGTATCATATCTGTAAAAAATTTAATTTTTACTGTAACCAAATAAGACAAATAAAAAAGATCTATGAGCAAAAGATTTGATTAATTTTTTATTGCGCTTTCATTGCGTCTTACATTAAAATTTAAAAAAAATAAATTTCGAGACAAATTTTTAACAAAAAAGAAAAAAAACGTGCCAAATCGTTAATATATGAGATTTATGGTCATGAACTTGTCTAATTTTGTTTATTCTGTTGAGCGTCTCTAACCACAATCTATCTATTATCAAATATTAAAGCTGGGTCTAAACGACACCACAAAATATCCATGAGCAAAGGTGGGATTCGAACCCACAAGTCTGATTCAAAGACCAGCACGCTGCCCATTACACCACACTATCCTCTTGCCTCACTTTTTAACCCATAACATTCAAATTTGACTGATGTTACAATTATTCTGGCACATTACATAATGCATGCGATTTTCCCACATATAAATGTTAATGTGTTTGCAAAATAAAATAGCCAGGTTATGAAATTAAAAAAAATAAAGAAAAAGTAGCAGATAGACAGAAGCAGTAATATTTAACCTTTCATTACTTAGATTCATTATAAGATTTATGGACGTTTTGTAATTTAATGTGTAATACTTGTAAAACCAAAAGTATTATTAAATCAAAATAGTACTGAAAGGTTAAATACAAAAAATACACATATGTATCTCCCTCTTTATTTTCATTTGATCAAATTAAAAAAAAATCATAAAACACAAATCACTGTTTTTAACCAACTTTGAAATATTACAAAATGATAGGCAATAATACAGTAACGTAAATGATGCCCTTTTGTTTTCGTTTATTCATAGATCCTGATTAACTCACATGCTGAGGTAACCTCGGGCTTGTGATCGACGTCTTCCAATCAAATAAGCAATTAAAACAATAATCACTAATCCCGCCAGGGCGCAGCCAACTGCGATAGGAACAATGTCTGGTGTGTCAGCCGGCTCACAGTCTTCAGCTAAAAACGCAACATCGAATTTAATACAGCTTGAAATTAATTACAAAACCGTTACCTGGTCGTTTTCTTCAGATTATAAGATCATAATTTCAGAGCACGCGCGGACCTTCTTCGATTTTTTCATATACATTTTTACGCCGGTGTAGGTATTGGACTAATAGTGCGCCCTCGTTATAAAAAGAATAGCTTATCTTCAATTCTGTTATGACGCGAAATGTGTATAATGTAAAATCCAGAGCTGAATTTCAACCCGACTAAGAATGTCCAGTGTGGTGACAAGACTTTTGCGGTCAAAGACTTTGAATTGATAATAGAGGAACGACTGATTGAAACCAGCGGCTAATGAACAGAGAGTTGGCAGTACGTCGCTAGCGAGTCAATTGGTGTAAAATGTATATTTAAGAAAGTTGGTGATGTTTTGTGAGTTTAAAGTGTACAAAAATTAGTTCATTAAAATTAAGAAAAAAATGTTTTGTTTTACTTCGCTTACTCCGCGTAAAAATAAACCCCATGACTAATTAAGGAATCCAAGGGCAATCTAAAAGACCCACTAGTATTATACCAGTGGCTTTACGTAATTTAGTAGCATCTCACATACTGCGCTTAATACACTGAAATTACTAATTCGGCCCTGATCTGGAAGAGACGACTGTATTGGAAAATAACAATAAAAAAAAAAAAACATTTATACCTGTATCGAACACAGCTCCAGTCTTTTCATGGAAGGCTTGTAATTGTAAATGGCTGACAATCATCTCTGCATGTACTGGCAATGTGCTGTTCAGTTGTTTGGTTTCTGATTTATAGCATTTATAAGACATATTTAAAGGAGCTGCAAAGAGTTCTTTCTGGTATGACAGAGCTATTTTTTGAATACTAACTGAAAACAAAAATAATGTGATATTAAATTCTTGCATTTAAAACGATTTTGCTATTAACTGTTTACAGTCAAAGCTGTGAGTTTACACATAAGTGATGTACGATTTTATTATATTCGTATTGATAACGCTTTAATTGAGTGCATTACAAACTGAAAGCGATATAGAGGGATCTTTACACGCATTAAGAGCTAATGCACGTCCCCAAGACGAGTCGATAGATACCTTATTTGTCAAAATCTGTCCAATAGTTTAGAAGCTACGAGGAAAACCACACATACACATACATAGACTGTTGAACTCATCACCCTTCCTTTTTCGCACTTGGGTAAAAAGTAGGGTACCATTGTAAGAATGGTTTCAGGCTAAGAAAACGTGATCTCGGTCCCTGTTCTTTGAAATAACTGTATTTTTATTTCCTGATTACTTATTGTGTATAATCGTGCAGCTTCAACTGTAAAAATTCTCATATTTACAACTTACTGTTCAATCCAACAAATTGTTTATCCCTGACGATTACAGATGTGAACCTATTTATTTCGAATTTTTTGGTGGTATCATTTTTGTTGAAATTAAGTAAAATGAAATTTTCCAAATCTGTCGTTTTATTGTTAGGATCAGAGAACCAAGTTATATTAATGAACTGTGTATTGTTTCCGCACGATCCATCAACTGACGCGTTTGTTGGCATATTAACCTTGGCCGTGTACGATTTATTATTTGGCGCTTTATATGTGATACTAAACTGTAACGCCATATTGACCATGATGCAAGTTTTGTTAGCAGTGTTGGTGACATTATATGTTGCCGGCGAAGGATCTGGCACTGGTTTCGGTGGCGCAGCAGTTGTCGTTATAGGTTTTTCAGTAGAAGTCGTTGTTGGAGGTGTTGGTGGCGTAGGTTTTTCCGTCGAAGTGGTGGGCTTTACAGTAGTAGTCGTTGTTGTTGGAGGCGTAGGTTTTTCCGTCGAAGTAGTGGGATTTTCAGTAGTAGTCGTTGTTGTTGGTGGCGTAGGTTTTCCTGTCGAAGTGGTAGGCGTTTCTGTACTCGTCGTTGGCTTTATTGTAGTCGTAGAAGTTGTGGTAGTTGGGGTTGGCGATGGCGTTGGTTCTGGATTAATTCCAATATCTGCTGTAAAAAAAGTAAAATGCATTGTAATCCCTCTTTATGGGTACTCCTTATGGACATTTTTTCAGAAGTCCTGGCATTTATAGAATTTATACTAAATACAACCTTTACTAAAGACACTCTATATAATAACACCTAGTACTGCCAAATTATGTTTTCAACATCCTATTTTATGCTTTAGGGTAGGGATGGAGAACCTTTTGGCACTGGAAGAATTCACGAATTCCTCGTAAGGCCAAAAACTTTTTTGTACAATAAGTGACAACCATAGAACAACGGATATATCAATATGGACGGATATATTTGTTTTTAACATTGTACCTACTTAATTAATTACGCCGTTTGGAAATGTATAATTTATAAATGATGAACGCTAATGACCTTAGTTTTTGAGTGTATGATCTATTCTAAAAGTAAAACTTATAAATGATGAAGGTACATAATTTACTAAATATTATATGCACCACTAAATACTTCAAAAGACCTATGTTTGGAAATCCCAAAATTCATTCAGTTTTATTGCACTTATTTCTTGGGGTATTTCCAAATTCCATTGCTAAATTATAGGCAACGAAGCGGTTAAAAAATTTTCGTATTCTTCTTGATTAACAATAATACTTAAACGGCACATTTCGAAAACCTTGTCGAGCGTCTATAGTCTACAATATCTATCTCCATTTCGAAAACCTCGCTTGAATTAAATAGTGTAAAGTTATCTATATTCAAAATTAAGATTTGAGTTAATCTTTCGAAAATCAATGTGGAATATGCACTTAATATTCGATTCATTTTAGTAAAATTTGTTTGAAATTTTTATTTTGCTAAGTGTGAAAATGGCAAGTCGAGAAAATTTGACATGAATAGAATGTTTTTCTTCACGAAAATTTCTTTTATTGTTATAATTAATTATCGTATGACGTAATAAATTTAGAAAACTAATTATTATCATGAAATACGAGAGAATACCCGAAGTTTCGTAATATCAACCATTAATGATTAAATCCTATTCTAGTTTTCAGATAAAAATCCCCTTTATTTACTTTTTTGTCGAAACTCGGAAGTAATATAATTTAAATAAAAGTACGATAGTCGGTAAATTAAAAATTGTAGGAAATTAGTAGACACATTTCAACAGACTGAAAATTGATTATTCAACAGATATTTAAAAAAATCAACAATGAACACATAGAAAAATAGGATGGTAATTTACAAGCGCATGAAGGAAAAATTGATCGGCATAATTTTAGCACTTCCTGGGTTTGCTAATAATATTGTTTTACTGATACGCGATAAGAAATAGTCAATATAGATAACGCACTTCTTTTTTACTTCCCACCTCTACTATGGTAGGGAAGTAATGGATTCAGTCCGAAAACAATATTTCGAGATTTTAACAGATTTTCACGTTTTGAGACCCTAGCAATCGTTTAAGATCATTTTCTGACTGATGTCTGTATGTGTGTGTGTATGTGTGTGTGTGTGTATGTGTGTATGTGGTCAATTTTTCGCCTTCGATATCTTAAGAACGGAACAACATACGGGCATGCCGATTGTTCTATTGTGTTTATCAGCCTTTAACTTAGATCTGATTAGATTTTGAGTCAAATCGGTTCAGTGGATCCTGAGATATTCAAAAAAACGTCCTCAATGTCACGTATTAACATAGGTAAAAAAAAATATAAATGAATTCTAGATGTTATAATATGAAAAAAATGTAAATATTTTTTTTCTCTAAAATGTATAGTTTTCGAGAAAAAAAATATTTTACTAAAAAAAATAAAAATTGTACGTAAATCAAGGTAACCATGATTTTTGCTATATTAAGCTAGCCATCAATAGATCACCAAACAAAAAAGAGGGCCATGCTTTTTTCAAAGAATAAAAATTAAATTGTGTTTTAAAGACCACCAACAGCTAAGGTTATTTGGGCCTAGTCAAAGAATAAAAAAAAGAGTGTTTATTTTTTGCAAATATTTACTAGGTGGGAAGTATAGGACTGGTCATCAGTCGAATTTTTTATTATTAATATTAAATACTATTACAATATGGATGTAGGTACCTCATTTTCAGTTTTTAAATTGACCAAATCTGTGAATGATTGATGTTGGAATTAATAAAATATTAGATCTCATTTTGTAGGACTTGGGGCAATCATGTGATGGCAGTGATGACTAGCCACAAACAGTACGTCACAAAAGACTGACAACAGTAACGCCATTTTGACTTAATGACAATTTATAATAAATTAAAATGATTTACTTACCAGCGTTCACCAGCAATATCATTGAAAATAAGATGAACACGAGTTTTAATTCCATTTTTTTAGGTACTTATAACCGTTTGCGATCCCGAAACTTTACTTCACTCTTTGTTCTACACAGGCAACAGAAAATACTTTGAAACACCGAAACAGATAGCAAATGACTGAAACTTGCAAGAGTGAGAATGAGATCAACCGTCAAATAATCAGACAACGAATAGCGAATACGGCAACTCGCTACGCAGTAGGCACGGCGGTTGCCTAAGTTCATATGAATAAGCGCTATTCAGATGAATATCGAGGATTTATATTAAAAACAGGGGTGCTTATCATCCTAAGAAAAAAACAATGTGGGCTAACCACATAAAGGAGCTTTGGGGCTATGCCTATTGCAAGTACTGAACTGTTCAATTAAAAAATTCGACTGATGACCAGTCCTATACTTCCCACCTAGAAACTAAAAATTACCGTGGTTACGAATACACTTCAAGTACCTAAACGTTCAAATTTGTGTAGGTATTGTCTATCTCGTGCGCGACAAGTATACTGGGAAGATTCACAGCATAAATTTGCAAGAAATAAACACTTTTTTTTATTCTTTGAAAAAAAAGCATGGCTATCTTATCTGTTTATTGATCTACTGATGGATAGCTTATAGCAAAAATCATGATTTCCCTTAATTTACGTACTAAAATTTTTTTTTAGTGAAATATTTTTTTCTCGAAAACTATACATTTTAAGAAAAAAAAATATTGATTTTTTTCATTTAATAACATCTATTCATTTATATTTTTTTTACCTGTGTTAATACGTGACACTGAGAACGTTTTTTTAATATCTCAGGATCCACTTAACCGATTTGGTTCAAAATCTAATCAGATCTAAGTTAAAGGCTGATAAATACAACAGAACAAACGGCATGGCCGTATGTTGTTTCTTGTTCCGTTTTTACGATATCGAAGGCGAAAAATTGACCAAACACACACACACATACAGACATCAGTCAGAAAATGGTCTTAAACGATTTCTAGGGTATCAAAACGTGAAGATCTGTTAACAACTCGAAATATTTTTTTAGACTAAATCCATTACTTCCCTACCATAGTAGAGGTGGGAAGTAAAAATTGTGAAGCACGACAGTTTTCTTCTATTACTGCCACAGACGACAAAGTCTTTTAGTTTGAAGACTGGTAAAAAAATGTGCCGTGTGTGTCGTTGCACACGACTGAAGTTATACTTACTTCTTACCATAGCGATATTTTATCAAAGTTTTTAGTTTAGCTATTTTAGCGTTGGAAAGTAGTGAACCGCGCGTGTTATCGTTTAACGCTTTGTGCAAAGCGTTAAACTCGTGAGAAATCGCATAAGAAGTATAACTTCAATAAAAAAATATAATTTAGGTACTATCAATGAATTAAAAAGGAACAATTGTGCCTAACTTTATTACTACTACTGACATAGACAATGGACTGTAGAACGGACCAAAAAACTTGTCACTCGATAGCAGGGGCCAGGCATTTAGGCCAAAAGATCGTTCACAGAAATTGGCTGCCACTTTTTTAAATCTGGCTCACACAATAGTGAACATCATTAGTGCATATCAATGCTGATTTTCTACCAATGATATAATAGGTATGCTTGACTCGACTGATTGATTGCAGCTGGACATCCTTGTATCAATTTTTTAAAAATATTCTTTAGCTTCTAAATTAAAACAAGCCGTGAGGTGGGTCGTTTATTAGGACAAAAGTGCGACCCTTGAGGTCCACACGACGAACTTCCCAGTTTGATAAATATTTAATAATAATAATTGAATTAGATATTACACAGAAAAGTAATCATTTTAATCATTAAAACATAATTATTATTTATTTTTAACAATAATTAAAAAAAAAAAAAAAAAAAAACGGCTGAACCGATTTTTATAAAATTTATGTCGGATCAAAATGACGTTAACACGCCTCGATTGACACCCTTACGAAGTCGATATAATTTTTTATTCGCGAGATATTGTATAAAATCTACTTTTTTGGAGATTATTTGGTTAAGAAAAAAGAACGGCTGAACCGATTTTGAAAAAATTTCTTTCAGATCATATTTACGTTAATACGCGTCGATTGGCACCTCAACGTAGTCGATATCATTTTTCATTCTCGAGATTTCGTCTTAGAAAGAAATGGACACATACGTACGTACGTACGTACACACACACACACACACATACACACACACAGACATCTTTCTAAAAGTAGTGTAAAAATAGTGTAGTGACCTTGAAATATAAAATTTCTTTTTCCTTTTTGATTTCGATTTTCGGACCCATTACAATAACTTCCAATGGGAAGTTAAAAATAATGTATTTTGAAGACCAAAATCTATTCAACCTTTGAATAAAGTGTTATTTTGAAATCACTCGGTGCTCCACTAAGTGCCCGAGCCCGATCTAAAAATACCTAAAAGCGTAAAAACATCCAAGTTTCACACATTTTACCTAAGTGGCATGCTTCCCGATCATCTACCAGTGGTTTTTAAACGGTTTTATTACATATTTTAAAAATTTATAGCTGACAGAATAGATTATTACAGAGCAGTAGGTATACCTAGAACCAAATTTAAGTTAGCTGTTAAGACATCACAAATTTGAAGTATTGCCCAAATTTACAAAAGGCATTGATTTTTTAAGCCTCCATCTTCTATGCTCCCCAACTGCAGTCCTGAATTATTACATAGGTTAGGTAGCATAATATTATGTAATAAAGTTATAGTGTTATTATTACAAACAGACGCGAATGATCACTGTTGTTATTATTTTAAATATTTGATTTTGCATTTTATCGTATTTCAGCCTTTATGGAGAGAAATTAAAAACATTCATTTACCAGTGAGTTACACATTAAGCAACATATTAGGTGCGTTTGGTATCAAGGTGTAGTGTAGTGTAGTGTAGATAATTTTTCACTGAAAAGTGTAAAAAGTTCACCAAAAGTGTAAACTAAATGTAGGTACACTTGTAACAAACGGGCTAGTGTACATTCTGAGTAGATTGTACATGCGCATTACAAAATAAATTAATGACAGATTGGCTGAGTTCATTATTTCTAGTTTTTACAGTTTTTTTTGGTCGTAAAAATGTTAAACTCACTGCCATATTTATCTTGTACCATTACATTTTGAAGCTCATTCATTTTTAAGAGACAAAAAATGTAAAAAATTGAGTACGAAAAAAGTATCAAATCTGTCAAAGCGATTGTCAATTCAGACATATATCACGTGACCTACACTACACTACGTGCACCTGCTCAAAAGTCAGGACTAATAGTTGTTACACTTTTAGTCCCACACTGAAATAACAAACAGGTCAGTTATTTTACACTTTAGTATAACAAACGTAATAGTGTCAAAAGTGCTTACACTTTTTACACTACACCTTGATACCAAACGCACCTATTATGGTTAAGTAATTCACGCAGAAAGGAGATTTCAAAGTCTAAACTCTAAGAGCTGGATTTTAATTGGAACTCTAATTTCTTACACCCCGACGGCTGCACTAAGAAAATCACATTTCAACGCAACTGTTGTATCAATGTGTATGGTAAGAAGTAATTTACATTAGGGTCAAATTAATAGTGTCCCCGTTTATTATCGCTTAAATAGTATAATATCATCATATCATGTTATGCAAATAGGAAATATTATTAAGAAGGAGAATTAAAATATGCTTTTCCATTTGTTATTTTTAATTTTAGTATCGCTTTATCTGGCCTACGACATTATTGAAATAAAGTTCAAAAAAATTTACATAAATGACTAAAAATAAACTAGAAAATTATTTATATTAATTAAGTATTATTTATCCAAACCACAATATCATAATTTATAATAATTAATAAAGATGTCTTTAAAACTGCCAACAACGGCAATCCATAATATTTATTAGGACAAAATAATAGTATATTGTGTGACTAGTGTGCTAAATACTTCTTTATGCGCCTGACGCATAAATATTTAGCACACGTGTTGCACACTATACTTTATATAACACATGCATGGTTTTAGACTTTAATTGAATAATTTAATGTCACTGACAGAAGTACATCTCATAATAAAAACATTGGGCTCGATACAATATTTAATCACTTCGTTACCATAGTAACCATATTTCATTTATAACACCGAAAAGAGGTACAATAATGTTCATTAGATAACGGGTTTTTCAAATGTTTTTCCATTATTCATCGAAAAGCGTTTCATAATGGATCATGACGTCACTTGTCAATAAACGGCCATTTAGGGTGCATTCCACTTGGCGATCGCAACGCTTACAACGACCAAACGTAATGAACGCGGCCATAAGGCGCGAGCGTAGTGGGCGAAATGGTCGCCAAGTGGAATGCACCCTTTAAAGTCCGCAAAACTGATACGAAAAAACACTAAAAGCGAGCATGTGTTATATAAAATATATAAAATTAAAATTTCGGAGTTTTTAATTTAGACGTTATGCAAGTTTGCGATGAAATTAGACATAATTTTAATCAATGTTGCTGGTAATCTATTATTACCTATGCCTTTACCAAGTTTGAGAAAAATATTAGAATTTTATTGTATCCACGATTGGCCATTAATTTAACAGAGAATTGAGAAAACTATGAATTACTTGAAATTAGAATGTTTTGATAATGCGATTAGCCGATTAGTAATCAACTGCTTTGCATAATAGTATGTGATATCATCATATGATATGAGAAAGAGCATCACATGACGATGATTCAAAAACAAGTTCTGATCTTTAGTGACGTGTATACCAATGGCACCTCGTGCTTATTTAAATTCAGAAGACGAAAATATATAAAACATTATTCTCTCAGGGCTTGAAAATAGCAGAGCGCGTAGCACTGCTGTTGTTTACATGCGTTTCCATGGCTCCTGTATTACAAGCCCCCAGTTCTCAGGTTCTAACCCGAGAACCGGTAAAAGTATCAATTGGATTTTTCAATTTATTATTAAAAAATAATAAACTGAATAAGTTCAAATAACTAGCTAAAAAAGTATCTATATCCTCGATGTAACGAATAAATTGCGGAGTGGGGAGTGTTAGATATTGCTGAATGAATATTATAAAAGTAAAAGTGCGTTAAATAACAAAATAGGTACATATATAATCTGAAGCACCACAAGATCCGTATTTACGCGAGAAATGACATATTTTGCTGTAGATATAATATGCTTACAAAAAGTACGCATTATCTTAACATGATCATGTTTAATATAATTATTATTGTACCAAATTTGTATATGCCAGGCATGGGCAACCTACTAACCACAGAGTCTTTTCGGTTGGCTTGCGATCGCTTTGAAAATTAAAAAAAAATTCCGTTTAGGTACTTACCCATTTTTTCCACAAGTTAGAATTTTTGATGAATAGAATATATTTTTCACAATGACTATAAAAATTATAAGACATGTAAATAAAGAAAAAACGTGACGAAAATACTATACTTTAATCCTATATTGGCCTGCGGAACGTTTACAAATTAATAATGTAGCCTGTGAGCTAAAAAAAGTTGGCAATGTCTGCTATAAACTGAGGATAATATGCTAGATCATGACTGGCAACCAGGCAACTTTTTTGACCGGCCCTAGTAGTCCAATTTTTTGTAACAATAGTAAAAAGTTCAAGGTTTTTTGTATTTAGAGCTTTTATATTTTTTGGCTATCACTCGGCCCCTATGAACTTTCCCGGTACAAACGACTAGGCCCTGCAATCAGGGTCCATTCTGATTGGTCTAATACCCCATCTTGATGTCGTTTGACATACGCACACACCTAAACGAACGTAACAACCAGCTGGTGAACTCTGCATACTAATATGGATAGTTGATAGCGATAAAAAATGGGTTTTGTATGTGGAGAATGTTCAAATACATATTCTTCAAGACAGCCATTAATGTTCACAAAATTAGAATGAAAACTTCAGGTAAGGCTTGTAATATAATTCTTTTTATAAAAGTCGATCAATTTTTTGACATTTCAAAATAAAACCTAATTAATATTACATATTATTTGAGATATTATATAGGATGTCAAAAACTTATACAGTAACAGTGTTCTTGAGAATTTGGAATGTAAAAATAAATTCCTTTTGATTAAGTTTTATTTTGAAATTTCAGAAAATTGATCGAGTTTTATAGAATGAATTAGATTAAAGCCTTATCTGAAGTTTTCATTCTAATTTTGTGAACATTAATGCCTGTCCTGAAGAATATGTGTTTGAACATTTTCTACATACAAAACCCATTTTTTAATCGCTATCAACTATCCATTTTAGTATACAGAGTTCACTAGTTAGTTGTTACGTTCGTTTAGGTGTGTGTACGTGTGCCAAACGACATCAAGATGGGGTAGTCGACTAATCAGAATGGACCCTGACTGCAGGGCCTATAGTCGCTTGTTTTCCCGGTTGCCCCAGCCTTGGTGGCGCTACGTCGAACATCGACATTGTCAACAGGAGAATAATGCGAAATGCAAATAATCCTTACTATTGCAATTGGATTAATGATTATCAAAATCAGATGCTGTATTATAGCTTTCCTTGCTATCCGAGTTCCCACTGCAGTTACGATGTTGAGTAGAGAAGTTACTTACAATAATAACCATGGAGACAAAATACCATTACTCCTGCGTTTATATCGGATTTTTTTCAACCAATGCATTATGCAACCACTCACTAATGGACCGTTTGAGGTCCATCATAAGTGACAAGGTGGATTTTAAAAAATCCAACAGGAAATAAAAATTTGAATACGGTTAATAGACGATAAGTTATGTTTATGTTAATACTCACATATCTACAATCTGCATATAATAAACAAATTATCAGCTGAGAATATTAGTGTGATATTTTACATTGGACTTACACATTTATATGAAATTTGACCCCAGTGAGATAGTTTTATTTTTATATTAAGTAGGTAGGTACTCACTAAAAATAAAATCAATTAAAAAGGCATCTGACAAGCTAAGATAGATTAAGCATTACCGTTAACCACAATATTTTAGACGGAAACAATGTTGTTATCACTTGACGATAAATAAATGACAATTTTGTGACCGTGCAAAACAGACATTTGGAATACAAATCAGATTCACTGTATAACATTTGTGTCGGCTCTTGGCAATATTTCCTAAACTGGAGTCCAAGGACCTCTAGGGTCCGTGAGTATATCCGAATTCCAAGGGGGTTCGTGAACTCATCTCTGGAATATAGCGGGAAAAAAATTAAATAAATAAATTATGATTGCACTGAGAATAATTGGTCTTTATGATATAAAATACATGCAGGTTCAGAAATTTGTCGCTTCTGACACTACATTTAATTATGAAAATAAAGCATAATATTACTTTCATTAATCCATTATTCTGTTTTCTTATAATAGGAGTCCGCGCCAAATTTTATAGTCTCTAAGATGAAAAAGTTTAGGAAAGTAACAATGAGAGTCGTTCATAATCGGTCAAAATTTTAGGTTAATTTTTTTACAAAGGGAAATTTAAGGTGAACGGGAGGGGGCAAAATTCTCAAAGTGTGCATAATAGACCATTATAGGCACGATCAAAAATTGATTTTGCCCAAAGATATGCCGAATTAAATTCTTGAAATTTTCTTCCAAAGAGGAGCAAGTTTTCAAAACTAAACTTGGTAGGTATATAGTTATTATACCATTATGACAAAAAAATATTGTAAATTTGGATAACTGTTCAGTTTTATATTTAAAACACAAATATGATTACAGTTTAAAATGTAATTCTTTTGTTAAAAGTGGTAAGATTTTATTTTATGTTTACCCACAAAAAAGAATCAATATAAAAAGTTTTTTACTATATAACAAAGAATAAATTGTTACGAAACGATCTACACAAAAACGTTTATATGACCTTGATTTCAATTGGCGCGCAATCTCAAAAACAATATTTTTAAGAATTTATTTCTTGATAATATGAAAACAAAGAAAAAATAAATTAAGTAGTAATGCATGGACAATAATATATTTTATGTACTGCAGACCCAGACAGACTACCGTATAGATTTGCAACATTATTAACTGAAACGTTCGCAGTTTCTTATCGAATAATAAAGTATTCCAGTGCCTTACAAAAGTGGATAAATAATAAAGATTAAAGAAATTCCTTTTGCAAGCTTTTTGATAGGTACTTGTACTCTGTTGAGTCTATCCCAGGGATCGGCAACTGGCGGACCGCGGAAGGTCAAAAACTGGACCACCAAAATTTTTTTGAAATATTTAAAAAATATTTTTTTGTACTTTCCGCTACGAAAGTTTTATTTTCGAGTGCTTTGTGGCGGTAACAAAGAGGCACATTTTGAAGAACCAATATCACTCAAGATTAACGACCGCCCACCTTGAAACACTCTTCGCATAAGCTGCTCCCCGCGTGAACCTAACTTTAAAAAATTTTGGAGCATACAAGTAATTCAAGAATTACAAGGCGCGATATTCAAGTAGGTACTGTGTGTAAACGGATTTATTGAACATAGGGAAAATAACACTGAGAATATTTATAATTTTGTAGTAGGCTATGAGCCATAAGACCTAATATAAATATGTATTGGATTACATAGAAAAAATAGTACAGTGAATTTTTTAAACAATTTTCCATAGCAACGGTTGACTATTAAGCGTTACTCGGAACCGGCTAAATAAAAAAGTCATGATGTGTCGTAAGACACCCGACAGAAGCTATGCTTTTTACGCATTGTATATAAAACCGAATTTATCAAAGATATAAATAATACAATTAAAAAGTTATTATTTGATCGCCATTTTGAAATCTGACGCCATTTTATTTTATTAAATTCTCAAATATCAATTTTCAAAAGGATCGGATAATTTTTACAAAGAAATATATACCTATGACCGCCATTTTAAAATATGACATCATTTTATTTTTTTGTGTCCTATAAAACTCGCAAATATTAATTTTCAAAAAGATCAGATCATTTTTGCAAAAAAGTACATATGGCCGCCATTTTGAAATCTGACGTCATTTTATTTTTTTTGTGTTCTATGAAACTCTCAAATATCAATTTTCAAAAGGATCGGATAATTTTTACAAAAAAGTAAATACGGCCGCCATTTTTAAATCTGACATCATTTTATTTTTTTGTGTCCTATGAAACTTTCAAATACCGATTTTCAAAAGGATTGGATAATTTTTACAAAAAAGTATATATAGCCGCCATTTTGAAATCTGACGTCATTTTATTTTTTGTGACCTATGAAACTTTCAAATATCAATTTTCAAAAGGATCGGATAATTTTTACAAAAAAGTACTTACGGCCGCCATTTTGAAATCTGACATCATTTTATTTTTTTGTGTCCTATGAAACTTTCAAATACCAATTTTCAAAAGGATCGGATAATTTTTACAAAAAAGTATAAATGGCCGCCATTTTGAAATCTGACATCATTTTATTTTTTTGTGACCTATGAAACTCTCAAATATCAATTTTCAAAAGGATCGGATAATTTTTACAAAAATGTCCATACGGCCGCCATTTTTAAATCTGACGTCATTTTATTTTTTTGTGTCTTATGAAACTCTCAAATATCAATTTTCAAAAGGATCGGATAATTTTTACAAAGGAGTACTACATATTTCCGCCATTTTGAAATATGACGTCATTTTATTTTTTTGTGTCCTATAAAACTCGCATATATCAATTTTCAAAGGGATCGGATAATTTTTACAAAAAAGTACATATTATGGCCGCCATTTTGAAATCTGACGCCATTTTATTTTTTTGTGTCCTATGAAACTTTCAAATACCGATTTTCAAAAGGATCGGATAATTTTTACAAAAAAGTATATATGGCCGCCATTTTGAAATCTGACGTCATTTTATTTTTTTGTGTTCTATGAAACTCTCAAATATCAATTTTCAAAATGATCGGATAATTTTTACAAAAAAGTACATACGGCCGCCATTTCGAAATCTGACGTCATTTTATTTTTTTGTGTCCTATAAAACTCGCAAATATCAATTTTCAAAAGGATCGGATAATTTTTACAAAAAAGTATATATGGCCGCCATTTTGAAATCTGACGTCATTTTATTTTTTTGTGTTCTATGAAACTCTCAAATATCAATTTTCAAAAGGATCTGATAATTCTTACAAAAAAGTACATATGGCCGCCATTTTGAAATCTGACATCATTTAATTTTTTTGTGTGCTATAAAACTCTCAAATATTAATTTTCAAAAGAATCGGATAATGTTTACAAAAAAGTACATATGGCCGCCATTTTGAAATCTGACGCCATTTTATTTTTTTGTGTCCTATAAAACTCTCAAATATTAATTTTCAAAAGGATCTAATAATTTTTTGTGTGCTTTATTTCCTTAGTCTGATTTTATTACATTTATCCGAAACGTTACCGGAGAAAGACCTTTTGCCTGTGAAAATTCAAAAGTACGATTTGCACCTGGACGAAACTCGGGCCGGTCAGCTGGTTACCACAATATTGTATTGTCACCGGAGCTACACATGTGTGCAAAATTTCAACTCAATCGAATCATGGGAAGTGGGTAAAAATTCAAAAGTACGATTTACACCCGGACGAAAGCCGGGCCGGTCAGCTAGTTACCATAATATTGTATTGTCACCGGAGCTACACATGTGTGCAAAATTTCAACTCAATCGGATCATAGGAAGTGGGTGAAAATTCAAAAGTATGATTTACACCCGGACGAAAGCCGGGCCGGTCAGCTAGTTACCATAATATTGTATTGTCACCGGAGCTACACATGTGTGCAAAATTTCAACTCAATCGATCGCAAGATTTGTAACAAATATACGGGATCAAGCTAAATATAAAACCACCGTTTAAAAAACAAAGCATCTACTACCTACTTATTTTTGCGTGATGCCAGAACATACGTTTTTATTTGAGAATCAGTTCGGTTGCTTTTGCGTGATGCCAGAATATTTTAAAACTCGCAGTCGCATAAGAGGTTATTTACTTGAAAAAAAATCATGTAAATCGGATCAGTGGTTCTCGAGTTATAAGCGTACAAAGGGACATAGAGACAGAGAAAATCAAATTGTTCGGGAAGGTATGATGAACGTCGAGAAATTTTGGTCCGATCCGATCGACGTCAATAATTAGTTACACGTCATTTTAACTCAGTAGGCCAGGGTTTTTAAACTTAAATTCAAACATCAGCAGTCAAAAAATTGAATAACTATATTGAAATAATGCAATATAAGACAGAGCATACGCTATCTTCCAATATCCATATCACACTGTGCAACAGACAAGGACAACCGAAACAAGTTCGCGATTTATTAGATAAAGTCGCATTTATTTAGTTCAATAATCATAAAAATCTGTATAAAAAAACTGTTTTGACACAATATTATACATGAAATCTATCTAAAATTTTCTGCTCTTTCGTTTAAGACAGGTTTCGAATCGATCTGACTTAAATTGAGCAAACTATAAGCAAAAAACACCGTTTTTTCTAATTTGCTCCCCTCTGGGGCCAAAATTCAAAAATCGGGCGACGTTAGGATCAAATAGACCCTGAGAGGAATCGAACAAAAAAAAGTTTTTTAAAATCGGTTAACCCGTTTGGGCTGTACGACTGATACAAAAAATCCGTTACAGACTCACAGATTCACAGACAAAGCGAGTGTATATAGGCGCTTCTAGCTTCGCTAAGATCGCGCCTAAAAACTGACTAAAGACCGCAAATGTAATTTCTCCCATTGATTTTTGAATACAATTATGCCTATCTATTGTATTTCATATTATTTTGTGAGTGAAAATTAAAATAAAAAATTAGTAAAGAATATGAGTTGTTTTTTTTTGGACCTCGATAAAAATTTTCAACAGTATCCGGACCCCACCTATAATTACTTGCTGACCCTTGGTCTATCCCATAAGCCGATATAGTAATAAAACCGCATGTTCAGCATCTAATTGGTGGCTGGAAACTCAACATTTTGCCGGCGCTACACGATGCTACGGATATCTTCCAACGTTAGTTCGTCGCATCATGTGGCCGACGGTCAAACCTACGAGCTACCATTGTAGACCGTCCAACGTTCGCGTTGACCATGTTCCGGCTGTTGTCGGTATTCTTGACCCGAGTCAAACATTTGACTCGAACGTCTGGTCCAACGTTTGGGTCAACGTTCGTAGCATCGTGTAGCGCCCGCAACAGCAGAACAACCAATCAGATAGGTGCATTAATATGCATCCTAGCCTAGCATGTGTTGCTCTTGTGATAACTATATCTGTTGGTGGGAAATACTATAGTTAACAAGTTAGTTAGTTGTTTTTGGTTAGTTAGGGTCAAATCTTGTTGTCTAATTTGACCTACTTGATACTTCCACAATATATCCGATCGATTTGAAACTTTGCCCATATAGATATGCAGTTCCGATGCCAATATAATATTTTCATGCCTCCGAAAAAAGCTTGTTTCAAAAAAAATAACCAAAAATGTATTTCATAATTACACAAAAGATATTCTGGGGTTACACTGAAAAAGAAAATGTCTGTACTTTTTTATTCAATAACTTTTTCCTACAATATATTTAAGTTGTCTTGACGTGATAACGTCTATTGACTCATATTGGGGTGGTATTTTAGAAATATTGGATGAAACGGAAATAGTTGAAAGTGGTTGACCTGTGAAACAAAACACAGCATATATAACTATGTTAAGGTCTCAGACACAGGAAGCCAGGTCACCAGGTGGCAGTGTTGGAAAATTACGAGTCTACCGCCAGGTACAAACGCCAAGCCCAGGTCCGAATCCCGATTTCCGAAGGCTTTTATTATTTTTTTTTTTTTTAATAATGAAAATATATACGGGTGGGCCAACGAAAACGAAACGGCCGCGCTTTGTTAAAATAAGATTTTAAAAAAACAGATCGATTTTGCTTTCAAGGGGGACATATTTTGCAATAACATTTTTGCAAGAATCTTTTCAACCCTCTGCGCTATGAGCACAAACCTTAAAATTTTAAATAGCATGATAGGGCAAGTGATACCTCATTTGAAAGGTTTTTTCGTTCTAAACAAGGTGTTTTTTGTTTTTTTCAAATCTGTTTAATTTTAGTCAAGTTATTTACATTTTTATGATACATTTTTAGAGTGTTGGGTCTCCAAGTAACTATATGAATATTATGAAGTATTAGAAATACCTTGTATTATGTCCGTTTTGTGACTTCTTGTGATTTAACACGACGCGTTTCAGCAACGAGTTGCCATCTTCAGGTGTGGTTAATTATTTTTTTGTGTGTTTTTATAAAAATAATTAACCACACTTGAAGATGGCAACTCGTTGCTGAAACGCGTCGTGTTAAATCACAAGAAGTCACAAGACGGACATAATACGAGGTATTTCTAATACTTCATAATATTACATTTTTTGCATTTATTTTCTGATCAACAAAACAAACATTCACAACTGAAATTAAGAACAATGTGGGGTGGAGCAATGGATCGGACGTAGGGGTCCTTTAGAATGGCTAGCTAGATCTCCGGATCTTACTCCACTAGATTTTTTTTCTTTGGAGACATTTGAAAAGTCGGGTCTATGCAACCAAACCAAGGTTTTCGAGTAACTTGTTTTATTTTTCCGATTAAATATTTTTCTGAGTCACTGTATTGTGGATACACTATTTTTTTCTGATTTATTTAACTGTTAACACTAAACACGTCATGCTGAAAGTGTGTAATGTTAGATTCTCAAATTTCTGTGAATCAGTTCGTTATTTTCCTCTTAATCACGTGTTTACTGATAAATGCGTTTATAAAAATACTAGAAATAGATAAAATTCATCATGTAAACTGTGGAGAGTTGAAAAAACAATTATGAATTATTTGTAGTTCTGTGACCTCGCTTCCTTAATGTTTTTTGGAATTTTAATTTAACACAGTTTCACAAACAGGCATTCTGTTTTGATCACATCAATCTATACTAATATTATAGAGAGGAAAAGTTGTTTGTGAGTCTGTTTGTATGTAGGGGATAATCTCTGGAACTACTGAACCGATTCTAAAAGTTCTTTCACTAATAGAAAGCTACATTATCCCTGAGTAATATAGGCTATATTTTATTTTGATAATTCTCGCGGGGGGATAATTCCTGTGGATAGTAACAAAAAGTAACTCTGCAATTTTTTTGCATTCTAGCATATTGGCGGAATTCTACTAACAGCAGCGGTGCTACAGTTTTTTGTTAGGGTGGGCCAGTGCTGGGTATGGTGACCTGAAGATGGGCCAATAACATTTATTCCCAAGACTTCAGTGCTCGATAAAATTTTAATGCAGGCTGCTTGCTATGGAATTTACAAGAAAAATTGTTGAAATTTCGAGGGTTAAAAACGTATTTAAAAGATAACCTAGAGATCGGGGATTATGCCAGGGTGGGCCAAGACAGTTTAAAGTGGGCCATGGCCCACCCTCTGACGCCGCCACTGCCTACTAATATTATAAACACTACCAGCCCGACTTCGCTTCGCAGGGGGAGAATTTCTCGCGAGAGGGGATAATTCCTGTGGGATAATAACAAAACGTAACTTTGCATTTTTTTTGCATTTTAGCGTATTGGCGGAAGCTTACTAATATTATAAACACCACCACCCCACTTCGCTTCGCGGGGAGAGAATTTCTCGCGGGGGGATATTAAATCATAAATTCTTAGCACCCGGGCGAAGACGGACGGGACCGCTATTAAGTAAATAATAGGGTAGGGACTGTTTGGCGTGGCATACGATTTTGTGAGTCTTGCTTTGAAGATCCTGTCGTCTGACGACTGTCTCATGTATGACCCAAAATTAGAATGGAATAAAACATATTAAAATAATTGCTGGCTTTCTAATATTTTTTTGCATTAATGAACTCTGTGCGTGCGTGTGCTTGTGTGTAGTTTTGAACAGATTTGTACCTACAATAAAAACCAAAAAAACTAAATACATAAGAAATATATAAACACTCATGGATATGTTCGTGCACGAGCACGGGAATCCCCGGAGGTCCTTACACTATCAGTCATATTTCTTTTAAGTTTCTAGTAATTTTTTGGAAGTTTATTTAGTTTGTTTTTTTGAGTTCAAAATGGCAAAGCAATATAAATATATGCCATGGAGGAAGCTCCTTTTTCCGAGGAGGCCCAGGGTGGACCCCTGCCCCATTAATCCGCCATTGGCTAATTATTATAATAGGTGTCGTGATTTTTTAGGAACAAAACAAGTTGTGTCTAATAAAATATTTAATATAATATGCAATTCGATAGGCAACTACCATAACTTTACAGAATTAGCACAGCCTAACTACATGTAGTTTCGAGAAATAAATCTTTACTAATATTATAAAGCTGAAGAGTTTGCTTGTTTGGTTTAACGCGCTAATCTTAGGAACTACTGGTTCGAATTGAAAAATTATTTTTTTGTTGGATAGTCCATTTATCGAGGAAGGCTATAGGCTATATAATATCACGCTACGATCAATAAGAGCGGAGCATCAATGAAAAATGTTGCAAAAACGGGAAAAATTATTCCTTTTGAGAGCTTCCGTTGCGTGCGCTGCGTAAACGGTTAAAGTTACGCAAAAATAATGCATGACGGAATTGTTCCCGGAAGGTTTATATGTATAGCGAACGAGCGAAGCGAGTGAGTAATGTCATTCCTAAACCACGCAACGGATTTTGATGCGGTTTTCACCATCAGTTAGATAATTTTTCACGGAAGGTTTATATATATAGCGAACGAGCGAAGCGAGTGAGTAATGTAATTATAATATTCAAGCGAACGAGCGAAGCGAGTGAGTAGTGTATTTATAATATTCAAGCGAACGAGCCAAGCGAGTGAGTAGTGTATTGCACCCGGGCTTTCTTAGCACCCGGGCGAAGTCGGACGGGTACCGCTAGACATAATATAATATATTTATGTTTTTTCCGATTCTTATGATACCAATATTAAATAGTTGTCGGAGGATAGAGGAACAGGTGATTTAATAATTGATTATTATATATGAGCGCTGTAAAATAATCAATAATTATTAAACCACCTATTCCCTTATCCTCGGACAACTATTTAATAATAAATACATATATACAAGTAAATTGTGTTTTCAGACTCGAAATCGTTTATTTATATTTTACTATAGCTACCCGATTGAACCGGATTGAATCCATGAATATATAAATAAGATTTTTTTATTTATTTATAATAGACATGGTGTTTCAATTTTATAATGCGATCTAATTTATAAATTATTATGTTTATCCAATTATCTCTGTATTAGGTATTGATTCTTTCTGCTTCACCACATTCATGCCTCAAAGGCTCAAACAATATTTGCAAAGAGCAGACATGTGCATTTAGGTTAATCCTTAGCTGGTAGGTGTGAGGGTCAATTGTCATTAATTGTCAAACATAATTAGGTTTATTTTAAAACCTAGCAAACACTTATATTATACCGGATGATTTACCTACATCAGGAAGGACGCTAATGACCTAAGTTGTCGACGCGTCTATAATCCACAATAAATTAAATAAATACACCAGGAATCGAAAAATGAAAATTCGTGTTCGGAAAATTAATGTAAAATACCTTTTCCCGATTGGTCTTTTTTTGGAAATATCAATGCATGGAGTTTTATATAAACCTATTTTTCTCCTTAAAATAAATCGTAAGCGATGAAAATTGATTGGAAACACAAGACTTATTTACTGATTGTTGACAATTGGGTCATCCCACATTTTTTCAGGGTTGGAATCTACGTTACAAAATAATAGATAATTAAACAATTTTTTGAGAATTTGTTTGAAGCTTCTTCTACAAGAAAAAAATTCCCAAAAGTGCATTTTTTCAATGTAATTTTAAACATTGAATTATACCACCACGGAATACGTCAGATTGGCTGCTATAGTTGAATCTCGCCCACATATCAATAGATAAAGAGAGAATATGGAGAGAATATAGTAGACTAATTTGTTTATGTACAGTTGACAGGCCGGCACATGGAGAGTATAGGTATACCCTCCATGGGTCGGTAGTTAAAACTTAGGTTAGGTCACAGTGTTAGGTTCTCCACGAGTTATGACTGACGAGGAAGTATTCCTCTCTTTCCATAGACATACCTCTGTTTATCTATGCGTGGATACAGGGCCGGCGCTAAGATTTTCGGGCCCCAGGTAAGCGTTCTCAGGCCCCTTCCCCTTAAAACTTTTTTTTCCTATTTTGTTAGGCACCCAGGCCGGCGGGCCCCCTTTGGGAGCCCGGGCCCGGGGTACTTTTGCCCCGATTACCCCCCCCCCCCACCTAAAGCCGGCCCTGCGTGGACATTTTTGGCTTTTACGTCATCCGTTTGAAATGAACACATTTTTTAATTCTTGTTTGCAATTAAGAGAAGGATATAAGAACAAAAAATTCGACTGATGACCAGTCCTATACTTCCCACCTAATAAATATTTGCAAAAAATTAACACTCTTTTATTATTATTTGAAAAAAAGCATGGCCCTCTTTTTTGTTTGGTAATCTACTGATGGCTAATAATATAGCAAAAATCATGGTTACCTTGATTTACGTACAATTTTCTTTTTTTAGTAAAATATTTTTTTTCTCGAGAACTATACATTTTAGAGAAAAAAAATATTTACATTTTTTTCATATTACAATATCTAGAATTCATTTATATTTTTTTACCTATGTTAATACGTGACATTGAGAACGTTTTTTTAATATCTCAGGATCCACTGAACCGATTTGACTCAAAATCTAAGTTAAAGGCTGATAAACACAATAGAATAATCGGCATGGCCGTATGTTGTTCCGTTTTTACGATATCGAAGGCGAAAAATTGACCACATACACAGACACACACATACATACACATACATACATACACACACACATACATACACACACACATACAGACATCAGTCAGAAAATGATTTTAAACGATTGCTAGGGTCTCAAAACGTGAAGGTCTGTTAAAATCTCGAAATATTTTTTTCGGACTAAATCCATTACTTCCCTACCATAGTAGAGGTGGAAAGTAAAATGTTGGTTTACATTATTTCTTTATGTATGAGGAATAACACTATTCAAAATTATCAAATTTTACGTGGGACGACCCTATTGTCACACACACTTGCTTTGCGTATTGCTTTTAATTCTTAGTGTAAAAACTAAAAAAGATACAATTTTTGCCAAGAATGCAGTGCGGAAAATAATAATGTAGTTTATAATTCAGTGGTTTCACTTTGTCAGGCTTGCGTCGCGGTTAACGATGGATTTTTTTAACATGTGGTAAGAAAACGTTCAGTCAACGGCTAAAGTAAGGCTTTTTTTTCCTTGCTGTACAACCGTTACAGAAATTATAATATAAAGTTTTCATATGACTTACTATTAGTTTTTTTTATGAAAGTTCAACTTACATCTTTCAAAAGTTGGAACCTCAATATCTCCAAAGCAAAAACCGGTCGGAAATGAAGTAATTTTACATTTTGTCCTTACAATCCAACCCGCGAGCACGAATTTTAATTTTTCGCCTTCTGGTGTAAATCACCTGTATAGTAAAATATTATGTTTTGATTTTTTGATAAATTTTCAAGTCATGATGACCTATCCTTATAAAGAATAAAAAACGTTTAAGTGTATACTATGTTATGTAACAATTCAATTTTGAAAGATACTTTTGCATAGGTTTGGTATTTTCTACGCATCATCTTTAATAACAAATTACTATAAAAGTGTTGTTCATGAAGATTTCCTAAGATCGATTACAATAAATAGATGATAATAATAATATTATAATATATATACAAGGTGTGCTCTGTCATGATTTATACTGTTAAATAAATCAATAAAATGTCAAAGTTCAAAATTGCGTATCTGCGTTAGTACACATAAACAAAAAGAAATGTTATCAGGTATGGTATAAGTACTTATCTGTAATATTAAAAATTGTATGCCGTCAAATCAGGCAACCTTACTGCCCAAGGAATGTCCTTATTCCTGGACAAGGCATGACTGGGAAACAATAGAGTCGTCCCGCGTATCAAAATTTGATAATTTTGGAGAGTGTACGTTATTCCTCATACATAAACAAATAATTTAAACCAACTTTTTTGTTCTTATATCCGTCCTCTTAATCGCAAACAAGAATTAAAAAAATGTGTTCATTTCAAACGGATGAGCTTAGCCGTCATACTATGATGACGTCAAAGCCAGATCAATGATGATCAATTACGTTCACGCATATATAAAGAGAGGTATGTCTATGGAAAGAGAGGAATACTTCCTCGTCAGTCGTAACTCGTGAAGAACCTAACCTAAGTTCTAACAATTCCGGCTTGTTCAACTGTATACATAAATAATTATCAGTGTACCTACTATATTCTCTCCATATTCTCTTTTTATCTATGGATCAGTGGGCGTGATTCAACTGCAGTAGCTAATCAAAGAAGGTTCGCTGAGAATGACGTATTCCGTGGCGGCATAATTCTATGTTTAAAATTACATTGAAAAATACGCACATTTGAGAATTTTTTTCTTGTAGAAAAAGCTTCCAAAAAATTCTCAAAAAAATTGTTTAATTTTTTTTTTGTAACGTAGATTCCAACCTTAAAAAAATGTGGGACGACCCTATTGTGCACGGGGACATTCTTTGGCTAGCAAGATTGCCTGATTTGACGGCATGCGATTTTTTTTGTGGGGACTATTTGAAGGGAAGGTTTGCACTGATTCCCCATGCAATATTACCGAGTTTAAACTCAGAATTCGTTAGAAAATCAAAGAAGATTGGAAGAGGGTCTGAACAATGATGAAGGTGTGGCCTTCAAGATGTCGTCTTCAAAAAAAATACTTTTTTTGCACTTTAAGATTTCAATGAGTTATTGAGCTTTTATAATCGTCCGTTTCTCTGCCGAACCTGTGTATAATATAAACATTTCTAAAATTGGTGCCAAATTATTTAGGATGATGTGAAACGTCGAGATTTTATAATCCGACCCCTGGGCGGTAGGCCCTGCCATCCGACAAAAGCCAGTAGTGTATGTGCCAATGCCATAATATACCTACTATGTTTAGGCAAATACACTAATTATATTATTGAGCATGTTAATCGAATTATCAATTATAAATCTGACATTTAACCGTGTGATTTATTCTTAAAGCTAGAAAGTACAAATGAGTAAATTTTTCTAATTATTCGGTGAAAAGTGTGCCTGCATAATCTATTAATAATGTTTACATACAAATACTGTGTATTTTTTTCGTATTCTAAAAATGAAGAAATTTGATCATTAATATTGCTGTTACTTATTTTCGTTAGGTAAACAATTATGCAATTTAAAACACAATCTCACAAAATCTACGACTTAATCTTTACTGTGTGGTATATGGATTTGTGATATAATAATATACCGTGTGTTTCATTTTTTAAACGGTTTAATTCAAAGTACCGATCAAGTGTAGCATAGGAGTGGATCTATTTGATAAGCGATTCGTTTCTATATCCACATCAAGTACCAGCTTTGGAAGGGGAGGCTATAGGCTACCAGGGCGTCAGGCTCGAAGGGGCGGTGAAAGGCTAGATTTTTTTTTCAATCCCAGATCAAAATTTGATTGAATTTTGCAAAATCCCTTACGTCACAAAAAGAAACCCTTATCCCAGCGTTTTAGCTTCAGTGGTTTGACCCGTTGATGAAAGTGTCAGAGAGCTTGAGAATGGCCGAGCGTGTAGCAATGCTGTTGTTGACATGGTGTTGCTATGGTTCTTCTATTACAAGTCCCCAGTTCGCGGGTTCTAGCCCGAGAGCTGGTAAAAGTGTCAATTAGATTTTCAATTTATTATTAAAAAAATAAATAAATAATGAATTGAAAATATGAATTGGTGCTAGACCCAAATAACCTTAACTGTTGGTGGTCTTTAAAACACAATTTAACAATTTTAATTTTGAAAGTGTCAGTCAGTCAGTCAGTCAGGATTAATCTTTATCCGTTGGTTCGCTCACGTTTTGACAGAAATTTTATTTTTTCCCAAGGATAGTCGGTTAAAAAGTGTACAACACTACGAGTTGATAGGGTATTATCAATTTTCATTAAAAAGGTCTAGCCGTTCTCGAGTTATAAACGAAATTCTTGAAACGCGTTTTCTCATCTAGGTGTCATACAAAATATCCAAAAGCAAAAAAAAATGAAAGAAATTTTAAGTATAGTTCTATTTTTTTTGCTGTTAAAATAGATACGGCGCGGCGCGTAATACAACTGTAAATGCTTATTTCAAAATGTCCGCCGATTATTATGTCACGATTTAAAATAATTTTTACATTACTAGTGGTGTTCAAAGATCCGAGGATAAATGTGCTTGGAACCATTTGACCGTACTCTGAGAATTTTCGCGCCCCCATTTTCAAGCGCGCCCCCCCCCCCAATTTACGCACCTGTACTCTCCGCGATGCGAAAATGGTGCAATATCGCCTTCGATCGCCTCAGGTGAATAGATGTGTATAAATCAATGTAATATAAAATGCACTTATAATTTGATTACTTCCTGACATGCCATTCATTTTCATCACAATTACATATAGACGGAGAGCCCTCCGTCATATTTCCTATGTATCGAATACACAGACTAATTTGTCTGTGTGAGTTAGCATTGGGGTAGAAAAATAGGGAGCCATAATTATTATTATTTTTATTCTGTCGGATCATGGAATACTGACGAAACTTCCAGTCATTTTTTGGATTGTCTTCTTATGTCATTGACTGCATAAATAAAATTGACGTTAAAATGTCGGTCTCAAGGAGTAATTTAATATCATGGGATGCCAGAGTTCATTTTGTCGCAACCACTTGGCAGCTCTAATTTTTCAATTTCCGACAGAATAAAAATAATAATTGTGACTCCCTATTTGTCTGCAGGGCCGCGCCGACCCCCCACAGCGCCTGTGTGCGAAACCTATGAAGCGCCTCTTTTTTTCACGAATCTTAATGTTTCAACTTATTTTTATTTCTTATTTGTTAATTTTGACCGAAATAAATGTTCTCTAGTTTTATATAAAGTCGGGCTGTCGGGGAATCCCCGTGACCCCACCCCGCTTGCGTCGCAGGCATCGCATCGGTCGGGTTGCGTTCATAAACTCATTCAAACAAATTCATGGCGGCTCTTTTTTTGATTTTAACGCTGAGCTCGTAATTATTGTAAACTACAACCCAAAGTGTAAAATTAAACCACAAACGTGAATATTATCTTGGGAGACTTGTACAATAAGCGCAATATTATGTTTTGTTGTTTACGAGGCATTTGTTGCGCCTATTATACCTACTTACTTATCGATACTCCACTACAAAGAAATATGTTGTTGTGTAAGTGTAACAAAAATAATTTCGATAGCGGCGCCCCTATTGTCTTGGCGCCTGTGTGCGCCGCACACTTCGCACACAGGGGCGGCGCGGCCCTGTTTGTCTGCCCTAATAATGAGTCTGTCTGTGCGTTCGATAGGTACATAAGAAATACGACGGTCGGCTTTGGGACTAATACGTATAAAGAACATTACTGTAAAGTGCGTAATTATAATATTATGGTATATTCAGTGTGTTAAATAATACTCGTGCTAGTCATGGGTATTTCGAAAGTAAACAAAATATTACATATTTTATTCAAAACAGAAACAAGAATTTATTCACAGTGTGTGGGAGATCAAGCAGCAAAGACCTCCGTTCACAGCTTATTCATTAAAAGAGTGCATTATTTTCACTTCATTTTCACATTTATATCGATACTAGAATATGCCCCGTGCGGCTTCGCTCGAATTTATAATCAACTAGCGGCCCGTCCCGGCTTGCGATATGAAATTATGGTTTAATAGCGGTCACCCATTGCTCCGCTCACGTATATTTAGTATATTGTTAATTTGTTATCCCCCCGCGAGAATCTCTTCCCCTGCGTAGCTTTCTATTAGTGAAAGAATTTTTAGAATCGGTTTACTAGTTCCAGAGATAAGAATTTATGATTTATTACCCCCCCTCCGAGATAATCAAAATAAAATATTGCCCATATCACTCAGGGATAGTGTAGTTTTCTATCGGTTCAGTAGTTCCAAAGATTACTTTTCCACTCGGGCGAAGCTGGTTTTATTAGACAAAAAGTAGCCTATGTCCTTCCTCAGGATGCAATCTATCTCCTTGCCAAATTTTATCGAAATCTGTTTAGCGGTTTAGGCATGAAAAGGTAACAGTCAGAGTGACAGACAGAGTTACTTTCGTAAAGGATTATTACCCACACGCTTCACTAGTTCGCTCGAATTTATTATTTAATACGTTACTCATTCTCTTCACTTGGTCGTTCGAATTTATATTTAATTAATATATTACCCACTCGCTTCGCTTATTCGCTACATTTTTTCGCTCGAATTTATGATTAACTACCCGCCACGTATTATTATTATTATTGGGTATAATATTATATTCAACACCTCTTTCGATATAAACTTGATTTCAATCCAATTTGGAATCAAACCGATTTGCACCCGAGCGAAACCGGACCGACGTACGCATTCAAATCCCATAAAGTTTTCCGAAGAAATAAGCTATCGAATGGTAAAAATCGCATTCAAATCTGTTCAGTAGTTTTTGAGACTAGCTGGTACCAGACACCTACCGAGACTTTGTATACAGATTCAGATAATATAAATCTGTAGTTTTGTCACTGATCGAATATTGAAGGTCCCAAGACTAAATTGGAGTATGTATCATAAGTGAATCAGAAGCAGAAATATTGTAGCGATCCCTTTTATAAAAGTGAAAAGCTGCCTGTTTGCTTGTCTTTCTTTCACTCTTAAACGTCTGAATAAATTTCAATGAAATTTTGCGATCACTGTAAAAAATGGATGTACAAATACTTTGAAAGTTAAGATAGAATTCGCTCGATTTTCTAAGTGATTTTACATTATTATTTATTTTTACACAGAAAACTTTATAAAAACTTGGACTTTTACTGTAAAGTTACAAATTTGTGATTTTTACTTAAAGTAAATTAAAATTACATAATTTGTGTAATATTCCAATAAAGTGTGTAAAAATTACAAAATAAAATGTATACTTACATATATAAAATGGATGAATACAAAACAAATTAATGTAAAATTAGTAACCACGCAAGCGCAATGTGTTTTTATGGAGTCTACGCGATGTGGCGATACCGGTTTGCGACGCCATTGTCTCTTTGCGTGCCTATTACCAGATTAATCGCTGGCTACAAATGGACCATCGATAATCTATGTAATCGGCCTTCTCATTTCTTACAGTGATATGCATGCATATATTGCAGGATGTCCCAGGCGACATTGGTTAACATGGCTATATTTGTTTTTAGTGGACATAGAAAGTCGGTTAAATAGGTAAAGTAGTGCAGAATTTTGTGCTCAATCCCGTTGAAAAAACAATTGAATTTTCACATTATAGAGTTAGGATATAGCATAATATGATTCACCAAATTACTAAAAATTTTAATATGTAAAAATCGAATATAGCGTTCATAAGAAAAACCAAATTCCATGTGAATATCTAATTATTCGTTGGATGTAAAAATTTTAAATGCTCACCATTTAAAAGGTTTCAAAAAGTTAGTGAAAAATGGTTCGAGACATTTTTAGATATCTTCACAAAGAAAAAAGTTATGGCCAGTTTTCAAAAACGACAATTTTCATTATTTTTAAATTCAATTGTTTTTTCAACGGAATGTTTTTTTTCAATGTTCATTAATATCAAAGATAGCAATGTTAAGCAATGTCGCCTGGGCGAAGCCGGGCTGAGCAGCTAGTTTTGAATAAACACGAAAATAAAATATAATACAGAATGTGCAAGCTTTCACGGCCGGCATTGTTCCAAGTCTTCATGGTTTCCGGGCTTGTAGGCCGTGGTCCGGTGGTATTTCTACCTGACGTTTCGTCTACAACTGCGGTAGACATTCTCAAAGGCGATGTGGCAGCGGTCGAAGTGTCCTCCTTGGCGGCTCACAGATCTGTGAGCCGCCAAGGAGGACACTTCGACCGCTGCCACATCGCCTTTGAGAATGTCTACCGCAGTTGTAGACGAAACGTCAGGTAGAAATACCACCGGACCACGGCCTACAAGCCCGGAAACCATGAAGACTTGGAATAATACAAAATGTTCTGGTATATTTGACAATATTTTCAAAATTTCTGGTTCATATCGTTATTTAATAGTTTGTTCTCTTCCGCATAATAATTTTGAAAACTAGTGATAACTGGGACCTTTAAATAATTGATATTTGTTAGATTGTAATTATTGTTCAACTCTATAATGCTGTAAGTATACTTAATATACAATAATTCATATAACACGATATAATATGGAAATAATGGAGTGAAAACACGGTGTGTATAATAACAGGTTACCTTCAAAAATAAATAACACTATAAATAAAAAATTATTGTATGAGAAACTGTGCAATTATTTATTAATAAACCTACAATGATATTTTATCTAGCAGAGGCGTAGAAATCACTCAATAAGCTCGATGTTATGTGATCATTTAAAATGTTACTATAGGTTAAAAGATGTTAACAATTAACACCTGTAATTGGCTTCTTTGATTATTTTAATTTTCTTGAAAAAAGTATTCGAAAATCGAAATCTATAATATTATAGGTATTTACAGTTAGTTTTAAAAACTTATATAAGCTGTAGGTATTTTAGGTGAACCCAAAAAATGCTAACGTCGGGTTCACATTGACGCGAATAATGTTCGCTAACATTGTTAATTAATAGCGTTCGCGAACATTGTTCGCGCCAGTGTAGACACGCGTAAAATATATCGATGGTGGTTATTTTGAAACAGAAAACGTTTATTCTTAAGTTATTTTAAAAAATTAGGTACTTACCTGCATAATTTTCTGGGCAATACTTATAAAGATCTTTCATTGCTAACGGAAATTTTATGGATTTTTTACCGCGAGTATCATGACCATGCCCATCCTCTGCCCAGGCATATCATATTTCTGTACGCGAAGAGCACAAGCAAAAAAGGAAAGTGCATGGAGCTGTCATATTTTTTTAAAATTATTTATAATAGTATACGGTTCAAAAATAATTCTCAGTGATTCATACACCTATCTATAACATACTTATAATAAAATCGTGACGGTTTTTTTTGATGTTTGTCTGTCTGTTTGACCACCCTAATCTCCACAATGGCCGAATCAATTTGGATGTGGTTTTCAGTGATGCATGAGATAAGCTTGGGCTTAGTCCTTGTTTTATTTCAATCGGTTGACAAATAAAAAGATATGTCAATTTTAAAATGCGTCTTGCACGTGTTGTGCCACCGTTAATGCAAAATACGCCAAAAAGCAGGGTTAAACATAATAAACTGTTTATTTGCGTGACACCGTTAATGCAAACTATTTCCAAGTAGTTTTAATAAATCGTACTTCGCTTCGCAAGGGGAGAATTTTTCGCGGGAGGGATAATAAATTAATAATATACCTATACTACTAAATATACGTGAGAGGAGCCACGGGTGACCGCTAGTAATCTAAGTAATATAAGCGGCACCATCTTTATGCATGGGACGGATATGATTTACATTGTTTCATTGCTTTTCCGCTTCATTAAGCTTTTTTGTAACTCACTGACAATTATTTTTGAATCATGCTAAGTATAATATAGTGAAAATAGCTGAGATTTCTTATCAACCGTTATCTATCAGCATCAGGTTGTTGACAAAATTGCCAAGGTGACGCTAACCTGTTGTGCCGGCGGCAACAATCAACGTCGATTATTTAGCGTTATGCTGTTGTTCAACGGACGCGCTGATTGTTGCAAAACATGCATCGTGAGAAGTAGACCATCATTACACAATCTTCGCGTACTGCTTAGTGTACCACATGCACGCGGCTATAACATAAGTACCTATGTAATTTAAAGATAAACACATTAATTTATTACTTTGAGCTATGTGATATTATGCTCATACTCACAAGTCACAACTTTATAGGTGTTGATATAACAATACATTATGGAGACTTATATTATATGTTTAAAAATTCGACTGATGACCAGTCCTATACTTCCCACCTAGTAAATATTTTCAAAAAATAAACACTCTTTTTTTTTTATTCTTTGACTAGGCCTAAATAACCTTAGCTGTTGGTGGTCTTTAAAACACAATTTAATTTTTATTCTTTGAAAAAAGCATGGCCCTCTTTTTTGTTTGGTGATCTATACTGATGGCTAGCTTAATATAGCAAAAATCATGGTTACCTTGATTTACGTACAATTTTCTTTTTTTAGTAAAATATTTTTTTTCTCGAAAACTATACATTTTAGAGAAAAAAAATATTTACATTTTTTTCATATTATTACATCTAGAATTCATTTATATTTTTACTTCCCACCTCTACTATGGTAGGGAAGTAATGGATTCAGTCCGAAAACAATATTTCGAGATTTTAACAGATTTTCACGTTTTGAGACCCTAGCAATCGTTTAAGATCATTTTCTGACTGATGTCTGTATGTGTGTGTGTATGTGTGTGAGTGTGATGTGTGTGTGTATGTGGTCAATTTTTCGCCTTCGATATCTTAAGAACGGAACAACATACGGGCATGCCGATTGTTCTATTGTGTTTATCAGCCTTTAACTTAGATCTGATTAGATTTTGAGTCAAATCGGTTCAGTGGATCCTGAGATATTCAAAAAAACGTCCTCAATGTCACGTATTAACATAGGTAAAAAAAAATATAAATGAATTCTAGATGTTATAATATGAAAAAAATGTAAATATTTTTTTTCTCTAAAATGTATAGTTTTCGAGAAAAAAAATATTTTACTAAAAAAAATAAAAATTGTACGTAAATCAAGGTAACCATGATTTTTGCTATATTAAGCTAGCCATCAATAGATCACCAAACAAAAAAGAGGGCCATGCTTTTTTCAAAGAATAAAAATTAAATTGTGTTTTAAAGACCACCAACAGCTAAGGTTATTTGGGCCTAGTCAAAGAATAAAAAAAAGAGTGTTTATTTTTTGCAAATATTTACTAGGTGGGAAGTATAGGACTGGTCATCAGTCGAATTTTTTTTACCTATGTTAATACGTGACATTGAGGACGTTTTTTTGAATATCTCAGGATCCACTGAACCGATTTGACTCAAAATCTAATCAGATCTAAGTTAAAGGCTGATAAACACAATAGAACAATCGGCATGCCCGTATGTTGTTCCGTTCTTAAGATATCGAAGGCGAAAAATTGACCACATACATACACACATACACACACACATACACACACACACACACACACATACAGACATCAGTCAGAAAATGATCTTAAACGATTGCTAGGGTCTCAAAACGTGAAGATCTGTTAAAATCTCGACAATATTTGTTTCGGACTAAATCCATTACTTCCCTACCATAGTAGAGGTGGGACAGTAATAAACACATTAATTTATTACTTTGAGCTATGTGATATTATGCTCATACTCACAAGTCACAACTTTATAGGTGTTGATATAACAATACATTATGGAGACTTATATTATATGTTTAATAATTGTGCAGAAAACAGAGATGACCTGTGCAAGAACAACTCTTGCATGACTGACTTTGATACATTTATGGAATCCGTGCGAAAAATTTCGCTGCAACTAGTCAAAACGAAAAGTGAGAAATGAGAACGTTTATCAACTGGTTATTTTTATTTTCTGAAACAATTCATCTTAAAACTATAGGTAGTGATGTGCATGTAGAGTTGCCAGAATTTAAGTCGAGTCCGGACGGTCCAGCAGGTCTAGGGATAAATCGCGGCGACCATGAAGCGCGAGCCGCGAACATTTTTTTGTTTGTTTTTTAATTTAAATGTTGGTTGTAAAAATTGGGAAAACTAAGAATAAAACTACTGAAGAGTGTACAGATGAGGTGAGGTAGGTGGATATTAGCAATTAAAAAACTCAAAATCAACATAATATGTATTTATTTAAATTTAGAACATACAATTATGTTCATGTACTTATTATTATATAAATGGCTACTGACTCGGTCCTTCTTCATCCCCAGCTTCATTTTCACGTCTTCGTTTGGCTCCTTCTGATTCTGAGTACCATTCGTAGGTACTTTTCAGACGTAAGGGCTTTCTTTAATAAAACTTTTGTTTGCTTTTATTTATTAAAAATCCGGACGTAATTACGAGTCCGGACAAAAGTTCGGACATGGGTACCAAATGCGGACAATCCAGCCTAAATCCGGACGTATGGCAAGCCTAGCCTTATGCCTATCCGTCGATAACGGTTCAAAGTCTAGACTCCAGATGGTTTCTACATTTAAAAAAAGCGCGAGTCGAACTTGCATGCTTATTGATTAATGGTCCGTACTATTCAGATTTTTCTATTTTTTTGTATACGAAAAAATATCTAATGTAATGCAATGCTGATCATTATTTAGTGGAGTCAATGAGTCGGACGAGTATGCAAGTAATTCGGGCACCTGCAAGACCAACTCCCCCCCCCCCCGTTTTCGAGGTCGCTGAACCCGAATATCATATTTAAAAAAGTTTTATCCGTGCCCACCCCCTCAAACGGCCAGAAACCTCTCCTTTCGCGCGTTTCCTTACAATAATGCTCGGCGATGGTTGCTCACAAGGAAAAAGGGTTTAAATTTAATACAAGTGGAAACATAAGGAAAGGAAATAGACCAGGGAGCTTTAACAATCCTTGGGGATTGACACTATCCTCCCAGGGGGTTTAAGTTGATGTTTTTATCTCCTTTTTCTGAAATCGGTACACAATAAAGAAGATGTAGAAACTTAATGATTTTTTTGTTTTTTATAATTAATTATAATAAATTTTGAAAATCCTGTTGGTTGATGCCGTGGAAGAGGTAAACAAGTCTGCCGATACTTATACTGATAGAAGATAGATAAAACCATTTTTCCACCCCCTGGGAGGGTAAAATAACCCCTAAAGATTGTCCTAAAGCTGCTTGGCCTATTCCCCTTTATAAATTCTCAATCCTTTTCCCTGTGAATAACCATTGCCGAGCATTAATGTAAGGAAACGCGGGGAAGGGGAGATTTCTGTACGTTTGAGAGGGTAGAAAGAGTCAAACTTATCTGAAACTATATTTTTGTAATCAGCATTCTCGAAAACGGGGGGGGCGACGTTCAAACTCCTAGTAGATAGATGAAACCACTTTTCCATCCCATGGGTAGTCACGGTCATGTCTCTGCCATAATTCTTTTTCCTCTTTCGGTCAAATCATTAACAATTTCCATCAGAAATCATGCTATCGCGCGTCCGTGGCCCGTGCGCAAAAACCGAAAATAGGGGTGGTTTTTAGCCGTTTGAGGGGGTGGGCACGGATAAAAACTTTTTTAATATGATATTCGGGTTCAACGACCTCGAAAACTGGGGTCTTGCAGGGGCCCGAATTACTTGTGTATTTGGACCAAAATACCGACTCATAATTCACTCTACTATATCTAAAAAATCTAAAAAAATCAAGAATATTGGTATTGAAGTCCGTCATTACCAATATTCTTGATATTTTTCAGATTTTTCTGGGTGATATTTTACAAGGTTTTTAAAATTTTAAAAATATTTTCGGAAAAATTGCTAACAAAAATTTACAGTAAATAAACAAATAAGATATTTTTGGACACGCACTCTTATAAGTTTTCATTTGATAACACGATGACCCTGATGAGGTCTGCATTGAACGAAAATTATCAGCATTGCATTACATAAAACAATTTTTGGTATACCTATAAAAAAATTAGAAAAATCTGAATGGTGCGGAATATTAATCATTCAAGTTGACTGTTGTTTTGTTTGTTTTTTTTCATGAATATTCAGCCAGAGCCCAGAGGTGTTTTATTATATTTGACTATAACCCCACCTTATTAAAAGTCGTTATTATAATTATTACAATATGAATACTTACCAGGAAAACACAGTGGTAACACTTTAAAAACCAGGAAACTTCTTTCACTTTCAAATAATCTTTGTTAGTTGTCATTTTTATAACCAAGAATAATTCCACATCAAAATTATACACGTGCCTGATTAGTTAAGATGGATTTAATGTTACAGGTCACAAAAATCAATTACCTATTATTATTATCTTACCGGAAGTTAATCTTGAACAATGGTCTTGCCGAACTCTGAAGTGCATGGAATACTGCCAGATGTGATCCATGTAAATTATCAATTACATTACGGTTTGATAGTAATAACTACATTTGAGAGTAGCTAACTAATAACTCACAAATCGAATAATGTGATTCATAATAAATAACTTTATATTGTTCCGCTTTCACGATGAAAAACTATTAAATCAGCTATTAGTTATTACCACTAGGTAAAAGTCATGTTACCACATAATTTAGAAAAATACAGATTGTAGACAATTACCAAAAAGATGACTAATTCAGTTCAAGCCCATGTTTATATCAATTAACGTACCTCTATATGCATATTTAAATGCAATTTTTTAAAATTATGATTACAATTCAATGTTTAAAAAGTTTACTTTTTTAAATATCTGAATACGCGTCAAATACTCCCGAGCGTAGTCGAAGCTCATGACGTCACACCGTAGATCGTGCCGTATAGCCACTAATAATAGTAATAATAAAAAATTATAATATTAATAATAATAAATTATCCGGGTAGTTTCAAACCAGTGTATTGGCTTTTATGTTTTTTTACGAAATATTCAAGATCTTCATGACTCACATATCTCAGAAAATCAAGTAGATGTTGTGTAGGAAAATCACAAAATAGCTACTATCCATGCATGTATACCTCTACCTGTATTGGGTCATTTAACAGGCAGCTAGGTGTGCCGAAAGTGTTTTCATAACATAACTAGTGCGGTAAGTAAATGGTTGCCATATATATTCTCTCTATCCGCCTGCTATTACATAATCACGGACTGCTCTAAATGTAAAAATTGTGACGCAAATGAACTGTCAAAATTCTTTGAAAATACTGAAAATGAAGTGAAAAGTATAAGTATTTTGTAGTGGGTATGGCACAAAATACCATAATATATATCTCGTGCGTAATAATATGACTCGTATCACCGTGTGACTGACACTACTCGTCAGTAATATACCCCATTACGCATCTAGATTCTAGATACTATTAAAAGTTGTTATATTGAAAAAATTAATTGTTTCTGTAATATTATTTACTGTCGTCTGTCGAAAACAACGTTGCCACGGTTTTTATGGACATTTAACACAACTATAAAATAGTTGAAATCAAACGCAGTGTATATAGATACCACAGTATGCTATGTCAAGTACGCAAAGTCACAAACTTCTGTATAAAATTTAATAACATTTAAATTAATAAGGAGAACAAATTAATGACATTAGTTAATTTCTCTCTAATAGTTGATTTGATATTTAAATTACCATTGAACTTTAATAACCTACATAAAATAAAATCGTTGACTATATGAACACATATTTTATGGGCGATTTTGTCACATAGCCACACTAACTATCTAAAATTCGTTTATTTAAAGTTTTTTTCGGTTAACAAAATTAAACATTAGTGATATGCGTACAATTCGCCCTGCAATATCCACTGTATTTAAAACACAAGCAGTTTTCTTTCGACAATCGGCCAGCCGTCTCTACTCAACCAATTTTCATTTTTTTCAATTGAATCTTTTTGTCCACAGGTGCCATCACTATTTTTCTTTTTATTGTTATTATTTACATTATTGTTATGAAACAATTCTGAACGCTCCTTTTTAACATACCTACTTGCAGTTGCAGTGTATGAATCAGATTTCATCAAAACTGCAGCTCAGAGAATTATTTTCTTATAATAATATCATAAACAATCACAATTATTTGTCAAGATATCCCCACTCCGTCGAAATTGGACGGAATCAGTCTAGTGATGAAATAAAAAGAATTTGCCTTAGGCCTGTATCGTTGCCGATAATATGGCACATACACTGATCTGGCGTCGGTCGGATAGGCGGGAACCTAGCCGCGGTCGGCGACCAAAATTTCTCGACGTTTCGACTAGGCCTCCTGAACAATTTGCTCTATTTTTCCGCTAACAGGGCTATCTTCGACATGCATGTATATATTTATATAATATATAGTGTATGCCATATGGCACATACACTATTGGCGTCAGTCGGATGGCGGGACCTAGGGGTGGACCATCTCGACGTTTCATAGCCTCCTGACATGGCACATGGAAATGTTTATATATATTTATATATATATGTGTGCGCGGCAATAACTCTCGAAAGAGTTAATTGATTTTGACGAAATTTGGTAGGCACGTTGAAATCCATCACCGCACGGAAGCCTATTTAAAATGGGCCCAATCGGACTATTTTAAGGGTGGTTTTTAGGGGTTGAAAAAAGTTTTTGGGCCCGAAAATACCGAAAAAATTCTCAGAATTGTTTCAAAATTGAAATTTAACCTTTTAGTAAAGATCAAAATGTGCTGCTAAAATTCTAATAAAATCGGCCCGACAGGACCGGACTTACAAATTTTATGAAAACACTAGTTTGCGGATAGTGATTTACTTTACTGAAGGGTGTATTTAATTTGGTACAGAGGTTGCATTGATAATAATATTGAAATTAAGAAAAAAAATATTATTTTAAGGGATGTATTAAGGGGTTAAATTTTTTATTTTGTCCAAAAACAAACTTAAGTTCACATAATAAAGCCACAATGCCAGTATTAGCAAATACACTATATTGTCGGCAGGGTTTTGGCACTGCGACCCGAGTTTTTTTTTTATTTGGTTATGTTATCATTTATATGTTTATTACATTATGTATTTTTTCGGCGCGAATAACGTAGGTTATATTATATTATTACGCCACGACAAGGGGTATGATCAGTGAGCGAAAATATCGATTTGCACCCGGGCAGCTGGTCGATTATAAAATGTAACACAGAGACTTCGTATAAAATAGGATATAATATAATAATAACAGGCTGTCTGTTAACATTGTATTAAACAATTTGTTAGTCATAATATGCGTTTTACGACGGTGAATGTATATAACTATAATAGATGTTCATTTGTCCTCGAATGTATTACATCTATTTTGACTGCGTGCGATATTAAACCATAATAATCACATAGATCTTATGGTATGTATAACCATAAAGAGGGAATGATTAATAATAATAATTACTATTTAATTTTGAGAATGTCTGCTATGAAACAGAGGGCGATCCTGAGAATATCTGAGAAATTTTCGTTGAAGGAAATGTTTTCATTGGGTGAAGGATACAGAATTAAAACGCAAATACAGTAGTAAGTTCCGCGTTTATTAGCTGACGTTTCGTGAAATCAGAAATATATTATTCACTTCCTAAGAGCTCTGTACGAAGAAGTATTAAAATTAATACATAAACAAAATTTGTTAAAATTACAAAAATTTGTGTACCGATATTGATGATTATTGTTTTAGTTAGTTTATTTAGTGTTTTATTTAATAGGGCGTACCTCCGTGGTGGTCCCATATAAATTTTACTTAAATCGGTTCACTAGTTCGACTGATTTAAATAAAAAATGAGTAACGGGATGCAACACCGTTAAGGTAAATGTCAAACATCACGACAGAAGCTGGTTAATGACGTGTAAACTACGTAATTGTAAAGTTACTAAGAAGTACAAAATAAGAAACATTTTAACAAAAAAAAAATTCCTTCCAAAAAGCCACTTAAAAAATAGGAAAATATTAAAATTTTGAGGTCAGCGCCAATTTAATAAAATATGAAGTCGGTTAATAAATAGATAGTAATTAAGTTGGCACTTTTTAACCGACTTCATATTTTATTAAAGTGGCGCCGACCTCAAAATGTTGATTATTTTCCTCTTTTTAGTGGCTTTTTGAAGGTTTTTCTTGTAAAAATATTTTTCGTAATATAATTACGCGCGATGCCTCTCTTTTTAAATTAACTTTGGTACACATTAAACTGGAATCCATCACCGTACGAGGCTTATTTAAAATGAGCGCTATGAAAATATATATGAAAATAAATTTCAACCAATAAGGTTGAAATATATTTTGGGCACGAAAACACCGAAAAAATTCCACGTTTCAACTACTATGAACTATGAAGTCATTTTTAGGGTTTCGTATCCAAGGATACATCCCCCTATTGTTATCACTATTCTGTCTGTCCATTTGTCATAGCCAGTGCCGTAGCTAGGGCCATCTGCGCTCTGGGCTAGATTTTGATTTTGAGGCCTCAAAAATTCTTTGCTTGACATATAAAAAAAAACAACAAACAATCATAATCACATAACGCATTTCTGATTGCATCTTTGGGGGTTTCCGTCCCTAGCACGGACCCTTATTACCAGGTGCTACTATAACGGCGAGGGTTATAGTCAATGAGTTTATAATAATCGTTTTTTGTGGTTTACTTATGCACAAAATATAAGTTCCAAATCATTGCTTAACTTATAAATCAATGCCAAATTCCCTCAATTTTAAAAGCATGCAGCAAATGATCTACAAGATCTTCTCGCGTTTGCCAACCGGATCATCTGAAACCTTGTTCTTGCTCAACACATTGGTATTTCATAATTCATAAATATACTTATAAGGTGTACTATATGAACGTATTAGGTTTCTGGTACGACTTTCAGCCTTAAATCTAGATTTAAGTATAGTGATAACTGGATCCACATAAAGTTATTATATACCTACTAAATATTTAATAATCTATCCTATCTATATATACGCCACATGTATGTAATTCTGCAGAATTATTTTTTATCCTTTCGGATGTCACAGCTTAAATGCTTATTTTGTCGTAGCGTAATAATATATTATAGTCTAATATTAATAAATAGGTAATTTCTTTTATAGCACCTTATTATTAATTTACAGATATGATTTAATTAAACAGGAAGAAAGGCTATAAGAACATATAATATAATATAATTTGCATTATGCATATAATTTCTTTTCCTATTAATTTTATTCATAAAATTGTATTCTGTAATTTCTATAACATTTTTTGTAGGTCATGATTAAGGACTGATGTGGTCCGAAACGTCGGCTCTTTGTTTAATTTTTTAAAAAATAATATATGTTCTTATAGCCTTTCTTCCTGTTTAATTAAATCATATCTGTAATAATAAATAGGGAAAACCACACGTTACGAAAGTTATAGTTTTTACATGAGGAATTTTCTGACATCGACAAATTTTTCATAGGAAATCGCGTTTACCAGATACGGTATAAAATTAAGTTTTTTTTAATGGAACGTCCTATATATTACTTCACAGGTCAATAGAGCTTACTGTCTTGATCTGAAAAGGTCCTCTTGAAAAATGTCAAAATACTGAAAATAGACGAATATGGTCTATTCTAATATTTTGGGCATACCGCTTAACGCAACGTTGAACTCTATTTCTCCATGCAAATTTTATTCAAACATTTATTAATTGGCTCTGTTATCATTAAAATTAGGGAATATGTGCAAGTTACCAAAATTATAATATTTTACATAAGGAACTTTCTGACGTCGACAAGTTTTTTATTTAAAGTCGCGTTTACAAGGCACGTTATGAAATTAAGTTTGTTTAATGGAAGACGCCACCTGGGTTATTTTGCACTTCAACAGAGCGTACTATTTTGGACTAAAAAGTACCCTTTGAAAAATGTCAAAATATTGAAAATAGGCGAGCTATTATCGATTCTAATATTTTGGGCACACCGCTTAACGGAGCGTTGAAGTCTATTTCTTCATGTAAATTTTATTCAAACATTAATAATTATTAATTAACTCTGTTATTAATAAAATTAGGGAAAATGTACAGGTTACCAAAATTTTTGTATTTTACATAAGGAATTTTCCTAATCGACAATTTTCTTATATAAAGTCGCGTTTACAAGATACTGTATTTTTAATGAAAGACCTTACTTATTATTTTACACTTCAATAGAGCATAATATTTTGAACTTTCCGCTTAAAAATGGCGAAATACTTAAAATAGACGTTAATTATTACCGATTCTAACATTTTGGGATTATCGTTTAACGCAACGTAGCTTAGATTGAATGAAGTCATCAAACGTTTATCGCGTAGCTGCTTTTGATATCCTACCATTTCAAAATAAGTTTCTAATTTCAATGATAAAGTATATTATAGTTCTTTTTCTAAAAATAAAAAATTAAAGAGATTCATAATATGAATTTAAATTGCATACATAGGTGGACTGGTAGACATAATTAAACTCAAAACGAAGTTCATACGAAATTATAAGTAGCCATATTATAAAAATACCGGGTATACAACTATCATGTTTAAATAACAGGTATACGGTAATAAAATTAATCATTAAATGGTATAAATGGATAATACCTTGTTTCAAATAATAATTATTTACACATAATATATTAACAACACATGAGCGCTTCGTTCGTTATTATATTTTATAGATGTTCCTTTCGTTAAGAATATCATCTTCATCGCCCGTTTTATTAGAGGAATTTGGTCCATTGTTGCCCATAAGTAAATTCTATTTCAATGTGTTTTTCTTATGCTGGATTGCAGGAAGCATTGTCAAAAAATCTGATTTGACAATAACCTTGGATTGTGATCATATAATTACGATTTTATACATGCGGGATCAGTCCAATGTCGTTGTCAAACTCTCTGTCATGTAAAACATTGGTTTGCAGGTAGGGGAGGAGGGGGCTAGTTGTCACAAGTACTAGTTGTCTCAAGTATTGAAACTCCATTTTGCGGTGTAATAACGAACTAAATGAATATGGTCGGTAAGCCAGTATGTTAGAAGGGGACACCACAGAAAGTTTAAATGATTTTCGACAGTTTTTGTGTATGTGAGAAATCTTTCTTCAAAACTGATATAGGAAGTAAATTTTAAGAAAATGGTTAATCATCATTTATCTTATTTTAACAAAGTCATCCAAACATGACAATGGTATGGTCGTGTAAACAACATTATGCACTACTGAAATACAAGATGATTTTTAGGTTATCTTTTGCCATGTTTTGTAGTTTCACCTCAAAATAAATTTTTCGCATCGTGGGCTAGTTGTCACAATGAACAAAAATGGGTGCAGTGCACAAACTGTCGATTGTGGGCTCATAATAAGTGTGCTGGTGACAATGTGCTGTTCTATTTATGTATTAATTGTAATTCGGACGATGATTTATAAATCCTACAACTACGATTTTGATTTTTTGATTTTACTTTTGTTTTGTTTACATTTTTTCTTTTCAGAATTCTATTCAATTCCTAGAGCTATGTTTTTAACGCTATATTTTCTAATTATCTTTGTTTGTTGTTTATTTTTAATTATATCTTTGTTTTTGTACGGTTTAACAAATGAGACAACTAGCCCCCTTGTCGGGGTAAGTTGTCACACATGCATCGCCTATAAAAAATGTGAATTAAAATTTCTTATTAATGTTTAGTCAACTTTTGTATACAAAATATTGTAAAAGAATGTTACTTAATTTCAATAAAAATTGGAGACTTTATTAAATCCAATAATATCAAAAATATTCCACCTAAAATCAAAATTGTGACAACTAGCCCCCTCCTCCCCTACTCACAAAAACAAATGATTGATCTACATAAGTTATATAAATATTTGAACCTAAGTTTTGATAAAAACGCGTAGAAAAATGTTGTTTCGAAGTGGGAATTGTACGAAAACTATGTTAAATAGATGCATATACAGTTTTAAAAAATATCGTTTCAATCGATCAATTATTTTTTTAGTAAGATCGATTGGAAATTCTAGTGCACTTTTCTTATGGAGAAATATGCGTCGTCACAATCTGAAGTCATCGTCAAATCAGATTTTCTGACAATGCTTTCTGAAAAATCTGCCATAGCCGAACACACTTTGACTCTGAACAATCATAAGCCTCTTCAAAGAAACCCAAGCCATAGACAGAACGTTGAGTTATTACCCACGGATATACAGAGAGGCCATAGAAATACAAAAGCACACGCAGAATTTCAACCGAAAAGATGAAGGCCTCAATCTCAGTAAAACCTGGACACCAGCACTCCGACATACAAAACCAACGACCGGATTACGACCGAGTATAGAACTCACCCTCACCACTACACACTGCGCAGTTGATCAATTACAGAGAGACGGACTACGACCGAACAGAAAACACACTGGTACTAGGCATAAAAGAAGGGAGGACACCAGTCACTGACACACTGACCTGTGAGACTTCGACCGCTGCCACATCGCCTTTGAGAATGTCTACCGCAGTTGTAGACAAAACATCAGGTAGAAATACCACCGGACCACGGCCTACAAGCCCGGAAACCATGAAAACTTGGAAAAATAGTGGTACTTACTTTTAAAAACCATAAGTTTAACAGCAATATTTATGAAGCGATATTTCTGTTCCTCTAGGATAAATAATTTCGCCGCAATAGAAAAATTTCTTCGGATTTTCGGTTTTATGCCCGGAGGCAGAAATGGAGGGGAGTTGAAAATTACTATAACAAATTTTTTTTGAATTCTAAAATACATATTAGAAATCGTGTCCATCGTGATTATAATAAAATTAAGCAAAATCGCAGGATAGTGGACAAAATAATTTGATTTATTAAATTAAATGTACGACGTTTCGTCTATAGATTTAGACTTTTTCAAGTACAATATTAAAAATAACAATATTTATGAAAATTAATATTAATTACTAACCATAGCAATTAACATAAGATAGGGTACATAAGACAAAAACATGGTAACATGGTAACAAATTATGTTGACTATAAATTTTAACAATCAAATAATAATAATACAAAAATTAGTATAATTTCATAATATAATTGTACTGACTACTTAAATTATAGAACAGACACTCAAAATTTAAGTAGTCAGTACAATTATATTATGAAATTATACTAATTTTTGTATTATTATTATTTGATTGTTAAAATTTATAGTCAACATAATTTGTTACCATGTTACCATGTTTTTGTCTTATGTACCCTATCTTATGTTAATTGCTATGGTTAGTAATTAATATTAATTTTCATAAATATTGTTATTTTTAATATTGTACTTGAAAAAGTCTAAATCTATAGACGAAACGTCGTACATTTAATTTAATAAATCAAATTATTTTGTCCACTATCCTGCGATTTTGCTTAATTTTATTCTAAAATACTTTTTCAAAATATTAATGTCCTCATTTGATTGAATTTTAACGGGGTCAGTTTAGTGCAAATATAAATTCAAAAACGCCGTTTTTGTAAGTTTAACGTGCCAGTAACATTTCAACAGAAACTTGTCGATATTAGGTATAATGCCGTGAACAGATTAAATATGTATTTTTAGAATACATAAGACAAAGATGCCTTAAGTACATAAGTTACTTAAAATAAAGAGTTCATGGCTATTCACTTTGTATCGATAAAATGTACCTGTGGCAAAATGCAAATTAATAACCCATTGAGAAGGCTGTAATATATTATAATTCTTCTCGTAATTCTTCTATCAAAAATTAAACTTGTTACGAACTGTATTTCCTAGAAGAGCGCTAAAATCTAATCTTAACTAAGTTTGTCTTTTATTTATTATTTTAAAAAAGCATCGAGGGAGCACTCAGTGTAAAAATAAAGAACATGGCATGTAAAAACAACGTATTGTTGGTATATATTTTTCTTTCTTCTTTTTTCACTAGTTTTAGACTTTATGTTTTTGTCAGTAACTTTTGATTGTATAATATGAATTAGCGACGGAGTGTGACGGATTTTTTCATGTATGCAAAAATCTGAGTGTTTTTACTATCGAAGCAACAATACTTACAAGAGTCTAGTCGTATTCAATAGAGGATAGCCGAACAACCACGAAGAATCTTTCGCATGTCAGCTGTTCTCTGGTATTGTATAGGTAGGTACTTACAGAAACTACGTATGCTCGTGAATGGACGGTGTGTTTTCAAGTTTTAAGGTTTATTTTGTGTTAAAAAAATTGATGCGACATTTAATTAAGAGTCGGCGTAAGTCAATTACTAGATATGACTATAATAAAGCAATAATTAGGTGATTGTACAAAATTATTTCATTCTTTTCAGACATTTTTGAAGTATCAATTTTTTAAAATTGTTTTTTAAAAACAAAACAAAATTAATATATTATAAATTGTAAGCTGTCGGGATTTCGAACCTCGGATCAACTGTATAATTGACAGAAAACAGTGCTCTAACAAATTTGTCTAGAAAGCGCTTCGTCATTAAATTGTTATTATATACAACGATGTCTACACTCTACAGTCTACAAGCTATAGTTTCAAAAGATACATCGTGGTTGTTCGGCTATCCTCTATTGAATACTACTAGACTCTTGTACAATACTTCATGTGTATGCAGTCAAAAATATCAAAAGGGAAGCTTAAGGTCGCGGTTATATTTATTTATATTTGCCTTGACAAATTCTCGAATCAAAACATAAATGTAAGATACTACGCCGTACGCGACTACGACGCTACAGCGACTCTACGCCCTATATTATTATACAGGGTGAGTTCGACCACCCGTATCAGTCGTTTTTTTCGAAAACGGTTAGTCGTAGAGAGTTGTGTCAAAAATTTGTATTATAAAAGCCCTAATAAAGAATCGAATGGTGATAATTTTTTTTCCGGGAAGGTCGGCTTCCCAATTAGTTTGCTCCAGAATGTCCAGAACTCCGGAATTATAAATGTAACGATAGGTCGAAAGTGGTATTGTTGAAGAGATCTTTAAAAAATAAGCAAGTTTTGTTGGAACATTTTTTTTATTACTGCCACCCCTGTTAAGTAATATTTGTTTGAAATTACTAAATTAAAATGTCATAAATCATAATAACGAACTTTTTAAAAGTCCGCATTTAAAATCTAGTTACCTATCTATCGATCATTAAACACTGAAGAAGTACACTCACAGTATAACCAGAAGAGCTCAGTAGTATGTATTAAAGAGTAAATGGAAGACAGTTTGAACACTTGTGACAATGTCTAAGGTTGCTAGATTTTTAATGCCGACTTCGATCGTTATTATGAAAATTTGATTTAATAATTTCAAACGATTGTTACTTAACAGGGGTGGCCGTAATTAAATAATTTTTCCTACAAAACTTGTCTATTTTTTAAAGAGCTTTTCAACAGCACCACTTTCAACCTATCGTGCTTTCTAAAATTCCGGAGTTTTGAACATATAATAATTTATATTTATACTTATAGAAATTTACAGGGGTGGCAGTAATAAAAAAAATTTTCCTACAAAACTTGCTTATTTTTTAAAGATCTTTTCAACAATACCACTTTCGACCTATCGTTACATTTATAATTCCAGAGTTCTGGACATTCTGGAGCAAACTAATAGGGAAGCCGACCTTCCCGGAAAAAAAATTATCACCATTCGATTCTTTATTAGGGCTTTTATAATACAAATTTTTGACACAGCTCTCTACGACTAACCGTTTTCGAAAAAAACGACTGATACGGGTGGTCGAACTCACCCTGTATATTATTCCAAACAGAACTTCTCCTATTAGAGATACCGAAAGTCAACTACGATTGCTAAATGTTGACAAATTGCCCCCCTTTGGATGTCGTCGCATCAGCGTCGAAGTGTCATGTAAGTGGAAGAGCAGTCTTCTAAACTTCCGATTAAAAAAATAGTTATCAATCTACATTTATGAGCTTATTGATAGATCGTTAGCAGTCTGTGACTGGATGAAAGTGTCAATTTGAGCTTTTAAGAAATTTGGAAATATCTATAAAGAAACTGTTTGCTGAGCAAGTTTATTCGTTAATTGTAGAAATTTAAGTGTATCTATTAAATTTAATAAACTTATATCAGTTATCGATTGTAATAATGATAAATGCTACTCTTATACAAATAAAATTAATTTATAGCTTGGAAGCAGGTTTTCTTTGGGATTAAAATACTGCCAAGGATAAAAGATCGATCTACTTTTTAAATAGGAATTAATGAAGTAACAAAAAAACCGACAATTTATTAACATTTGTTGAGAACAAACGAAAGTGGAAATTATTAAATGATGTTCTTTGAAGGTTATACTGTAAGATCAAGGTTTAGAAGATGAACCGGTAATATGATATTTTTATTAAAAAAAAATCATCTACCTATTGATTTATATAACGTAATGAAATGTAAAATATAGTCAAAAATTAATAATAATATGTTTAGACTCAATAGTAAGCTAGCAACTGTATAATATATGAATTAAAAAGTTATGTATTTACATTTTTTTAATCTATAAAAACATAACAACTATCGAAAAAAATTTCGCAAATCCTCCATGTTCATAAATCCCGTCACATTTGACAGATCCCAATAGCCGCTACTCCCACAGGTAAACGCAAAGTCTTCCGCCAGACAGACCGTTCGCATGCCTACTACACCATAATAAGGGATGACATATTGGGATCCGTCAGATTGGTGGAGCTTAAAAAACATGGCGCAGAGGGGGGGAAATTTCATATACGGGGTATACTTTTGCGTGTAATTTTATGATTTTCAAAGTGATATGAAATGATAAATATAAGTACAATTTGTGATTGGGCCGGTACGAATCCTAAACAAAGGAATTTCGTTGAAGGAGAACGGATTCTCAAAGCCGGACATATTATCAAATGTCGGAAATATAACGAGAAAAATGCATGCAAAATGAACTGTCAAAAGTAGTAATCTTTACGACATATTGCTTAAAAACATAAAAATTAAAAGAAAATCTCCACGAAATTAATCATCCGCGTTCAATGCGCCTTTAAGGCTGGGTTAGGTGAATAATGTAAACACATAACTGCAACATAATAAGTTATATTGTAATAAGTAGGTAAGTTACTAACCTCAAAATATTTGTATACAAAGTTAATCCTATAAATTTGTCAATCATCAGGGATTCAACTATTGTAGTGCAGTATGATAATAAGTACATTATTATTAATATAAAATATTTTTTTAATTCATAAATACAGTTTTTCCACATTTCATTAGAAAATATTTCTCTGTAAAGTAAGTGACAGTGTTTATTGCCATGATATTAGAAAACGTCGCGAATTCCATTTTTGTTTATTTTACTTGTTTTATTTTTGTAATAAATAATTTCATGATTAATTTGCACTGTTAGCATGTAAAATTTTCCCTCGTTTTGAGTACAATTTTCTGCCACCAGATGTCATATGCTCATTTGACGGATCCCAATAGAAAAATGAGCCTTGCTAAAATGAAGTGTCAAAAACGTTGCTAGCTCTCGTCCTACAAGAAAAAGGTGACTGACATTTCATTAAATTTTGCAGGACTATAATTTTAAACTAATGTTTTTTTAAGAACTATTTTATCTATAAGGTAATTAAGTAATATACCTACTATCGTAGATATTCAAATTTGATAGAGACAGTATTTTTTTCGTTATATATTTTACATATTCTTGAATTTTTAATTTCTATATCATATTTTTGTAAACGCTAATGACCTCGGTTTTCGAGCGTCTATAATTTACAATATGTCTGTTTAGTGTTTATATAGGTATTTCGTATTCTTAATTTCATATTATAAAGTGAATTTATTTTATCGGTATAGCTACGAATTTTCAGTTATATGTTATGTAGCGTAGACAATAATCAAATTTTTAGTCTTTTTGACAATCCGAATAACAATTGTATTTAGGTAGGTTATATCTCATAATTAAAAATAGCAAGTTGCATATTTCATTACCAGAAAGAGTAAAAACTATGCAAATATTACGAGGGAAACTTGATAAAGTCTTTCTAACATGTGCCTTTAAAAAAAGTAATCCGATGTTGCATTTTTTAAAAGTTGCTATTGTTCCGTGGCGTGTTGGATCAAAATTGATTCAAAGCGCATCCTGCTTAGCTATCTAAGACCTCTTTTAATTCTATATGCAGACAATTATTTTAATTCTAATTATGTCAAAAACCAATACGGTGTGCGAATATCCCCCGACTAATAGTGCCTTGACATTTTAATGGCATTCTTTGCGATGCACGAGGTTTCATCCTCCATTCATAATAATGACATTTTGTTATTTATATTTAGCATTTACATTGTTCGTGCGTCAACATCTTACTGCCTATAAAGTATAAACTTATAGTTCCTTGTATTTAATTTTGCATTCAGATGAATAGTTTATCACGTTGAAGAGATCTTATAATTACCAATCTAAAATACTGTTAAAATTGTTTTTGCTATACCCACTACAAAATAGCTACTTTCGATGCATATAATATCATATTAAGTATGTGTATATACCAGTACCGGCCTCTATTGGGTCATCAACCAGGCGTGTAAAAGTGTTTCCGTTACATAGCAAGTGCGGTAAGTGAACGGTTGCCATAGCAACTTCTGTTTATTCGCTCTATCCGCCTGGTTTTACATAAGTATACTCACGGCCTGCTCAGCCTGCTGGAAATGTAAAGATGGTGACGCAAATGAACTGTCAAATTTTTTTTTAAATGAAGTAAAAAGTACCTAGGTACTTTGTATAATGGGTGTATACATTTCTCGTACGTAATGGTATTATGACTCGTGTGACTGTAAAAACTCGCTATCGCTCGTTTTTATATACTGTCACCATTCGTCAGTAATATACACCATTACGCATCTCGATATACAATGTAATATTATTTAAATTTATCTTAATTTTCGAAAATTTTCGAGTATTTTTCGCCATTTTTTTTTTTAATTTAAGCGTACCTACATTTAAATCTAGTGGAAAGTAAAATTTCAATTTTGAAATAATTTGGAGAATTTTCTCGATGTTTTGGGGTCCCAAAAAGTTTTCAACCCCTAAATACCCTTGCACGCAAGTGAAACCAAACAGGGAATCTATATATTTAATATTTTAATAAAACTATATTTATTTTTAATTATATTCTTAAAGAAAGTTACAAAATCTGAACTGGAATTCCAGCAATTATTATCGAATCATAGGAAGGCTATGTGAATCTTATTCGTGAATAATATGAAACTAATTAGAGTAATACTTTTGGCACGAAAATTTGATGACCTACTTGTTAAAGGCAAAATATTTCTGCACTGAAAATGATTAAACTTGGCTTTGTCGTTTGCTTATATAATACTTAAATATTGGTTTTGCAAAATTGAATTATAAAAAGTGTTAAAATACGAATTAAATTATTAATCAATATTTATATAAGCTTTCACAATAAAAATGTCAAAGTATCATCCGAAGAATTGTTACGTAATCGACTAGATATTTATGATGTTGGACTTGAACAAAAAATGAATGGAAATAAACGATGATTTAATATTAATTGTTGTTGGAAAAACAACAGCTATAAAATTAACTTTGACTAGGTTGCGGTTTTTTACAGTTAGGTATTAGTTTAATCATCATAAACAATATAATATATTATTATTCTGTAAAAAGTGCAGCAAAATATAATTAACGGTTCGTAATAAATAAATGAGTACCATTGTATCATTATATCATCAACGCAATTAAGTTCGATTCCACTTCAATCTAACAAGAGATTTTGACCTAAAAATAATAAGATACATTTTAACCACAACTAAAGATAGCAACTCGTTGCCGAAACGCGTCGTGTTAAAACACAGGAAGTCACAAGACGGACATCAAAAAATGCAAGGTATTTCTAATACTTCATAATATAAAAATAATAAGTGCCAAAAAAGATATAAATATGTATATATTTTATTATAATATTATAGGAATAAGATTTATATTAAGTCAGCGCATAAAGGGACTTAATAGTTCATACAAACTACCATTTTTAGTATGAAAAATTTTTTGAAGTTTTGAAAACGAGCTCTAGATAGGTTACAAATAAAGATCAGAAGAGTTCTTTCCTCTGCTACGGATGAAACTTCTATTCGCGTAAAGCAGTCTCCAGGACTCATCTATTATTCGACGACAAAAGTCGACAAACGCAAACATTTATTGACAATTTAATATCCTAACGGTAGACCTACGCAATGAAGCCTCAAAGTCAAGGGTAGTTTGGAATGTGCATTATTTCGCTGCGAGTAATTCAAAATTCGTATAAATGATAAGCAGCTGCTCTTGTTTTTAAAGTAAAAATTTAGAAACAATTTCCCGAGAAATTGTCGCGTCTTTCGCGCAATCCCACGGGTTTACGATCTGAATGAAAAGTAAATTGAAATATTTGTTTCAAAAAAAGTAAACAAACATTGATCTACTTTTTAAAGACCTTGTTATGCAATTATTGTTATTATTTATTGTGTTATAAAGTTAATCGATATAATATACAGATTGATTCAATATGCACTTCCCAGCGTTCTGATATGTATTCTATAATTAAATTTAAGACAAAAATGAAGAAAACCAAAATTCCGAAAGCGGATCAGTTTTCGGCGAAATTTGGATATACGCGACATTACACGTAGGTACAGGGAATTTTGAATCGCAATTTTCCTAATAAATGAATTGGACAGGACGGACCAATACTATGACCACCTCGGTCTTCTGACTTAACAATTATACTATTTTTTAGTCTTTAAATAAAGATTGTGGAGGAAGAATTCCTTAAGAATTTTGCATCCACAAAGCACCCAAAACTTCAGGTTCGTTACCGTCACACAAGGGATACTTGCGGAGCAAGGTGAAACTGTAACCGCGTCTCAAACCATGAAATAGGCGATTACAGTGAGTTTGGGTCGTGCGCACGAAGTACACGGAGCGACGCAATAAACACAGCATTTTGCATGCGGTAAACTAGTTATTTAGCATTGCGCTGACATGCCGGGATGGCTGTTATATTTGCCAACAGTGATGGTTTCGCTCCTCCAAGAACACCAATTATAAGAACAATTAATTTAACAGATGACTCTGGGTACTGCTTCCTGAGCTCAAAAAGAAGGTCTTGATATTTTGTCCGCTTCTCAGTCTCCTTCGCGACTATGTTCGTTTCAGCAGGAGCACAGAACTCGATGACATACATAAATCGCGTAGTTTTATCAAGGATAACTATATCAGGCTTTGTAGCAATCATGTAAGATTTTCTGGAACTATTCATTCAGTACTACCAGGCGTAATACTAAATGAATAGTTCCAGAAAATCATACATGATTCATTCTCGACACCGGACTCAATATCGCCGGGAACATAAGGCAGAACGGGAGTTTTGTCAATACCATAATGATCCTTAATTTATCAAGAAAACTGCGATCCAAAATTCCCCGTACCTGGAATGTCGTGTATATCCAAATTTCCTCTAAAACGGCTCCGCTTTCGGGATTTTGGTATTCGTCATTTTTGTCTTATTTTTTATTTAGAATTAATGGTGTTTCGGCTCATGTCAGTCTTATTTTTAATTGTAGAATATATATCCGAGCGCTGGGGACTGAATATTGATTCACCCTGTATGTAAAATAATTAAATATAATATACATCGAAAATATCCCTTCACAAATTGTTAGTTAGTTATCGCAGATTATGGACGCTCGATACGCAAATTGTAATGCTTAAAGCATGTATCGACGCTTTTTTTAATTGTTCTAATTTTGCAAGATTATTAAAACAATAAGTATTTCTAGACTGTCTTTTATGGTTAATATAAATTCAGTAGTTAATTAGCTCTGGTTTAATTTAATTTATATATATATATGCATGAATTTTACACAAGAGGTTGCCATTTGCCAATTAACATACGGTATATCTTGTTAATGATAATGGACTAATAAAGAAAGAGCTTCACTTCATAAAACTGAATCAGTGTGACTCAAATGGTGGCTTGCGTACTTTTAATTTTACTAGCTTTTGTCTCGTCTTCGCTCGCGTGAATGTTGATTAATTGTCCGCCGATTTCCTCGGATTAACATCAATTTTGACGGGACCAATATGGGATAAATGTATAAAAAAAGTAATAATAAAAAAAGGATATGCGCCTCACCTACATAAGCGCACAGTCGAAGTTATACTTCATACTTTTACATTTTTGCTTTTCCCTTCTCAGCATTTATAAAATTAATAAATAATTATTATTAATGGATGTCAAAACATTAATTATATACCTACATAAGTATCCAAAACCTACTTACAACATTTTGAAACGTTAAAAAATTGATTTTTAAAATTATAAAATCTGCAAAAAAATGATTTTTTTCTGTAACGAGACCTAGCTAGATCAAAATTTTAATCCCCCCCCCCAAACCCATTTTTAGTAAATTTCATCCAAATCGTTAGACCCGTTTTATACCTGTCAGCATTGCATTACAGCGTTCAATAATTTTTGAGTCGGTAATTTTTGACTCGAGGTCATTTTAAATCACTAGGTACCCTCGCTAAAGAAGTACCTATAACTTCAATAATTCAAGACAAAACAATTGGACGCTAATCACCTTAGTTGTCGAGCGTCTATAATCGACAATCTTCTCTAAGACAAAACCATTTTTATTTAATGCACTCATATACTCGTACATTTCGTAACTTCTTTATCTTTATTATTATTTTATTACATATTATAAAATGAAGTCGCTTTCCGCGTCTGTCTGTTTAACCGCTAACTCCTCCTAAACCACGCAACGGATTTTGATGCAGTTTCCACCATCAGTTAGATAATTTTTCACGGAAGGTTTATATATATAGCGAACGAGCGAAGCGAGTGAGTAATGTATTGCACCCGGGTTTTCTTAACACTCGAGCGAAGCAGGACGGGGCGGCGGGGCCGCTAGTTTAATATAAATTTAATGCGATGGTTGGCTTTGCATTTCTTAAGCAAATTTTTTTGCAGTATGGAGAACAATTTGTCAGGGCTTACTTTCTGAAATAAAAAAAATCTTTTTCAAAAACAAATGAAGAAATGTTGCGGAGATCGACTGATTGATCCGATAGACGGATTGGACATCCCTGTATACTGATGGGTAGGTAATATTATAATGTACATAAACACACACACCTACATGAATAAGAGATGGTTTTATGTCGATTTTCCTTTCAATTGACCTGGTTATTTTGACGACATACACACGAACTGTATCAGACGTGATACAGATTCACCTCGCATACCTACTTAATCTCACCTGAACATTTATTAATGTATGCGCGTTATTGCAAACTTGATTAGCTTATAGACTGTCTTATTTAAGCCGTTGCTCATTTACATCAACTCACCGAATGGTGAATTCTCATGTTACTCAGACAACGTACCTAGTAGTGATTTTGTTATCTATGTCTGTATAATTTTGTTTTCTGACGGATTTTTGGGCATCCAAAATGGGGAAACGTGTTTCCAGATTTTTGTTTGTCTGCTTGTTTGTCACTTGAAAATGACTGAGCCGTTTTTGATTAAATTTAGTGTACTATTTGCTTGTACCCAAACTGAAAGTATTGGCTATATTTTTATTCAGCTACTAAGGAAGTGTGGAGGACAGTCCCCAGCAAAGTACTAAAAAATTGTGCAAATAAGACACTATAACCCGAACTTCAAAAGGACCAAGAGATGGAACTGCAATCGATTTTTTAAATGATATAAAGGACCCCGCACACAACATGCGGAAAAATGATTCCAGTCAAATTGACTAAAAATTTAGTATGTTGTTGTTCGGATGGTCCTGATCAAAAGTCCTAATGCAGGGTAGAACTTGCGAAAATCTATTTTGATATTGGAAATATTGAGTATAGATCAATAAGGATTGCTGTAGTCAAGTATGCGATATTCCTGCTATAGGTAAGTATTTTTGCAGAGTCAATATACACACTTTGTGCCTGAAAGTTCCTGAAGTCCCTGCACAAAATGAGACCTGCAGATCAAAATATCTCTGAACCTATTGATTTTCACGAGTTCTGCCCACTGGAACTTCTGATCAGGACCATCCGAACTACAGCATACTAAATTTCTAGTCAATTTTTCCATATTATGTTGTGTGCTCAGTGTTGGGTTCTTAATCAACGTTGGCTGAATAATTATGTTTAGACTTTGTCGGAAATGTCTTTCTATACCTACACCAACTGCAGTGTGATTAGTTACATGCTTTTTTCGAAAAGAACGTATTTCTTGAAAACACGCAACAAATTTTGAAAATCCTTGTTAGTTTAGTCAATGAGTGCTCACAAGGGGAATGTGGATGGAAAAGTCGAAAGCAGAAAGTTTGACTTAGGAACTTTGTTTGGACTAGTTAGGAGATAAACATACTAAAAGCTCTTACCCCTCCGAAGTACGCCCGAGGGGGGCGGGCACAAAGAAGGTCCCGTTTTTTGGTTTTTTGCTTTTATCTCGAAAACGGTGCGTCGTACGAAATTTTGTTGTACTACATAATAAAAGCTGATAAAATTCTCTACAGCTTTAACTTTCACACTTTTTATCTATCTCCATTCTTTGCCTAGCTATGAGCTTCGAAAAACGGCCGATTTTCAAAAATGTGTTAAATTCTCTGTAGCACACTGTAACAATACGAATTTGCCAAAATCATTTCTTATTGCTCATCCACCTTATAAAAAAATGAATTATTTAATTCGCCGCCTCTTTGAGCGTGACGGGCCTGGTTGTGGTTCCTCAGCGTTTGCCTCTTCTTCTTTCTCCTCATCTGTCGAATCTACGACTTAATTTCTTAGATATAAACTAATTAATAATTAATAATTAATAATTAATAATTAATTTTTATATTTTTATTTTTTTAGCTCGATTCTGAAGAAAATCCAAATCCGGATCGAAACGTCAATTATTTGAATTATTTGTTGTAATTTTTTGTTAATACATTGTCTGAAAAATTGGTCGAGAATTTTATTCATTGATATTATTGGGAGTTTTATCCAGTTTAAAAGTAAACTGTTTCCGCCTTCACCGCGTGGAGGTACTCCCAGCTTGTTATTTTTTAATAGTGTGTGGGTGTTTTTAATAGTGTGGATGAGCAAAAAGAAATGATTTTGGCAAATTCGTATTGTTACAATGTGCTACAGAGAATTAAACACATTTTTGAAAATCGGCCGTTTTTCCAAGCTCATAGCTAGGCAAAGAATGGAGATAGTTAAAAAGTGTGAAAGTTAAAGCTGTAGAGAATTTTATCAGCTTTCATTATGTAGTACAACAAAATTTCGTACGACGCACCGTTTTCGAGATAAAAGCAAAAAACCAAAAAACGGGACCTTCTTTGTGCCCGCCCCCCTCGGGCGTATTTCGGAGGGGTAAGGACTTTTAGTATGTTTATCTCCTAACTAGTCCAAACAAAGTTCCTAAGTCAAACGTTCTGCTTTCGACTTTTCCATCCACAAATTATTCGTTGCTTAAGCTATGTGTATTTTTTTAAATATTCACTACCGAATCTACGAAACTTTAATTGTCATTTAATAAGCCAAATGTCAGCTTTATGACAAATAATATTACCTCCAATTCTCGAGGGAAAATGAGCTGAGGAGTCCCTGAAAGTTTAGCCTTAGATAATAATTTATTTAACTAGCTACATTATATACAGGCGTTACATAATACGTACAAGTACTGGTAAGTACCATTTAACACTGAGAACATTCATGCCGGGTTTATCGTACATTATTTAACACGCTGTTTTGTTAATTCCCTGTTATTTCTATGGTTACTTCGTATATGTTTTATGTGTTATTCGGTGTAAAAATTTAACAGCGATAATCAAAACAGCGTGTTAAATGTACGATAAACCCGGCATTAATGTTATTTTTTTTATTTTACAGAAGGCTTTAGTACCGAACATAGAGACAATATACATTGGAAATTTTTTTGATGGATCAATAAGACCTGCGAGGCTAAAAAGCTAACTTTTCCCTGTTCTGTCGTTGCATATGTAATCATTCTAAACGTTTGTTTTCGCTTAAATTAACAATTAAATAAATTCAGATTTATTTTCAATATTTTAATAAAGTAATAACTAATTATGAGCACTTATCCAATATTATACGATTATTATAAATGTACACACGTAATTTTATAACAGGCTGATTTACTGTAATTATAACGGCCAAAGAACAACAGTTTGAGCATTTAATTTATTGTATATTTTACTACTATTGATTGTAGTTTGGATTTTTTGAATTATTTATTTTCAACTATATTTAAGTTACGTTTTTGTTGGTATGCATTATTTTCATGTAAGTCAGAATGACAGATAATAAAATATGCAAGTAAGGAGTTGACTACGTTACTGTATCAACCCGCTACTAATATGTAGTAATGGTCAAAGATATCTTTGATCCATTAAAAAAACTTAGGCAACACGACACAGAACAGGAAAAACTTGCTTATTTAGCCTCGCAGGTCTCATTGATCCATCAAACAAAATCCAATTGTATTTCCCTATGTTTGGTACTAGCGTTTACACGCTATATATGTTTAAATACTCATTTATTTTTACATATGGGAAAAATCACTATAAAAACACAATTTTCAAAATTTAGCCTTAAACTATACTCCGTAATAAAAACGCACGGTATGTAAACTCAGATGAATATGATGAGTATACATAATGTGCTTTAAAATATGCTTACATGATTGCATTATTTTATAATGTAGGTATTTGGTGCAATAACAAGTTCCACTCTATTACTTAAACACGTATCTCGTACGATGGTGAACATATTGATCGATGTTCATGGATCTGCAGAGTTCTGGTCTAGATCACTCGTCACAATTATTATCATGTCCTCGAATTCATAATCGAGCACACAAAAACTACTTGAATGAAGATGCTTTCAAGTATGAGATAAGTGGAAATCGTTTTTCAACAGTAGATTTCAGTTACTTTGGACACATCGAGAACATTTTGACCCAGTTAGATGGCTGTCCCAATTAACATAAATCCGATTAAATCCCACATAAAACGAAAAATAAACTACATCGTAGGGCGATTCGTAATTCCAAATGCAGATTAAGGTTCATAAAATATTTCTTTTGAAAACGGTGAATGGCGTTGTACTTTTATTTATAATCCTATTTTTTATAAAATATGTCTTCATAAAATTTCAAATTAACTTAGGGCCACCGCACACGATTGTGCGATTAAGTCGATGGAGATCGTCAGATGCAGCTATCGAATTGAATTAAATTGTGAATTATAGACGCTCGACAACAGAGGTCATTAGCGTCTGTAGATGCAGCTATCAACAAGCAAAGTAAGACCGCACACTCTTCGCAGAAATGCACTACTGATGTAAGTATCCCAAACTCACGATTGTCAAAAACACTTCGCACACTTACTCGTGAGTTCGCGCTACTAAGTACATGTCATAGATTCCGATGAAGTTGCACTCTTTATGTGCAAACGCGCGAATGGGAATTTGGCGCATCGATCAGAAAATTGCGATAGTCTTCATGGTGTTGCCATGTCGCGCGATTGAACGACGAATTTCAGTATAGCTGAGGGTAATTGTCAAACTGCAATGCAGTTGCTATAAATTGCGCGTTTTCGATACAAAAAGTAGAATGTGTGCGTTGGCCCTTATTCATTTCGTCTCGCGGAGCCCTCGATTTTTTTTGCGGATTCCACTTTGGGAAACACTGTTATATAGACTAACTCATCAAGTTTGTTTGCAATCGAAACTATAAATTCAAGCATAATGTGGTATCTAGAATGTGTGTATGTAGATGATTGCTGCATTCATTAAATGTATTGATTAAAAAAAATACATTTAATTTACACAGGTAAACCAGAATATGATTTATGTAAATATTTAAGCACTTATGTATAGACTATATTTCATCAAGTTTTACACTCCTTTTAGGAAGGGTGTAGCAATTACAAATTTTTATGATTATAAAAGAAAACAGCTTTGAAATGGCTTAAGGATCCAAAATAAGAAGCAAATACTGTTAATATTGCATTTATTAGCTAACGTTTCGAGAATTATATTCTCATCCTCAGAGCTCTGTATAAAAATTATAAAATTGTGTTAGTTAGGAAAAATACTTAAAAAATAATGTAAGTATTTTTCCTAACTAACACAATTTTATAATTTTTATACCAAATATATCAATGTCTCGGCAAGGGAACCATTTTGTGTTTGGGAAGGAATTTTCTTCAACATCTGCATTTTTTCAATTTTTTTTTTTGAAATTTTAAGTATTGTAAATCACATTTACCTCAAATTTAATTTTCTCATGAGAAATCTGAATTCTCTTATTTTTGAAGCAAGAAACTAATGAATCTAGGACAAATCAATTTAATGATGATTTAAACCTTTCAAGCTTATAAAATTATTTTGAATTTCGATGTTTCCTTGGTACAAAATATTCCACATCCCTAACTATTACCACCCAAAATTCCATCCTCATTTATAACAGTTTCCGAATAGGTATACATCTACGATAGTAACATTCATTTTGCATCAAAAATGTGACATTTAACAGACATAATATTTCATACTTTCCAAATATTGACTTGTCGTCTGGCTACATGTTTGCAATATATCTTCAATTTGAAATAATTTACTCTAATTGTTTGACTCTTCAAGCATGCATCTTTCAGTGTTACCTAACACCGCATCCATAAACCGTAATAACCTATTATTTCAACGCTCAGTAAGAATGCAAACCCACAATTCACTTGTGTATCATACAATTGTTATGCTTTAATGTGGGTGGCCAAGCGTATGAACGATCTTCTTGAAGGTCATTCATGAGCTGGCTAATAAAAATCTGACACAACAAATAAAAAAAAACACATCAATAACTTTCTTGACATCCAAAATTATATATGCCTTAGTAATTTTAAAGGTGCGTTTAATACGCTCGCGTTAATGTCGGTCTTCATAGAAACATTTTTTATCAGATTCTACGATGACATCTAAAAGACGACCTTTAAAGTAGCATTAATCTATCCCTGATATCGTCCGCGCAGTAACTAGGGCAACCGGAGCCCGAGCCAGGGGCGCAAACCTCGGACATAACACAATCATATTCGAATCGCCATGATTGCGCCAATCAGCGATTCGAATATGATTGTGTTATTTGAATATATCAAGCAAAAAACTTTGAGGGCGCAAAATCAGAATCTTGACCTGCGCGTCGATGATCCTTCAGCTATTGACTAAAATACTACAATATTTATTATTTTCATCAATGTAAATCATTGCGGTCGACTTTGACAGAAATATGACAGCCGCGATTGTAGTCGACTACTTTTGTTTGGGCACCGGTAGATTGTATACCAAGTTTCATTTAAATCGATCCGGTCGCTCCTGAGTGATGCTGGTGCAATAAAAAATTCTTGATATACATTTTCTCATCTAGGGGTCATACAAAATACAAAAAAACTGCAAAAAAACAAAATTACAAAAGGCCCGTTAATTTAAAAAATTGTGTGTTATGTAGAACTTTTTCATAAGTGTGTGTGTTTTATATTTATTTTAAATTAATTGTAGAAAACGCCTTCATAATCAGCACATAGGCTAATCCTTTTTTAGTAGGCTTCCAAAATGGAATGACCTCCATTATTTTTATGTAAGTAGGTTTCACCTGTCGTTACAGGGTATGGGTCACGGTATGTAACCATTCCTAGTTGTATATTGTCTTTGCCGTTTCCTTTACTATATACATTTCTAAAGCGACTGTACATAGTATTTCTATAGAATATAATTAAAAACAGCGTTAAACTCATTTGCATTTAACAAGTTCGGCAAATGTTGCCGATTGCAGGTGTGTGGAGGACGGTGGAGATGTTGGCTCGCGGAAGATTACATCACGTGCTCTCTGTAATGTTTAACAACACCTTATCTCTCTGTCACATTAGAAATCTTTTTGTACTCATTCATTCCTTTGTTCGACTCTGTTTTGATCAGTGATGGGCAAAACTACTATTTTCGACTACAGATGTTCTGTTCCAAATTTTCATGGTTTCCGGGCTTGTAGGCCGTGGTCCGGTGGTATTTTTACCTGACGTTTCGTCTACAACTGCGGTAGACATTCTCAAAGGCGATGTGGCAGCGGTCGAAGTGTCCTCCAGGTCAGTGTGTCAGTGACTGGTGTCCTCCCTTCTTTTATGCTAAGTTCCAGTGTGTTCTCTGTTCGGTCGTAGTCCGTCTCTCCGTAATTGGTCAATTGTGTAGTGTCTAGTGGTAGGAGTGAGTTCTCTACTCGGTCATATTCCGTCCTTTGTCATTGGTTTTGTATGTCGGAGTGCTGGTGTCCAGGTTTTCACTGATACACTGACCTGTGAGCCGCCAAGGAGGACACTTCGACCGCTGCCACATCGCCTTTGAGAATGTCTACCGCAGTTGTAGACGAAACGTCAGGTAGAAATACCACCGGACCACGGCCTACAAGCCCGGAAACCATGAAGATTTGGAACAATGCCGGCCGTGAAAGCTTGCACACCCGAAGATGTTCTGTTATTTGAAAATAAAAATAAAATTTAAAAAGCATTAAACCCGACCACTTTAAAGAAGAAAACTAGCTTCCAATATGAAAGTTTGGCCCCTGCCTCATGACAGCGCAACTGCTGCGCTACCATGGCAGCCCGGGGAATTAGGACCATTAGTTAGTTGATAGCTGTTATTGTAGGTTATAGACATTCGACAACTAAGGTCATTAGCGTCTAATCCAATACGAAAAGTACGTATTAGTCGAATAGAAAGATATATTACTTAAAGTTTTAGTATTATATGCCTAATAGTGAGATGATACTAAAACTAACATCTTTTTATCCGATTACTTTTTATATTGCAAGCTTATTTTCTTCTTTCACATAGTCGAATTTTAGTTTTTCATCTTTTTTTATTTCACTATTTTTAGTTTTTTCCTGGGGTTACCAGCTGCCAAAATTGGAATTCCGGTGACCAGGTTAATCTTGATTTTTTTTTAATTCAATCTTTGATAAATCTGAAATAAAACTCAAATAAATAATAAACTTTTTATTAATTTTTACAATGAATTAACTTACATTTTTGGTCACTTGAAACAGCCCTCAAAAAGTCTTTTTTTGCCGGAAATTAACCTATTTCTTTCTTTATCCTACTGAGAAGATATTTACGAAAATTCTCTTTCCACGTTCGCATTATGTGGTAGAATGCATCGACAGATTTTCTATAATTCTTTTTGCGTCATACAACAAAAAATTAGGTCTTGAATGAAATCCGGGCGGAGACCGATCAAAGTTCTTTAAATCCGGTCAAGACCAAAATTTTCCAGTCAGATGGTAACGGGAGGTGTACCACGAGCCAGTGTCTTATACGAATAAGCTCAAGAAGTCTACTGGAAAGGTTTTTTATGAAATAGTTATTGAAAAAAAATAATTTTGAAATTGCTTGCACATTGCAAACAAAAAGTAGCGTATAAACACAAATAGAAAAAGACGCAGCTATAAACAGTTGTGTTAACCAATAGCGCGTTTTAAAGTACACGGAACATCCTCGACAACAATGCATTGTTCATTCCTGCAATCACAATTACACACGTGGTACATGGAAATGGGCAAAATTAACGGTTTCAGATCACCGTTGCTTCATTATTGACATGTTGCGATATATTTCTTATTGATCCGTATGAAAGACAATTACATCATAGTTAGATTCAAACAATTAAAATGCGTTAATTGAAATACAAGACAAATACGTTTAATTGTTAATAGAAATGCAAATGAAGAACAGCTATTTGAAATCAAATTTTTGCATATTACAAGAAATAGTTCATAAAATGCATTTTTCCCACATCTATGTAAATCAATTCTTCGTTAACATATTTATCATTTTGATATTCAGTACAATGTTGTCAAATACTTGAAATTCAGACAGATATATTTCTTCGAAATGTATAGTATTGTTGTGTCGACAATGTAGAGTATTATGTTGACTCAAAATCAGCTGAACATCATTCTGCTTTGAGCTTGCATAAAAAAAATTGTTGAACATAATTCTGCTGAAAAGACAAAAAGTACAATTCGAGGCAGATGATCAAACACAGGGAGAACAGGTAATATCCTGGAAGTGTACCAACATATATAGGAGTGTATCGACCTCAGCAGGAGTAACCTGAAAGAATATAACGAATATAAGAACTAGTTGTTCGCTTCGTAACGGTAGCATGTCGCTAATCCGTTGCACGAAGGAAAATAAGGCAGCAAACCCATGTCTAAATCAAAAAAGTAAATATTTGATAGACAAAATAAAAAATGTTAAATACTGATTAATTATAAATACCAAATATCAAAATTCGCAGTGTAGTGCAATTAGTGCAAATATAGATTTGAATTGTTTGATATAATGTTCTGAAATGTAATGTGAATGATTATAAATATATGTTAAAAGAGCATAAAAGCATAAATTATTAAAAAATATAAATGTCAAAATGAAAAAATTATCAATGAGGTAAGTTACCATGGATGATAATCTGAAAAAGTAACTTAGCAAAATAAGTAAATAATATTTATTGTACTTAAAAATAAATGAAGCATTTGCGAAAAAGAAAAATTAAAAATGTCACTTTTTATCCGTTTTTCCAATAAAATTCTCCATTTTAATATATAATTAATTATGTTTAAGCTCTTGTCCATGATACAATATTTTGAAAAAATATAAGAAAATAATGCTCACTTGTCAGGGGTCACCAATTATAAAGATCATTTTTGACTTGATTTAATATTATCGTAAAACCTTATATAAAATTAATAATAAATAAATAAAACACAACAAAATTTGATTTAATCAAGACGAGTCTAAAATAGGTCTGATCACAACGAAATTATAATTTTGAATTACTTGTTTGTTTCAAAAGCGTAGCTAATAGAAACTGCCAAAACAAAACAATGTTGTGTCGACAATGTAGGGTATTATGATTCAAAAAGACACAACAGTATTACTGTATTAGTCAAATATTCAAGGCTATAGAAGAAGATGTCGTGGCGTAGAAGTGTCGACAAAGAAATCTAAGCTTTCCGAGATACTCCAAGATGAAGAAGCTGCAGTAAAGAAAATAATCCACGTTCTCGAAATCTCCAACCTGAAAAATATACTTAATAAATAAAATATAAATTATTATCGCATATTATATCATTAGCGCATAATGTTATTGTACTCATATTTACTTACCTTTGTACTATTTCACATATCCCAGTGTAGACTGTAGATAGCCTCAGCGGCTGCACACTGGATTTTAAATTAAAAAAAAATGAATAAGCTAACCATTATTGAATTCGTTGATAGTGCTCTAAATTCTTATATAAATATACTTATTGTTTTCGAAAAAAAAATAACCTATTGCTAAATTGCCCACAAACTTATGAGATTTAATGAAATCTATAATTTAATTTAATGTAGGTTAGGTACATTTATTTGTTTGTTAATTGTACGGAACTCTCGGCGCGCAAGTTATACTTGACTTGACCGGTCTTTTTATAATTATAGTATCTAATAAACCGAATATTAATTTCCGAAAAACTTAATTATTATTCTTCTTGCTAAAATGGTCTCGTGAATAATAAAAAATTTACAAATCCAAATACATAAACACAACTTTAATCGATTTCTTCTTTAGGTATACAATACAAATTATTATGTATTATAATATATTATGCTTAACATTGGGGCATTATAAATACTGGTATTTACACAATCTATAATTACCTTTACTATATTCACCGCAATCACAGAAGTCCGCAGTCATAGACAAAACAACGTGGTTTACAGTTAGTAAATATAAATAAATACTGTGAATAATTATTGTAGTGTATAATTAAATATAACCTTGTTGTTTGAAGCATCACATCTTAAATCTACAAGTACAGGCATACCCCGCTTAACTCTAAATGATACAGTACTGGATATACCAGCACCGTAACTAGGTCCTGACCACCAGGGCTTGCGCCAAGGACACGGACCTCGGAGGGCGCGATCAGCGATGCAATATTGTTTTAATATTGAATATATCAAGCAAGGAATTTTTGAGGACGCGAAATCAGAAACTTGCCCTGAGCGCCGATGACCCTAGCTACGGCACTGCCGGAAACCACCCCTCTATACAAGATTACTTTTATAATATTTCAGACCTTTATTTACTGTGACTGTAACAGAATAAAAAAATACCCTTTAAGTTTGAGTATCAAATAATAGTGTTTCATCAAAATTGGTTCAGGCGTTTTTGAGTGAATCCGGTACAAATAGACAGGCAATAACCCTTCCTTTTTTCGTAGTCGGGTAAAAATACTGGAAACATAATATGTTTTCTCACCAAATGAAACCCACGAGGAAAAGAAATTACAGACACTGCAGGTCCCATTTTATTAAAATGTATTATATGTAATACAGTGTGTATTTTTCGACCGATTTCGTCACTTCCTCTCCAATTCTATACAATTCTAAAAACACTATAATAATTGTGGCTCCCAATTTGCCTGATATTTGTATTCCGTTCATAGGAAACCTGATGGTGGGTTCTCCTTCTATTTACTGTTCCATCTGATCTCTGTAAGAACGCTTCGCTAAGAAGAAGTGATTTCGGCCTCAAATTTACCTAATACATTCTTGGAGAGATTTTACTGTGCTGCCAATATTACAGTTTTCACAATAGGAATCTTTAAAATCCAGCTTAGGTTGAAATAATTTAAGTTTTCTTCGGTTGTTTATAAAGAAGATGCTCGAGGCGTAATATAAATTGAAACACTCAATAAAAATTTGTTTTAATGGAAATAAAATATACAGAGTATTCATTAAACGAGCAAATACTAGTTTTTTAAGGCCACCAACAACCAGTGTTATTTGGGCCTAGCACCAATTCATATATCCAATATATTATTTATTAATAATAAATTGAAAATTCAATTCATATACTTTTATCAGTTCTTGCATTAGAGACTGGGAGTAGTAACTGGGGGCCTGTAATAAAAAAGTCATGGAAATGCCACTTATATAAACAACGGCATCGCTACACGCTCGGTTCTGGATCAAGAATGTTAAAAGCTTCAAACTTTTTACTATAAGTAATAACGTACGTTATACTTAAATAGTTGAACGACGCGTCCTCCTTTTAAGTAGATTGTTTGTCATTTGGTTTTGTTTGTCTGTCCGTTTGTTCCACGATTACGGCCAAAATTTAGCGAAATTTGATAGGAATAGGCCAAATTATGTACACTTATAAATAGTTTTACAATTAAAACACTTCCCTTAAATCAGAGTTATAGATTCAAAAGTTTGTTAAATGCTGAAAATGATTAGAAAACAGTCAAATAACTTTCAATGTACTAGTAAATTGACAAAAACGAAAAATAAAAATCAAAATTCGACTATGTTAATATTCTTTAACTTAAAAATATGGTGGGAGCAACGTTTGCTATTCATACAACTTTTTAATAATTATTAATTAATTCAACAATGAATTTTTAACCCACAAGGCATCCACTAGGTAGTGAATAGTATTTCTTAACATATCAGTCAGCATATTATGCCATCATGATTGTTAAACGTCAAACGATTGTTATAAGATATATAAGGAAAAAATCAGAAGCCACTGTCAGGACTTGAACCTGAAATTCCCAGTTTCCGGCTGGTTGAGTTGCCATTTACTCACACAGTGCCCCGAAAGTGAAATCTGTATCTGTATCTGTATCTATATATGGGAAGGAACAGATTTCACTTTCGGGGCACTGTGTGAGTAAATGGCAACTCAACCAGCCGGAAACTGGGAATTTCAGGTTCAAGTCCTGACAGTGGCTTCTGATTTTTTCCTTATATATCTTATAACAATCGTTTGACGTTTAACAATCATGATGGCATAATATGCTGACTGATATGTTAAGAAATACTATTCACTACCTAGTGGATGCCTTGTGGATTAAAAATTCATTGTTGAATTAATTAATAATTATTATATTGTTGTCCACAAATACCTAACTCATATATTGTTATTTATACAACTTTTTGTTGATTTGTTTCCACTTCAATTAAAATGAGTTAGATAACTTTTGTGTATTTAACTTTCTTAAGATGGTCAATATCCGGCATTATGAACCACATCGTAAGCGTTGCACATAGAATTCATACAAACAAAAATTCATAATAGTATTAAGCGCATCTTCATAATATAACTATTTATTGCCTTAAGGTAAAGAGAAACCATATTAGGCAGAAATAATGTTTCGTTATTGTAAATAATTCCACGGATGAATATGAGTCTATGTTTTATACATATATGAATAACTTGATACTTATGTAATAATACTTAACCTCAATATAATTTAACCTCAGCAATTCTGTATACCGCGCGAACAAAAAAATCCTATAAAGAAATTCATCACGTCATGTTTTATTAAGTATATTTATACTGGTTATAAATTAAAGACAAAAGATGTGTCTAGACTCTAGGTGCACTACGAGTATTTTTAGGGTTCCGTACCTCTGAACGGAACCCTATAACTGAGCCTACGATGTCTGTCCGTCTGTTACAAGGCTTTAGTAACAGGCAGCTAGTTGAAATTTTCACATATTGTGTGTTATCCCGGCAAATATAGATTAGATTTAAATTATCAATTAATTCTAATAAATTAATGTTTTTTATTTTACTACACTGTATTATTTACTATATACATGTACATTGTAGATAGGTCATGTATTTACCACACTGTACTATAACTTATAAGAGAGTCAAGTATTGTCGGTCGACTAGCTCAATTGGTAGAGAGTTCGACTAAATATCTAAAGGTCCTGATTCGATCTCGGGTTTCGGATCGCAATATTTTTGTTTTTAACTTCTCGCCAAGAAAATTGAAAATTTTCAAAAATAAGGAAGTTATTGATTTCACTGCGATTTTCGAAAATCGAGTTTTCATCAGATCTCGACGTTTTGTGATCCTAGGAAGCTATTCTGACTATTTTTACGATGATGTCAGTATGTCTTTGTCTGTATGTATGTGTGTGTGCGTGGGTGGGTGTGTATGTAAACCTCTCATAACTTTTGAACGGCTTGACCGATCGAATCGCGATTTGCGGCATTCGAAAGGGTTCCACTGAACTTAGATTTCCTGAAAATTTGAACCGATTTGGCCCAATAAATTTTGGGAAATTTCAAAAAAAACGAAAAAAAGCTGTTAAAACGACGTTTTTTCAAAATAACTTCTAAAATATTGTACCGATTGATTTCATAATCTAATCCGCTTTTCTCCTCATTAAACTGCGTTGAATGCGGCTAAGCGGATTAAAATCGGTTAATCCGTTCGAGAGATTACGTAGTCAACAGATTTCGAAAAAAGTGTTTTTTCAAAATAACTTCGAGATTTCTCAACCAATCGATTTTGTACTTCTTACAATATTTTTAGAGCTTAAAAAACTGCTTCGAATGCTGTTTTAAAAATCAAAATCGAACAACACCTTCAAAAGTTATAGCTTTTCAAAGATTAAAATAGTGTTGTTATCAGCAATTTTCAGATTTTTCAGCTCGAAGAGCTCAAAAATCTATTTTTGTGTATATTATCAAGTACTTCGAACTCAAACCGGTTGAAAATAGCGGGAAGTTCCACGGATGGCCTACAGGGACAACCGATATTCAGATTTAACACTAAAAAGAACTAAATAAAATACAAGTAATAAAAAACTTCTTAAAAACAATGCTTAGATAAATACATCTGTTAATTTTTTGCCCTACCTAACTCTAAATATTGAAAAGTTTTTTACAGCTGACGTAGAACTACTATCTATAATATTCTGGAAAGACCTGTGGCCTGAACTCAACATTTTTAAAACTTTACGCACAAAAATCTTTCATCGGATCAAAAATAAGACCGGGAACTTGTAATAAAGTTTTAAGTGGGAGGGAAAGAGCTCTAGACCTCTCTTAACAAAAAAAAGCAGCCTGGCATTTTTTCAAGGAAAATATTAAACGTCCGGAAGAACATTACAACATTAACACTGGACCAGTTTTTCTTCGGTCGATTGTACCGTTTATGATGTATTATGTATCTAAATATATATTATGTGTACCTATATACAATAAGTGAAAGTAAAATGAAGATGCGAGCCGTTTGTTGTTTGTGTTCGGTAAGGTCGTGCAAGTCAGGAAAGAACTGATCACATCGTCCGTCGTCGTACACAATACACTTTGTTGTACAGTGAAACCTCTCGATGTGCAGTCGACGCCGTTAGATTACACATATTAATATGACATACATGGCCCTCACATCTTGTAGCGGGCCCCCAGACTGGAATCTTTGGCTGGCCCCCAGACTGGAATCTTTGGCGGGCCCCCTAACTATCCCTTTGATTTTTGACTTATGTTCATCTCTTAGTTAAAAGTCTGCCGATCCGCCACGGCGGGCGCCCCCTAATTCCGGTTCGCCAGGCCAGAGCCCTGTTAAGCCCGTCTTGTGGAGGCCATGATGACAGAAATCTTATATTCTAACCCAATCGTTAGTGAAAAGTGTTCTATATTTTAACTTTGAGTACCAGTACCTAGATAATGTTACACGTTTAATCAAAATCGAACTCCCTCCCTTAAATATATTAAGTTTACACTACACAATACAGAAATGAAAAAATCTACATAGATAATATAAAATATGACTTTTACAGAATAAATAATATTCATATCAATAAGGATGGTTGGGATTGTGAACGTTTCACGAAACGTTGGGAATGAATAATAAGTAGTCATTTTCCACATTCCCAATAACCATCCTTATATTACTCAAGAATGGACATAAGAGCCATAATAAAATATTTATAATAATCTATTATGAGAATTTTTGTTGGAAATTATATAATTGATTCCAAACATATTGGAAAAAATCATTTTACCAACCACAGTCACAGTCAGGATTCTAACCTGAACCTTTCCACTTTCGCGGCGGAATGAGCTTACAATTACTCAACCGTGACATGATTACTAATCTAACATTTTCCTTATATGCTTCGAAATCAATTGATTTTCACTACATGCGAGTGTTAATTCATTATAGCTGGGCTGTAGGTGTGAATTTTCGTACTAGCGAGAGCTCATCATGAAAGTGAAAATTATTTCAAACACCCTTAAATGGGATACATTAAATACATTAAATGGGATACATTATATACAAATGTATCCCATTTAAGGGTGTTTGAAATAATTTTCACTTTCATGGTGAGCTCTCGCTAGTACGAAGATTCACACCTACAACCTTGCTATAATGAATTAACACTCGCATTTAGTGAAAATCAATGGATTTCGAAGCATATATATTAGTAATCATGTCACAGTTGAGTAATTGTAAGCTCATTCCGCCGCGAAAGTGGAAAGGTTCAGGTTAGAATCCTGACTGTTGGTAAAATGATTTTTTCAAATATGTTTGAAATCAATTATATAATTGGCTGCTTTCCAACAAAAATTTCAATTGCAATTCAGCCGTATAAATCTATTAATTTATCTATTATGAGATTTGTTTTTCGTTGCCATGGTTACACCGTTGCAGTTTTTCGTCAGATGAATCCAATCCACTCTACCCTGCATAAATAAGTTTCACTTCAGCACTTGTCTCAGTTTAGACCATTAAATGATTGTAGCACTAATAGGAGCTAGAAGGTTGTGAGTTGTGACAGACGAATAGACAGAACAGTAAGAACAACACCGAACAGGGTTCCGCGCTTTGGGTATTTGAGCCTTAAAAGCGATACGGGGAGCTATAGATTGAAATTTCACTGTATCAGCAATGACAGAAACTATGCAGTATGCATAATACATGCATAGCTATGAGAATGCGCCGTTATCGTGTTTATAGATGTCCGGGAACTCCGCGGCAAGAAGAATAAATGAAGCAACGCATTGTTATAATTTATAAAATGACATCAGTTTATAATAAATAATAAGTAAATTATTTTTGCAGGGCGTCTGGGTTATAATTACATCGAACGAATGAAGATAAGAAAACTAAATTTAGTCAACTAAAAAGAGATCATTTGGTGGTATAACAAAGTTCGGGGCTGCAAGTGTCCGGGTTTTTTTATCTATTATAAGGTCTAGTTTTGAAATTATATTATTATAGCAACCTTATCTACAGTACAATACAATTATCTTAAAAACCCACAAGACAACGAAATTACAAAGATCTGGTTGCAATTTTATATAACGTATATTGATTAATTTCTTTGTACAATCTACCTACTTGTAGACAAGTAGGTGCAGCAGTTGGTTGGATCGTTTATTTGATCGTGACTTTAGATTCGATCGTCTAATATTCGGTAATACAAAGTTCAAGAGTTGCTAAAAGTATATTTTCGTATGTTATGTTTACAAATTATTTGTGTGGTCTCGTCCGATTTCGAACAAAATTGTACTGCAATCGCCTTCGACAAAATCGTACTGCAGTGTTGGATCGTGGAGTGGCGCGCTTAATGGGACTACGTATAGCTACTGCAGGAATAGGTTCTCATGTGCATAACATTTAAAATAAAATTTCTCGAAAAAATCAATGCACAATGATATTTATTATTTCTCGCGCAATTAGACTTACGCAACCATACAGAGGAAGAACAATTTAAAGATGGAACGGAACCAGCCTCCACTTATGTAGTATAAAATCCGCCTCTATGACCTCCACCGAAGAACGCTCATTAATGTATAGATTCCCGTGAGAATGCCGCGCACCGAGACCGCTCTATGTTTTATGTCTCACACGAAACATGCAACACATCCAAATATTAATCATTATTTGATTCCAACACTTTTGTTCTTGTATTCTTACATACATATAGAATATTATTTTAACGAGACGAATAAGTCGAGGTAGGTTTGTCTTAATCAAGGACGCATACCGTTGTAATTCCGACTATAAAACAGTTCTTTAAATGTTAACATTCATGGTGAAGATACGTTATGTGCACATTTATAGTTCGGTGACGTCACACACCTGTTGCACAGATTTCGTCATTGTGCATATAAATATCTATTAACAATTGATATTGTTTCGGATCACTGCGCATAATCAATTCTAGTTATTAAAAAATAAAAAATACTCGTCTAGCTGTCCGTCACACAAAAACTCTCCATCGGTGAGCCCTGGCGTCCTGAAACGTACACAGTAATTATGGTGCTTGACAAATCCAGATGAATGTAACTATTTTCAGCTCGTTACGTCATTCCCTTCCCGATTTATGTTTAGAGTAAATTAGATCTACCTGGAAGAAGCCGAACCGAGCTGCTGTTAAGTATATAAAAAATAGGTAAAAAAAACTTTAAAGTTAAACGGTTTTATAAATGTAGATACTAAAAAGAAAAAAATAATATTTAATTTAGGTTCATAAGTATAAAAGCGAGGGGCGTAAACTCTATGATGATTTATTACAGTCACGACCCATGCTTTTATACTTACGAACCTAAATTAGGTATTATTTTTTCTTTTTAGTACACCCGGACGAAAGCCGGCCCGGTCAGCAAGTTACCATAATATTGTATTGTCACCGGAGCTACACATGTGTGCAAAATTTCAACTCGATCGGATAACGGGAACTAGGTGAAAAATCGGTCGCAAGATTTGAAACAAAAAAAAAATACGGGGTCAAGTTAAATAAAACCGTTTAAAAATTGCATCGCGACCTATCTTCTGTAATTTTGTTTTCTTGCGGGTTTTTTTGGGTATTTTAAATGACGTCTAAATGGGCAAATGTAATCAAGAATTTTTTTCTGTCTGTCTGTTTGTATGTACCTGCAGCATCACTCGATAACGGTTGGAATAATTTTGATGAAACTTGGTACCTATAGGTACTATCTAACTGGAAAAACTTAAAGTATAGGCTACTTTTCATCCGGCTACGAGCGATTATGATACATAATTGCTGTTAGAACCGACATCAATGCGATTGAAGCCGCGGTAAAATTATCCCCGACATCTAACAGTCATTGACTTAAGTACTACAATCAGCAGACATGTGTAAAATATTAAAACGATTGTTATAATTTTATTACACATTCAACATTTCCCCTCTAATTTCTATTCAATTATAATTCAAGAAATTATTAATTGTGACTTCCTCTCGAGCCAATTAGAATGCACGATGGTTTTATAATTTTATTAACATTGTAAATCGCAACGTTCACTATTGTAAACGGTATCAACACCTTCTCACTGTATAACCAAGACATACAGAAGGAACGACAAAGGCTTTCACGATTAAAAAAAATCATTAACTTTCTACGGGTTATACAAGTAGATGCTACGGTAAATTATTGTAACTCATATGGTAGGCAGATTTAAATAAGTGATTTTCAACAGTATGGTCCACGGATAGGGTTCCCACTTCCCATACCTACGTCCGGATTTTTTCGAAGATGTCCGGGATTTTAGCACTTTGTCCGGAATGCAGGCGTAATTCTGGCGTGTCCGGAATTTTCTTACTTCAGTCGAAATATTTCCTCCCAGACGCAAGCGAGCGTCCCGCCAGCTTAACTGTCGCGAATACGCCTACTAAAAAGAGAAAAAGTCAGGATATTTTCTGTAAATCAGAAATTTTCTCCGGAAATCTATTTCTTTCATTTTAGTAACCCTATATCCACGGAACAATTTTGTGCGGAAAAAATATATATCAATTTATATTTGTACGCCACTGAAAAATCTTATTTTTCTAATTTTCAATTAAATTTACAAGAACTTTTCACACAAATTTAGTCTATGACTCGATAACGAATGACATACGACGTACAACTGCTCTTAGTAGATTTTTTTAAGAATCGAATAATAACTACAGTTTCAAGTAAACTGTGCGATGTCTATTATAGGCCTGGCGCTGATAAACAATTTTTAGTCGGCCGACTGCTTAGTTATATGAGTGATTACCAAGCGTTTTTAGGAACATATTAATGTTAAATCGATCGATTAAATAGTTTGTGAATAATTTAGTTGGGTCATTGTGCGCTGACCGTCGATCGGCCAACATAATAATTGTGAAATTAAAAATTGCCTGTCAGTGCCAGACCTAAGAAAGTGCCATAAAGTTGAAAATAATTCATGCTTTGAAAATAGCAACGTGCACCTTGAATGCACCCAATTATATAAATAGGTACCTAGTCTATGTTGAATCGCTTTCGAAAATCACAGTTAGTTAAATTGAGTATTTTTTTAGTGAAAAACATGTTTATGTCGTCGGTAAAAGTCAACAATTATCGAAGTATACCGGAATTACGCCTTAGGTACTGTTCAGTTATTTACTACTTAGTTCCGTAATTTATCAACAATCAACATTTTGTAACATTTTCCATGTCAAATTCGATACGCAGGTGGACTTTTTCCACTATTCAATTGCGATGACAACAAAAAAATGTCAGTAGTGTTTGCGTCTGTTCTTTTTGGCACCTAATAATATATTACATCAAATTCGAGTTAAACAATTTGTGTTTTACGACTTTGTTGGTAAAATGAGTTAGGTAACATTTTTTTAAAACTGCTTACTTTGGAGGCGAAATTCGAAAAGCAAATGCTGCATTAATTAATTTAAACCTTATGTTTTTTAAATTATTTAACTCGGTGATAAATAATTTTTTTTATATAATAATAGTTTTTTTATTTTATACGGCTGTATGCAATTGAAAGATTTTTTCGTTGGAGAGCAGCCAATTATATAATTGTTTCGAAACATATAGGAAAAAATCATTTTACCAACCAGTGGTCACAGTCAGGATTCTAACCTGAAACTTTCCAGTTTCGCGTCGGAATGAGCTTACAATACTCAACTGTGACATGATTGCTATTGAATTAGCAGATATGAATTGACACTCGCATGTAGTGAAAATCTATTGATTCTGAAGCATATAAGGAGAATATTAATTTAGCAATCATGTCACAGTTGAGTATTGTAAGCTCATTCCGACGCGAAATTCGAAAGGTTCAGGTTAGAATTCTGACTGAGACCACTGGTTGGTAAAATGATTTTTTCCTATATGTTTCGAAACAATTATATAATTGGCTGCTCTCCAACGAAAAAATCTTATAATTTTTTTTAGTTTGTCTCTGGGCTAAAATTAAATGTTTTCACAGAGTTTGTGTGATACAAAATAAAGTGACATTGGATAAAGACAGCAAGTCAAATAAATGTTGTTCCTAAATCGACATCAAATAAATGTCATAAAAATTCTAAAATTCTAATCAGCCTTTCCAAAACGACTACATATAAATTTATAGACGTTAGGGTCAATGGAGAACTAAGACTTGGGGACCCTCAAGCACATTAACGCCCTTATAATATATGAATAAATTTAAAAGAATATTTTTTAACACAACGAAATTACACTTTGTTATCGTTATTATTTTTTAAAATATTTTATCATTCAACAAAAACTAAAAAAACAAAAAAATCTCTTCTTTTTGAGTTTTTGAGGTCCCTACAAATAAACGCAATATTGAGGCCATAAACGCTCGCTTATATTGTGTCTGTCTTATGATACATACACCACTGATTATAGTATAATATATTCTATTCACCTAAGCTAATCTTTTTTTTTTAAAGACCACCAACAGCTAAGGTTATTTGGGCCTAACACCAATTCATATTTTCAATTCATTATTATTTTTTTTTAATATTTAATTGAAAATCCAATTGACACTTTTACCAGCTCTCGGGCTAGAACCCGGGAACTGGGGACTTGTAATAGATGAACCATAGCAACGCCAAGTAAACAACAGCATTACTACACGCTCGGACCTAAGCTAGTCATTTAGGAAAAGATATTCGACAGTAATTAAGAATTTTCAAAAGCATTAGATGTTCACAATTGATGGTTTTAATTCTTTTAAATTTGGCACAAAAATATAATAAGTGTTACATATACGAGCGTTAAAAGTGAACAATATAAAAAGAATTCCCTAATTTCGTTTGCACAATTTTAAACGAGGTATTATAACGAGATCGTTGATATAAATTATATACGCATTACCTCGCTATATATAAGTTTAAATTAATGAAGCAGCCTGCTACTGAATTTAACTACACAATAATACGAACAATAAACAAACAAGCATACAAACTGTACATTTTAAGCGTGCCAAATTGTAATTTTGCTGGAGACACAATACCTATAGACAGACCAAAAGGTCTTTGTTCAATTTTGCCCCAAAAGACAATACGTAAAGCAAAATATTTTTTGCCATACCCACTACAAAATAGCTACTTTCCATGCATGTGTACCGGCCTGTATTGGGTCATTTAACTGGCAGGCGTGCCGAAAGTGTTTTCATAACATAACAAGTGCGGTTATAGTAACTTATGTTTATTTGCTCTATCCGCCTGCTATTACATACTCACGGACTACTGTAAATGTAAAGATGGCGACGCAAACGAAGTGTCAAATTTTTTTGAAAATACTGAAAATGAAGTGATAAGTATGTATTTTGTAGTGGGTATGGTAAAAAATACCACATATTATATCTCGTGCATAATGGTATTATGACTCGTGTGACTGTATAAACTCGCTATCGCTCGTTTTTACATACTGTCACAATTCGTCAGTAATATACCCCATTACGCATCTAGATATACAATCTACTATTGTAATACGTCGATTGAAAGTGTATAATATAATATTATATAATATGCTTCTTTTCGAGTTCGAAAGTTGGCTTTTTCATGCTAACAACGTAAAAATAAAAGTCGCGCATGCGCAGGTCAAAATTTAAAATGTTTCCGTCCCTTGAGAAATTCGTTTTGTGTTTATTGTTGTAAAATCCTACTATGTATTTACTCGGGCTAAATTATATAATAATAAGTAACAAAACTCATAACTTACTAGATTATTATCTGAATCTAAAAAATAGTGATCAGGACATAGAAAGGGTTGAACTAGTCTCTATTACAATTCTGTACCCCAGAATTGGTGGTGTGAAGTTAGCCCCGCAACTTTCGAAAAAATGATTTTTTTTCGGACTTCTGGATTCGTTTCCATGAGTTCTGGAGTTCTTTGTAGGTTTAAACAATAGTTCTGGCATTTATCTAACGATTATTCGAACATGAAAATATGAGGGGCTAGGTTCACGCTGCCCCCCAAAGTTGAAAAAATTCAATTTTTTTAGGAGTTCTGAGTAGCCCTCCAATAGTTCTAGCGATACTTCAAATGACTTTTTTTGATCCAAGCAAAATTAAAGGAATGCTGGGCAATTTTTTTTTTTCAAAATGAACTTTTAAATTTTCAATTTGTACGTTTTAACGAACGGAACTATTGCTCAAAACTATAAAGAACTCCAGAACTATTGGAGGGCTACTCAGAACTCCTAAAAAATTGAATTTTTTCAACTTTGGGGGGCAGCGTGAACCTAGCCCCTCATATTTTCAAGTTCGAATAATCGCTAGATAAATGCCAGAACTATTGTTTAAACCTACAAAGAACTCCAGAACTCATGGAAACGATTCCAGAATTCCGAAAAAAATCATTTTTTCGAAAGTTGCGGGGCTAACTTCACACCACCCCCAGAATTAAAGTGCGTAAAGTCCACTTTTTTCAAAAGTAAGTAAGTAGGTAATATTAAATCCTCTTTCAAATGCAAGACTGTTTTATGTCCTACCTAACTTTAATACTTATTTACAGAATTTAGAACAGTGTTAAGTCACACTATGTTTTGGTATAAAACAATATTATGTGCCTAGTTACAGTGTCCTATTTTATATTAAGTCCAAGTATCTAACGAATATTGAAGACATTTCCTGCAAACAAAAACTTAATTTGCTTCTCCTGTAGAATTTGAAAAATGCGACTTAAGACATTTTCATTCTGAGGTACAGAATTAGAACTATAAAGAAAGATTTCAATCCTTTCTTTCCTTCAACACAAAGGTGTCAGTGAAATAGTGGAACTAGATAGTTTCGCGGACATGTTTCCACGAACTAATTTCGATCAACAAAGGAAACGTTCCGCATATTCATTCCATCTTTGGAACTGTTTTAGCAAGCCTACTTGTACATACTGAGTGCTTTTAAGAATCGACTACCTACATTCTGATTTTTGTACTCGCGTATTTCCATATCACTATGCAATAGTTGTCTGACACCTTGTATACATCGGTGTGCATCTTGTTATGTGAATTATCTAATCGCTAATCAAGTGCCTGACTGTGAGACACATCAGCTGAACTCGAATTTGCACGACCGGCGACTTTTACTTTTTAGCTGATTCCCACACCGCGCCGTGTCGTCGTTTAACGATTATAATGCAACGACGACGACATGCATGTGTAACTATCGTTTGTTTTTTATTTGTGAATGCGAATTCTTTCATTATTATTATTATTAATAATATCAGTTTTCGTACCCGGATGTCACCTGCAATTTTTATTTTTAATGTAATGAATTTAATTATAATATTATGAATGAGTTCCCTCTCACCCATATAAGTAATATGTAAAAAAATCTAGTTTTTCCTCTTACTTTAAAATGCTTTTTCTCTTAAAGATTGATGTCCTCACTTTTGCATTTTAAATATCCGGGACTTGCTCTTTCAGATATCCTGTTAAAGTTCAATAATAGCTCGATAATATGAAATAAATCGAGGACGTCTTCTTTTCTCCGCACCTTTGTGAACTTATTCTCAATTATTATATATAGATTTCAACGATAGATAAAAACACGAACCCGGAACATTCAGATGTCAATCATTGTCAACTGAAAAAAAAAACTCGGGTCGCAGTGCCAAAACCCTGCCGACAATATAGTGTATTTGCTAATACTGGCATTGTGGCTTTATTATGTGAACTTAAGTTTGTTTTTGAACAAAATATAAAATTTAACCACTTAATACATCCCTTAAAATAATATTTTTTTTCTTAATTTCAATATTTTTATCAATGCAACCTCGGTACCAAATTAAATACATCCTTCAGTAAGTAAAGCACTATCCGCAAACTAGTGTTTTCATAAAATTTGTAAGTCCGGTCCTGTTGGGCCGATTTTATTAAAATTTTGGAAGCACATTTTAATCGTTACTAAAAGGTTAAATTTCAATTTTGAAACGATTCTGAGAATTTTTTCGGCATTTTCGGGCCCAAAAACATTTTTCAACCCCTAAAAACCACCCTTAAAATGGTCCGATTGGGCCCATTTTAAATAGGCTTCGTGCGGTGATGGATTTCAACGTGCCTACCAAATTTCGTCAAAATCAATTAACTCTTTCGAAAGTTATTGCCCGCACGTATATATATATATAAATAGACATTTCCAAAAATGGTGCCAAAATGTTCAGGAGGCTATGAAACGTCGAGAAATTTTGGTCCGACCTCTAGGTCCCGCCATCCGACCGACGCCAATAGTGTATGTGCCATATGGCAAATACACTAAAAAATGGGAATATAGTTTAAAGGATTTTATTTAGAGCCTTGTTGTCAAGTTCGATTTGATATTTTTTTTAAATACATTTCTCATTTACTTCGCGTTGACTTGTTAGTGTATTTGCCATATGGCACATACACTATTGGCGTCGGTCGGATGGCGGGACCTAGGGGTCGGACCAAAATTTCTCGACGTTTCATAGCCTCCTGAACATTTTGGCACCATTTTTGGAAATGTCTATTTATATATGTATATATATATATATATATATATATATATATATATATATATATATATATATATATATATATATATATATATATATGTGTGCGGGCAATAACTTTCGAAAGAGTTAATTGATTTTGACGAAATTTGGTAGGCACGTTGAAATCCATCACCGCACGAAGCCTATTTAAAATGGGCTCAATCGGACCATTTTAAGGGTAGTTTTTAGGGGTTGAAAAATGTTTTTGGGCCCAAAAATGCCGAAAAAATTCTCAAAATCGTTTCAAAATTGAAATTTAACCTTTTAGTAACGATTAAAATGTGCTGCCAAAATTTTAATAAAATCGGCCCGACAGGACCGGACTTACAAATTTTATGAAAACACTAGTTTGCGGATAGTGCTTTACTTACTGAAGGGTGTATTTAATTTGGTACCGAGGTTGCATTGATAAAAATATTGAAATTAAGAAAAAAAATATTATTTTAAGGGATGTATTAAGGGGTCAAATTTTTTATTTTGTTCAAAAACAAACTTAAGTTTACATAATAAAGCCACAATGCCAGTATTAGCAAATACACTATATTGTCGGCAGGGTTTTGGCACTGCGACCCGAGTTTTTTAAATATTATTGTCATTTATAAAGCTTTGTTTCTCTGTATATGCCTACACTAATGCATAATAGTAATTTATGCAACTAAGTGGCAAAAGTGGCGGATTATATGACAGTCGCGATTTTGCGATACGTGCCTAAGGTTATGTTGCATTTATTCCAGAACGAGTGTGTGTTTACCGCACTCGCCTTCGGCTCGCGGGGTAAACACACACTCGTTCTGGAATAAATGCAACATAACCTTAAGAGAGTATTGAAAAATCGCGACTGTCAGATTCGTCACTTTAGACACGCGCTACATACAATATTTTTTGCAACAACTACTTCAAAAGTTCAATTTTAAGCAAATAAAACACAATTTGGATAAATATTTTATTAGTGATATTAGCAAAGTAATCTATAAAGCACTTTATTACGCACGTGTGTTATAAAGTAAAACAAAACAGTATTAATTTCTAGAACGGAGTGCGTTAAAATTTATTTTAAACACTACCGTTCGAACGCATCAGAAGCTTCCATAAAGAATCACTTTTCAAACCGTACACAGCCGTCTAAATATTATACTTTTGAAGCAAGTGTTGCAAAAATATTTTTAAAAACATATTGAAAATCCAATCAATTATACTAATTTACTTAGTGGTGTGAGAATTGTCGAGTATGTAGCTATATGTCGTTTATCATGACTATTCTATTGTAAGCCTTCAGTTCCCAGTGTCTAATCTGAACTGATAAAAATATCAATTGGATTTTAAATTTGTTATTGAAAAATAATAAATTGAAAGTACGAATTGGCGCTGGGCTCCAATAACTCTGGATATTGATGTCCTTTAAAAAAATTGATACTTTTAACAGTCCTAGGATTAGAACCTGAGAACTGGAGGTTTGTAATAGAAGAGCTTAATGACTTAATGACTTAATGACAATGTTCATAAAATTCATCAGCTTATTAACTGAGAGCCCTGAAGACCTGCATATATATGTTTATAGTGGAGACCCTATTATATTTATTATAACGTATATATAGTAGGTACTAGGTACTGTCCGCTTTTGGCACTTAAAGGCACAAGGAGATCAAGAAGAAGCGTTCCTATTCCGTAACTAATTTACAACTTAAACACCGCGGCACGACGACGACGCGAGACGCCCCTCCCCCACCGGCGCCCGCACCACATCTTCTCAGCAGTGCTGCAGTGGGTAAATCCTTTCACTTGGAGCATCTTTGGCCCCGCATCTAAACTACCATCTCGCGCCAAGATGAAGCTGCAGTCGTCTGCTTGTAACAAAGTAGTGAACATGGAGTGTAGTACGAGTGCTTTGATACTTATTTTTGGTAAGCGATCCGAAAATACTCATGGATTTCTATTCTTGTGCTTAATTCTTAATTTTATAAGTGATTCTACAATCGTGATGTGTGTGTACCAAAACATTAATTGTGTTCAAAAAAAATTGTTTTTTATTACTTGTTTTAGACGTTATTGACCTGAGCTGTCTAGCGTCTAGAATTTACAATATCTCTCTATTTACACAAGGCTTGAGATAGCCGGGCGTGTAGCAATGCTGTTGTTAAAACGGCGTTTTCATTACTTCTTTATTACAAACCCCTGATAAAAAGTATCAATAATTGGATTTTCAATTTATTATTAAATTGAAAATATGAATTGGTGTTAGGCCTAAATAACTCTAGCTTTAGTTGCCTTTATAAAATAAATCTCTATCAACATGAAAAAATAGTGTTTTTGTCATTGTATAGCTAAAATATTCTTACAATCGGTGCACAGTCTAGTCAAGTGCTATTTACCTATAATAGTTTGTTATGTAAATACTATATTATATAGGGTGTTTCAGAAAGACGGTGTTATTATAAAAAGTGGATACAGTGAATACAATATATTTGTAGGTATATAAATTAGTAACGATACCTGTTTGCAATTTCGTTTTCTCGTGGATTTTTGGATTTTTTCATATAATAGCTATAGATAGACGGAAAAATGTGTTTCTGGAATGTTTGTCTGTCTGTTTGCATCAACATCACTTAAGAATGGCTGGCCAGATTTTGATGAAAACATAGATGCATCTATTTTAAAGCATTGTCCAGTGACGTAAATAACGCTCCTGCAAGCCCCGCGTTGCGGGGGGGGGGCGCACCAAAGCCAGAGGCGTCCTCAAATCCCTTGATGAAAATGATAAATTAAGTGGAGACCGACGTTTGTTACGAATCCAATGGCTAATTTTCATCTAATCCCAATCCCCCTCCATACTTCACATATTAACCCTTCGTTTTCTTACGGACTCTTTTTTACCCCAGCGAGTTACGACTTCAATGTCTGTTTTAATCATTAAAATGTTTTTTAGTGTATTTGCCATAATATGGCACATACACTATTGGCGTCGGTCGGATGGCGGGACCTAGGGGTCGGACCAAAATTTCTCGACATTTCATAGCCTCCTGAACAATTTGGCACCATTTTTGAAAATGTTTATATATATATGTATATATATATATATATATATATTTATATATTTATATATATATATTTATATATATATATGTGTGTGTACACGATAACTCTCGACAGACTTAATCGATTGAAACGAAATTTGGTACACATATTGGGACCCATCACCGCAAGAAGCCTATTTAAAATGGGCCCGATCGGACCATTTTCAGGGTTGTATTTAGGGGTTCCAAAAAGTTTTTGGGCCCAAAAATACCGAAAAATTTGTCAGAATCGTTTCAAAATTGAAATTTAACTCTTTAGTTAAGATTAAAACGTGCTGCTAAAATTTTAATAAAATCGGCCCGACAGGACCGGACTTTCAAATTTTATGAAAACACTAGTTTGTTGATACGGATTTACTTATGGAAGGGTGTATTTAATGTGGTACAGAGGTTGCATTGATAATAATATTGAAATTAAGAAAAAAATATTATTTTAAGGGATGTATTAAGGGGTTAAATTTTTTATTTTGTCCAAAAACAAACTTAAGTTCACGTATTAAAGCCACAAGGCCTGTATTAGCAAATACACTATATTGTCGGCAGGGTTTGGCACTGCGACCCGAGTTTTTTTTTATTTGCACTACATTATCTTAAAATTTCATCACTTTTACAACAACAAAATTACTTCATACAATATATTTTAATAAACGTTTCAATTAAAAAACGCTTACGAGTGACATTTTTTACCAAAATGTAAATACGAATGAATAATGGTCAAGACGGGTGCAAAATAGCAAGGCGCTTTCAAAAGTCTATGGGGGGGCGCACATACTCTTAGTTACGCCACTGGCATTGTCTATATTCTATAAGAAAAAAAATACCTACTTAAAGTACGACAAATGAAGAACTTTTTAATGTGTTTAAAGGAACGTTGCCTAAACTTTTTCGCCTACGGACCCCTACATAGATTAGCAAAATTGTCGCGAACCCCCATTAATATAAATCACGAGTAATTTATTTATTTTTTAAGCGAAACTTATTTACGCACGGTAGAGTGATTTGGATTCATCTAACTAAAAACTGCAACGGTGTAACAATAGCAACTGAAAGCAAATCAAATATTGTTCTCAAATGGCGATTTATAACATTTAGATGTAGATTTTGCTTTCACTTCTGTAGTGTGTAGTGTAAACAACTTATTACTGTTTGCCGGACGGCGTTCATTCACTTCGGCCGTCGTCGGCGTTCCAGATTACTAATTAGAATTACTGCCGAACGTATGCAGATTTTGAATAAGTAAGTTTCACTTCTGTAGTGTGCAGTCTAAACTACACAGTCGATTTTTTTCCAATATATCCCAGATATGAATGCGCAGACCCCCTCGGATATTATATATACTTACGAACCCCTAGAGATCCACGGACCCCAGTTGGTTTAAATTATTAATAATTTTTGTCTTTCGTATTTGTTTTCTTGCAAATAATAACTGAATTATAATGGATTATAGTTGTTCGACAGTAAAATCTGCTAATCCTAATTAATTGGCACCCATTAAATACAGTTGCAATGTCGGTCTATACTAAAGCACTATTATACATACGCCGGTTACCGTAAATAAGGGGTTGAGGTCTTTCCATTAATAGTTTAAACTAAATAGCTAATCGAAAATTTCATTTTTCTTTTTGATTTGTAATAATAAATATTGAAAGAAAATGTTTTGTATCACACATTCGATGAAAATTCTCAAAACCCTTGAAAAGAAATTCTTCAATAACATTAACACAGATTCACAATTGAAAACAAAAGCATTTTAACGGTTTGTTGGATTGAATGCGCGCGCATTTTGTCTTTCATTATTGTTTTAACAGTTGAATTATAATTTATCATACACAATTTTTTTTCTTTCATGTGTCGGTCGGAAAGGCAAGAAGGGAAGACGCATTATGCAATGTTATAATTAAGGCACACATTATAATAATAATATGAAATAACATAATAATATAAGATGCAACCTTCCCATATTCTCGTGAAAGTTGTGGGAAAAACTATTTGATTGAGCATTGTGAACGTGTCACAATTTACATGTATATATGTACCGAATAATTGTTTTGTGTGGAGGTGGTCTTTTTGCTGACTGAACTAAATACCTGTTAGTGCTGCTTTAATTGATTTAGTTTTAAAATGCTTACACTGACGCCAGGACCGGCTGAAATATTTTTTTTAATTCAGCAAAGAAAATATCACCCGTTACATTTTTGTTCAGAAAAGTAATTATTATTTTTTTCTACATCAATAAGGGAACGTTCAAACGTTACGTAACGTTTCTCATAAGGGGGGGAGGTAGTTATCATAATGTCTTACTATTATAATATATGTATAGGTACTATATAGTAGGGTATATATTATTGTAGGGTATTGATATTATGTTACCTTGCATTATTAACTTAAAAGAAATTAAAAAATTTAAAAAGAAAAGAAGCGTAACCATGTTTAAAATTATAATGTTACGTAGCACAATGGGGGAGGGGTTGTTAATGAAAATTTTACGATATGTTATGAGGTGGTAGGAGGGTTCAAAAATAGTGAATGTTACGTAATGTTTGAATATTCCCTAATTAACTGGCATTTCTTGCAATTCCAAAAAAAAAACTTACTTAAAAACAGCTCAGTCGTTTATTTGTTCAAAAAAAATTTTTTAATTTATTTATTTAGATATAAAGTTTAAAAAAATTCGCTGTCGGTAGAAGCTAATAAGTTTAAAAAGTAAATAAATTTGGCCGTGTAAAGTGAAGTGACTAACTCACAAAATAATCTTCTAAATATTATAGATTTAATGTTCAATGTTAGCTTAAAACCGGTTTAATAACATTTTTTGTACATTTTTTCGACGTAGTAAGTCTTTTCGTCAATCTTTGAAAAGGGATGGAAGTGGAGCCTTTAGTATAAAGACACTGAATATTAAAAAATAACCACAAAACACTAACACTTTTTTCTCGACACACATTTCTCTAACCACATTAACATCATAATTATCTCCTGATGATGCTAACATGGTTAGCGAAACGTACGTCGAGGTAAAAGTGTTAGTGGTTTGTTCTTTGTGGTTATTTTTAACACGCTTATATTAGCTTCACTTGTATGTTGTATGTAAAAAATCTTGCAACTGGATTTTTATCCTCTTCTAAATGCCCAATCGACCTGAAATTTAGCAGCCGTATGAAGTTTTGACGACTATACAATATTCTGACATTTTGACTAAAATAATATTTATATAACAAATTTAAAAACTGGAAATAAAAAATATATGGTGGAAGTGACGGTATTAAGGGTGGGAAAACGTGTTTCATTGCGCACAGATATCTAATGAAAGAGCTAGCTCCTCCATATCAGATAATTAGATTGTACTCTAGTACCGAAAGAGTTGGAATTTATCAGAGTAAAAAGTGAAAAAATAAAACGTATGGTTTCGAAAAAAATATAAAAAACACGCTTTCCTATATCAACTCACTGAAAAGTGGAAAATACATTTCTTTCTCTTCTATAACGTTTAGAAGCGTGGGGCACTTTATGAATTAAATAAAATATAGCTAAAGTGCGTGTCCTACGCTTCTAAATGTTATAGAAGAGAAAGAAACTTATTTTCTGCTTTTTAGTGCGTTATATAAGCGTGTTTTTTAGATTTTTTTGAAACTACAAATTTAATATTCAGGACCAGTAAGTTTTCCTAATTATAAATCATATATTTTTATATTTATGTTTGTTTTCTCAATTCTTTGACATTTCTACAAAGTACGGTTGTTTGTCAAGAAAAGTATAGCTATGTCCTAGCAACACGGGCTCGCACCGCATAGGCGCAAACTTCGGAGTGCGCAATCGGCATTGTGAGTAGTGGTATTGAGTAAAGAATTTCATTAATTTTGAGGGAGTGAAATCAGAATCTTGCCCTGGGCGCCAGCCGCCAATAACCCTAGCTACGACACTGCTTATGTTAACTGTTTATATTAATTTTTTTAAATTTTTAAAAAAAACTTTTAATTTTTTATGAGACGCTCTGTGCAAGTGCGTGTTGGGAGAGCGTGCACTAATGAGTCCAAATACCTCCTACTTAATACTATTAAAAAGTGCATACAGGGCTACGTTCGAAATAAACTCACAACCGTATGATGATGCGAATAAGATTTAGTAAAAATACATGTTATTGCAGTGATATATTTCTGTGAATATTTGCTGGTGAAATAAATTCTTCAAAAGAATTAGGGGTTCAACTATCACGAAGTCAAATATCATCAATTTTCAAACTTAAGTATTTTTACTTTAATCGTGAAAAAATTTTGAATACAGCATTTTCACGGGAAAATCCTGAGCTTTCAATTTCCCTAATGACGTTTGTGTGCATCGATGCATTAGCACTACTGTCTCATGTGCAGTTAACAGCTGCACGCTTTAAAAACAAACAAATGTGTACCTATTAGAGAGCTTGACAAGTTTCCAATCGCAAGCAATGTGAACTGTTTCTGTTTTACAAGAATGTAACACCCGGTGATATAAAACGAAAACCTCGCTGTCTGCAATTTCGTTTTCTTGTGGATATTTCGAAATCTAGGCTGGGATTCTTGACTGTCTATATGTGCCAGTGTATCTATCTATTTGTATTAGCATCATTCAACAGTTGGGCTGATTTTTATGGAACTTAGTACACTATGAACTGATACCTAAATTTAATTTATTTATTTAGGTATTGTAGATTAAGTATAGACGCGTCGACATCTCACGTCATTAGCGTCTTTCAACTACACTAAATATCAACTTTCTTAAAACCATAAATAACATCACATAACATCCATGATCGCAGGTGGGGCTCGAACCTTCGACATTCTAGTCTAGAGGCCGCGGTACCAAGTACGCTATCCACTAGTCTACACTGCTCTCACCTAAATTTCAAGTGTATGGTACTTTTTGCCTGGTTTACGCTAAAGTTAAGATAGACTTCCGAACGAGCCAGCTGGCAAAATCAGCATTCACACGAGTGAAGCCGCAAATAAAAACTAGTGTTGAATATGACAGATACTTTGAGAAAGAAAATTCGAAGCTTTTACCTCATTCTGAGCGTATCTCAGAATGTGAATTTAGCTAGAAATGATTAGTGAACACTGAACATACAAACATAGCAATGTGCTGCATGTACAGTTGTTTATTGCCTGATGTATGTTACTTTATTTATATTAAGTTGAAGTCATGCAATTAAACAATTATTTAGTTTTCGATAATGAATAGGCACAAGTATGCACTAGAGAACTTGCAATATAATAAATTCGACTATAAAAATGCACTTAACACATCGTCTGTTAAATGGCAGAAGTTGTGCATAAATGTGATGACATTTTTGCAACGTACATTTATTATTTAGTGACATATTTCAAAATCTGTGTATTTATTTTTTCTATTTTATATGAGACATAATCTTATAGAGTTTAAAAAATCGTTTATTTTTCATGCAGACTCAATTTACAATAGATATCGGTATATAGCAATGGTAACTATTGGGGTGCAAGGTTGCATTTGCACTCCCCGAAAGTATTAGGAATCTTCCCATCTATCTTATTGACGAAATATTTAGCTGCTAAATTATGTCATATTATGTTAAGTGGTTAGATCAAGGAGACTCTACTCGCGTGAACGTCGATAGTTGCAAATTCGCTTGCGTTGTTATAAAGATTCTTCAAATTCGGTTCAGCCATTTTGCATAATGCCGATACAAACAGACAGTCGGAGAGATAGACGAAAATTTTGGAACCTTTTCATTTCCTCTAAATATCATACCATATGTACCCGAAAAAACTCGTAAACAAATTTTGTTGATTACGGTTTTTGGAATTTAGTAAATAATACCTATCGAAGATTATTGTCACGTTTTAGGTCATCAACAGCCAGGGTTATTGGCCTTAGCACCAATTCATACTTTTAATGAGCCATTTTCCTTCAATTATCCACGAGAAGCAACACTTGTGGTAAGTACAAACATTATTAATTATTCCCCATTAGTGTCGTGTCATTTTAGTGGTATAACTTAATTATTTTATTAATTTAATAATAATAATTGGGGAATAAATAATGTTTGTACCTACCACAAGTGCTGCCTCTTGTGGATAATTGAAGGAACTACTCTCAGGAAAATCGCTCATAATTGATTATTTTTTAATACTAAATAGAAAATCCAATTAATACTGTTACCAGTTCCCGGATTAGAACCTAGGAAGTGGAGACTTGTAATAGAGGAGTCATTTAAACAAGTGGCATCGCTACACGCTCGGCTATTCTCAAGCCCTCTAATGGGCCATTTCCCTGAGAGTAGTTCTTTCAATTATTCGCGAAAGGCAGCACTTGTGGTAGATACAAACATTATTTATTCCCAATAGTGTCGTGTCATTTTAGTAGTATAATTTAATTATTTAATTTTTTTAAAAATAATAATAATAATAATGATTTAATAATTAAGTTATACCACTAAAATGACACGACATTAATGGGGAATAAATAATGTTTGTACCTACCACAAGTGCTGCCTCTCGTGGATAATTGAAAGAACTACTGTCAGAAAAATGGCTCATTGAAGAGAAAACGATTAAAAATAACTACACACAATAATAATTTTTGATTTCAGGAGCGTGTCTGCTCAGTGGCGGCTGGGCACAGTTTTTAAACAACCGCCCGTATCCCACGTACAGTCTAGAACAAATGCCCGACACTGATTTCTCGTGTCGAGACAAAGTACTTGGCGGTTATTATGCAGACAGAGACACGCAGTGTCAAATGTTCCATGTTTGCGTCAAAGTGGCCGGAGTCGGGGTATGTGAAGAATTATCCTTGAAGCTTTCTTCCTTCTTCGCAAACTCGATATTTACTATTTAGGATCTCTTACATAAAGCATTTAATTAGTTAATCTTGAAAAGAAAATAGATGTTTCATGCTGGGTTTCTGGTACGACTTTCAAAGATAAAAGCACTTTTAAAGTCCACTTAGCATTGAAATTTACCGTCATTTTCATGGTAATTCTTCTTCTGGCGTTGAAAAAATTTTATTCCGTATGAAAAAAGTTGTCCGACGCGTAATTGGGAGTTTCGGGTTCGAGTCCCGACAGTGGCATTTACATTTTTCTTATATAGCCCTCTAAAAAATATCATGGCGACAGGTCGTCTGATATTATTATGTTAATTCACTAATAATTAGTGAATTTATTTACGGTAAGAAATCTAATCATATTATTAATTGTTAATTTCAAAAAAGTTATTGACTAGAACAGTATGTGATGAACATATTCATTACTAAATCATGCGTCGAAGTGTTACTGTGAAGAGCGGCCTTACAGACTACAAGAAGCGGGACCCAGGTTGAACTAGAAAAAGGAACCCTCGACCAAAATGTTTTAGCCACAGTCTTTTTTACCCAAAAAAAAAAATAATTCGCAATAATTAAGGTCTTAAATTTGGAAGTGTTTATATTATGTTCAGATGTTAGGATAAAAATTAATGTCGCATGTAGCGTAGTTTTCATTAAAATCTCGATAAATATTCATAATTCTAGGGTCCCTAACTTTGCGGGTCCCCGGGAAACGGGCTTGAATAGCCTGTAAGTAATTACCCTACCGCTTACAGAACTGTATTTACAAATTTACAATAAAAAATGTGTTTTTAAACAAATTTCACAGGTCCAGGACTTCCGTTTTCTGTGTCCGAACGGAACGGCGTTCGATCAGGACGCGCAAATCTGTGCCGATTGGGACGACGTAGATTGCGGAGCGGCCACCCTATACTATTCAAGCGATAACTTTGATCTGTATCGTATAGGATCAGGTAACCTACTGCAATCTAATAAATTAGGTGAATACACTTTTCATTTTTCATTCTTTACTAATTCGATGTTTAAAAGTTACCCACAGCAAAAACACTGTTTTCGAAGGTAGGTGTAAATCTTTTCTAAAAACTGTTCTTAAATTGTCTCATTTTCACTATATGTTTTGTTTTGTTTTTCCATTACCATTGATCATTGAAGTCACGGAAATTTCAAACTATTTTTTTTTTGTTTTTACTTTTGTGACTAATTTTTTTTGTTTCTAACATTTGCTGTGGGACACTTTTCTTACTAACTTACTTCGATGTACTTTTCTTTAAATGTGCATCGGCTATCACAGGCAAAAACAAACAAAGAGGTTTCATAAATATTATCTAAACCAGTGGTTTCCACCCGGTGGCCCGCGAACACATTCTCAAAAAAAAAATATCGGGCAGATCAAGCATTTGGAGGCTCTCATCTAAAATTTTATATTTCTTATTAATAAAAAAATGTTAAAAATTAAAAAATATATATATCTGAAATCTATGCGATATTGAGCACACACTTCTTGACTCATTCACTACTTGGAATGGTAGTAAGTATCTAAAGACAAATAAAATCGCACCCCCTTGATATCATTTCTGGTTATGCCACTTTATGACATAAGATAGAAAATAAAAATTTTGTTATGTTTTGCCTGTGTATAGCATATTATTCTTAGATATTAGTTTTTTCTTTTTGGATGTTTTTCTTCGAATATGTTGTGATTAATCTACGTTATTTTTTTTTTATTTAAATGTCTCAAAATCTTTTTTCAAACTTCGTCTTTTTGCACTCTTCGTTCTGAAAATCTATGAAAATCTCTTAAGCACTGCATGATAAATTTGTGTATATTTTTTATGAAATTAGTTAGTTTTATTTTTCAAAGATTTATTAATCGTATATAAACAAATAACTATTAAATCGGTTTAAAATTCATATACGTTCTCAAAATAATAAAGATCGTCTTTTTATTATATAAAAATAACAGTTGTTTACTAAAAACATTAAAAAATAAACCGGCTATTTCGAAAAATTTTACTATTCATTAATAAGCATGATATTATACCATATTTTTCTAAACAATTGAATCTATTCGCAACATAATGTAATTTCGTAAAAAAGTGCAATTTTATGCTTCAATTACCCGTTACGTAAGATGCTAGAGATCTCTAAATAAATATGTACAAACATAAATGTACAATAATGCAGTAATGTGTACAGCTGTGGTAAAAGTAAAAGGTTTTTAATATTTTAGAACTGCTTTTTTCGAAAATTCAGCCTTTGAAATTTTTAAATTTTTTAAATAAAAGACACTGATGAACTGATACACACAAAAAAATAAAAACAGTGAGTCCCCGGTACCTACTTTCAATAAATGTGTAAATATTCAGATTTGATGACAACTGCACATAACCTCAAAAAATTTCAACAATTGACAGTAGATCCGTTGTGTCATTGATTAATATATTATTAACTATATGTTAATCATATGTCAATCAACGCTTGTGTCACTTCCACGACATACGGAAGACGCACTTTCTTGACATTTCTCCAAGTCACGCTAGCAGAAATTTTTGAGTTTTGTGGGGGGCGACAGTAAAAATATTTATACCAAAAAAATCAAAGACGTCTGTGTATACATACATACTTCAAAATTACACGTCCGTTGCAAACGCGATAGAGTTAATGAGGCTGTAAAAAATAATAATTAATATATATGACTGTTTCCTATTAGAAATTATTGCCACAAACACAATGGCGTTTATTTCATTTCAGTACGTTTTTACGAAAAATTTTAAATTTTAATACCTGCTACGTTATTAGAGTCAAAGCGCATTCGCTGCAAATATTATATATTATATTCTTTATAGCAAAGCAGCGTATGTTCGCCAAATAGTGTACACTGATCTGACACTGCCAGAATGAGATAGATGATGTATTAAATAATATATAGAATGTAGTTAGTGGGTCGTGATGTTTGGCAACAGTAACGTCAACCTCTTGAAAGGAAAAATATTGATTTAATCAACTTCAAAAATTTATTGTGAATCCGTTTTAAGTGCTAAATAAAAAAATCCAACGGCATTAAATTAGACCTAACAGAGCTAGACGAAGCTAATTCCAATGATCTAATAAAAAAGTCGGTTATAGGTTTATTATGTAACAGTTTTAGTAGTGCTTCCGTTTGTTAAACTAATAAGAGAAAGGGGTTTTTATTTTTAGATGTCGCCAAGGGCAAATTCTTCCATTAATATCATTATAACTAATGAATGCAGATATAGTATACAATAAAATCACATAGCACATACATCTACAATGTTATAAATTTTTATTTTAACTTCGTTCATGATTAGTTTTACATTTGATTAACAAAATTCCAATCATAAATATTATTTATCATATTAATAGTAATTATTTGGAATAAATATACAAGTCTCTATTATGTTCTATAAATTAGGATTTAGATTATCGACCGTATAGGATATAAAACTAAACATTTTTCCCCATACAAATTCACATAGATTCCCTAGTTTAGAGGTGCAGGGTGGTAAACTTGAGGTTTTCTGATTTTTTCCTTTATTTGTACCCAAAACCCTACTATGTGCAATATTTCAAGTTTCTAAATGCATGGGAAATACCTTATTCAATTTGATGAGTCAATCAGTGCCAAAATATGCGATTTTCTGCGACATGTATCTCTAAATGCTTCGAGACAAAAACTTTTTACATGCCCTTGATGAAACGGACAACAATACATAAGTACAATTATTATTATGTAACCAGCTTAATGGGAAGCGAAATTGATAAATAGGTCTTAAGTTGATTCGTGTGAATAGACTATATGGATTGAAACCGAATCAAAATAACGTTCGCGTTCGATTTCGGTTTTATCGATCAGTTTCGGTTTCCGTTTAAGAAATTTAGTCGGGTATCGGTTTCGGTTTTTAACGTATAGGTACGTTTGAAAATTAATAAAATAAAAATTAAAAAGTAAAATTTAAAAATATCTTCATAAAAACCGATTTTAACCGGTTCCCGCGTTTTATTAACTTCCCATTAGAAGTTATTGTAATGGGTCCGAAAATCGAAATAAAAATGTATAACAAATGTTTATGTTTCAAGGTCACTACACACTATTTTTACACTATTTTTAGAAAGCTCAAATAGACTCCAAAAAAGTAGATTTTACACAATATCTCGCGAATAAAAAATTATATCGACTTCGTAATGGTGTCAATCGAGGCGTGTTAACGTCTTTTTGATCCGACATAAATTTTATAAAAATCGGTTCAGCCGTTTTTTTTTTTTAATTATTGTTAAAAATAAATACCTAATACCTAATTATGTTTAACTGATTACTTTTCTGTGTAATATCTAATTTAATTATTGTTATTAAATATTTATCAAACTGGGTAGTTCGTCGTGTGGACCTGAAGGGTCGCACTTTAGTCCTAATAAACGACCCACCTCACGGCTTGTTTGGTTTTGATTTCGTTTGTTTTTTATTAAAATAGTAGTTTCAGTTTCGATTACCGAAATTAAATTGTTTTTAACGGTTTCGGTTTCAATCCTTGGAATAGACATGTGCCATGGCGTTGCTGCAAGAACTTGGCCTGATGCACTACCGTGCGTCTATAATTTTCGCAGCAGTTAACGATCTCGCGATATGTTTGTTCGTCTGTTGTAAGTTCGCGATGGCTAAGTTAATGTTTGTCAATTGAACACGACCGGCCGCGGTTTATATAGAAAGTGAATCTTCTCTTGCGATAATATCAACCTTTGATATTTTATACTTACTAACATACATATTACAGTAATGTTAACGGTACATTTGTAACGCAATGGGTGCAGCGTCATGGGAATATTCACGATAATATACCAGGTGTTTCATAATATTGACCTTTTAAAGGTTACAGTGCACTTCTAAAAATGCATCTTTATATAATTGCTTCGTGCATATAAATTATTTATGAGATATTCGATTCTATGAAAAGTAGTGTATTGTCTGTTATTATTTTGAGTTTATTCTTTTGATCCTATAACATTAAATTTTATTAACTGTCTTTTCAAAGTAAATCGTTGCGAAAAAACATAAGGGCGATTGAATCGAAAGAACGAACCTATAATAATGATATACCTACTACAATATTTTCAAATTTTGAGATGGATCATATCGTCTTAAAATTGTTAATTTATGAACTGTGCACACAGTGCCGGATCGGTTGAGGCTCTTTACTTTTTAGTTATTAAACTCTGGTTTACTTACTCAGAAATACACTAATGATCTGTTTTTTTTAAACAGAAGCTGTAGTGATCCTGATTATATTTTATTAAATTCCTAGAGACAAGCGACTCAATGTGTGGCTTAAGGATTCTATTGATATGCAAATACTGTTTTAATGCATTTATTAGCCAACGTTTCTTAATATTCAGAGCTCTGTTAAAAACCAATAATTGTAAAATTTAAAAATTAATTTAGAAAAGATATATAATTAAAAAAATTTATACAATATTAATACATGATACACTGGAATGTATTTATGTTACACATGAGTAGAAAATGAAACGTTTAATATGAACATTTTTGTGAAGACCCCTGGGCAGTTGTCAAGTCTGCTCAATCCTATTTTCGGATCACAAGGAGCTTGTGTCTTTACAGAATTATTAAAAAAGTTCGTACTTGAAATAAAAATCAGTTTTGATTTAGTAATTAGTGTTATATTTGATAAACGCCACGAATGTCTGCGTCGCCTTTTTATTAATCGATTATTTATGCTCGTTCTCGGTATAATTGTTGCACTTGGTTTAGAAATGTCAACGCCAACTGTTGCCTTCCCCTAAATCCGGTCATGTAGTGTACAAATATGGATACTTCCTGATCGTGCAAAGCTGTTCGAAATTCATTTCAATTTAATCTTGAAGTTAACTGACGTATCAATAGCAATAACCGTTAATCGTTGTGATAGTTGCATTTAATAATGATAGGCTTCAGAATTAATCTGAACTAAATATAAACACAATAAGAACTTTTACTTGACTTATTTGTATTGTAGTCTGGATATCAGATATAGAGGAATGTTGCCTAATTTATTTTTATTATCTCAACTGAACTTAAGAATAGCCTCGAGAATAGCCGACCGTAAAACGATGTTTCCATGGTTCGTCTATTACATGGTTCGTCTATTACATGGTTCGTCTATTACAAGCTCAACCCCCAGCTCCCAGATTCTAATCTGCAAAACTGGTAAAATTATCGATTGGATTTTCAATTTATCAAAAAAATGATAAATTGAAAATATAAATTGGTGCCGATTGGTACTAAGCCCAAATAACCCTATCTGTTGGTGGCCTTAACATATAATATATGTTATCCCAATCTAATCCCTATTCAGATTTGCTATCTAAGTAGGTAGTTGAGAATTAGTAAAGTTCTCCGTGTTGATATACTTAGATATTCTTTCATGAAATAACTGCCTACGTTTTGTCTTCGTAAAAAAGATTATGGAAGTTATGCATGTAACCATATATAGGTACAGATATATTTTTATATGACAATGACAAAAATACATGTTTGTGACAGGTGAATTAATTAAATTAATAAAAATCGTTGACTCTTCGTATATTGAGCAATAGTAATATCTTTCAAATGAATCAATAGCCATGTCTAGGCGGCATCTTTGAAAACATGACTTACAAGTTATTTGTCTCTCAAAAATAGTATTTTATTTCTCAGTAGTTAATCCTGTAGTACAGAATTATTTTGCAATAGCTATAGCTATCTTAACATTCTTAACTATAAAATAGAAAAGACTCGTTTCTGTCCGTCACACAAAAACTCTCCAACGGTGAGCCATGGTCTTCATGTTTACACAGTTTATTGTGCTTGGCAAATTCGGGTGAATGTGACTATATTCTCTATATTTTCAGGTCGCTATGCCGTTCCCTTCTAGATTTATCTTAGAGCAAATGAACTAAGCCTATATCTCAAATACCTGTTCTGAGGGCTATAACCGTGTCCCAGATTGTTGTATACATAGGGAAAATAACATTGAGAATATATTTACAACTTTGTAGTAAGCTATGGGCCATAAGACCTAATGTAAATATGTAGTGGATTAGATAGAAAAAATATTAGTGAATTTTTTTAACAATTTTCCATACCAACAGTTTGACTTATAAAAAAAATTGAAGCATCTACTACATATTTACATTAGGTCTTATTGCCCTACTACAAAATTGTAAATGTTCTCAATGTTATTTTCCCTATGTATACATCAATCTGGGACACCCTGTATATTATTACACCCCGGGTGAATCCGGATCGGGCAGTAGAACGTATTTTTGTGCAAAATATAATGTGTAATTCAAAATTTTTTATTAGAACATCTGAAAATTTTTCTGTTACCTACATCGAAAATGACACTATAAGCTGCGACACTGTTTTTGACAGACACTGTATAATTTAAATGTGTTATATCTTTCAATTGAAAGATATAACACATTTAAATTATACAGTGTCTGTCAAAAACAGTGTCGCAGCTTATAGTGTATGCAATATACAGTGTGTAAACTAATTAATTTAATCCTCTACAATCCTCATATATAGTCAATATTTTTAAAAAAAATTATTTATTGCTAATAATAAGCAAACAGTGTGAAAAATTAGGAGAGTGGCGCAGTTTTTTCAACTTTTGAACCATTTTTATTGAAAATAAGTGGCACATTTAAATGACAAAGTTGTAGAGGACTCATTTCCCAACTGCTTTCGTACAAACAAGTTTTTCGTACGACGTGTGGATCACGGCCGGGAACGCGCTCAACACAACGATTTGGGGGAACTAGCGCTGCTGGACACAATTTATGCAATAATGCAATCCATTTATTTTGACGTAGCTATGGTTATTTGAAACATCAAAACGTCAAATGCGTAACAAGCTTCACTTTTGTCGGGTATCCCACGACATTTTTATGTTTTTTTCCCCCCAAATCGTTGTGTTGAGCGCGTTGCCGACCGTGATCCACACTTTGTCATTTAAATGTGCCACTTATTTTCAAAAAAATGGTCCAAAAGTTGAAAAAACTGCGCCACTCTCCTAATTTTCCACACTGTTTGCTTATTATTAGCAATAAATATTTTTTTTTTAAATATTGACTATATGAAGATTATAGAGAATTAAATTGTCTACAAATTTGTTACTTGCCTTTTTTATCGAGAAATGCAAAATACGCGTGCAAATCGACAAAAACACAAAATCCAAGAGGGCGGACAGTTCCCATAATTAATTAATGGGCGATTTCTTCATCTACTTTGCGGGGGACAACTAACTGCGTCAAAAGTTTTAATCCGACAGTTTTCTTGCTTCTTATATCGAATTTGATCTAAAATGATTGGGCTACATAGCGTTCTACAAAGCTGTAAATGTTCTCAAAGTTATTCTCTCTCTATGTTCGAGTCTACCGTTTACATCGAGTTTACACACTGTATAATATACATTATAACAAAACTGTCAATTCATTTCATATTTATAAAAAAACAGCAACTTTTTTGTGATACACATTAGAAAAATGTTCATATACTAAATCTAAGCTCATACCTTGCTAATTAAAGCAATGTTGAGACTGAAATCAGCTTATGAATATATTTATATGTGACATCTGTCAGGATTTATTCGCAAATTACATAACATCCAAATACCACATCAACACTATAGGTAATCACTATATTATAATGTTGCCATTTTTAGAAATAAAAATTGACAGCTAAGTTAACACTTATGTTTAAAGTTCACTTAAAAGTTCTTATGTAAGTGCCATTAACATTTTATTGAGATGAGATTTTAGTAAAGAAATTTAACAGCGTTTTATAATATACTTATATCTAACCGAACTTAAAAAAATAAATTATTTCGTTTCAAAATTGATATTCCGATTTTGTTAACAATAATAATGCGTTTAGCACCCACAATCCACATTACATCATAACAGGCGCCACTTGTATCATTACTACTTTCCATATATTACTTCTCTCGTTACTTTCGACATTTTTAAACTTCAGCTTAGTTGATAACAAATATATAGGGATAAAATTTAAAATCAAAGTACTTATAATTAAAATTATAATTTTGGGTTTCTTATTGCCAGAGTATAACACAAATACTATTAGGTATTGATATTTGATGATCGACTGACGACTAAACTAAACTAAGGCTGCATACCAATACCATATTAGAATTTTAATTGGAAATTGATGTTTTAAGGTGCAAAGAAGTAGTAACAATTTGCTACATTATATCTCTCTTTCTCTGATGTAATATTGTATAAATTATTTTCTTTGACTACGCAGGAAAATTCATTGTTGTTGTTAATGCCAAATACTCTATTGGGATCCGTCAGATAGGTGGAGCTTCAAAAACATGGCGCAGACGGAGGGAAATTTCATATACGGGGTATACTTTTGCGTGTAATTTTATGATTTTCAAAGTGATAAAAAATGATAAATATAAGTGCAATTTGTGATTGGGCCGGTACGAATCCTAAACAAAGGAATTTCGTTGAAGGAGAACGGATTCTCAAAGCCGGGCATATTATCAAATGTCGGAAATATAACGAGAAAAATGCATGCAAAATGAACTGTCAAAAGTAGTAATCTTCACGACATATGCTTAAAAACATCAAAATTAAAAGAAAATCTCCACGAAATTAATCATGCGCGTTCAATGCGCTTTTAAGGCTGGGTTAGGTGAATAATGTAAACACATAACTGCAACATAATAAGTTATATTGTAATAAGTAGCTAAGTTACTAACCTCAAAATATTTGTATACGAAGTTAATCCTATAAATTTGTTAATCATCAGGGATTCAACTATTTTATTGCAGTATGATAACAAGTACATCTTATTATTGCTATAAAATATTTTTTTAATTCATAAATACAGTTTTTCTACATTTCATTAGAAAATAATTCTCTTTAAAGTAAGTTTTACAAGGCAATAACTGACAGTGTTTATTGCCATGATATTAGAAAACGTCGCGAATTCCATTTTCGATAAACTTTTTGTTTATTTTACTTGTTTTATTTTTGTAATAAACAATTTCATGATTAATTTGCACTGTTAGCATGTAAAATTTTCCCTCGTTTGAGTACAATTTTCTGCCACCAGATGTCAGATGCTCATTTGACGGACCCCAATACGTAGGTATATTATGTAGGTATACCTACCAAATCTCAAGAATATAAGATTTTTTTAAGATAGCTAGATTATAGACGCTCGATATCTCAATGAGGTTATCAGCGTCTATCTTTTTAACTAATAGCGAAATTTTTAACTAAAATGACTATACCTACTGAAAAAACAATCTGATAAAAATCAATCTGCTCACTGCTGATTACATTACGAGTTATGTTTATTAATTCACTTTAAAATTGTTTTATTTATTTTAAGAAGTACGTAAACGTGTAGGTACTTACAGTGAGTATTTCAGTCTTTAAAATAAAAAGTAGGTATCTGATAATTAAAATATACACACACAGTGCGTAAATTTACTCTGAAACAATGTCAAATAATGGCATGTTGCTAAAATCAGCATTTTATTATCTATCCAAGCAAAAAATTGAGGTGCCAATGAAAAAAATATCATTCCGGAAAGGGATGGGGCTAAAAAAGATGACTATCAAAAAGGATGCGCGTTAAAAAAAGGATGATCTGTCCGGGGATTTTGGCCGCAGATGATGTGGGATTTTTATATACCTATGGGATTGTTCCGCAGTAAACGTACGCGCTGTACCTAATTCTACCTATATTCAAATCATCATTGAGAAATGATTCCATACGTCTTGTTTACATATTGCAGTTAAATGACAGCATTACCTTTTCTATAATATATTAGTTGTAAGGCATTATGGGAAAGTTCTCATCAGGTGAATAGGTCAGCCTATGTCAATATTCACACGAGAGTCGATTCTTTGTCTATAAAATAAACCGGTTCTATATAACTACACGTGCATTTAAATCGTTGCAATTTTAATCAAAACTAATTGAATTTCAATTTTGAATCTGATTCAGTTCATTATTAATTTCAAGTCAAAAATGAAAGTTCAACGAACCATTCAACTCATTTTTAACTGAGAAAAGAGAACTTTGGGTCACAAATTTAGAGTGAAATTTGATTTGTCCGAAAATTTTACAAAATTTATAAATTATCATAACACACAACAAAATAATGAGAAAAGGGGGATGAGCAGTGAGCGAAAATAACGATTATACCCGAGCGAATTCAGACCGGACAGCTTATTACTATAAGCAGTTCCGTTTTTACCATTATAAGGGCACGTGGGACACGAGCCCAGAGCCCCCGCCCTGATGGGGGCCCCGAAATGCCGAAATCCAGTGTCTATGCATATTTTATCCAATTAATCAGTTTAAAAAACACGTTGGCACATTGGTTTCTTATAAATTCACTAAACAAAAGCACACTCTGATGTTTTTATTCACGTTTTTTTTTGGGCTTTCTAAAAGGGCCCCCAAACTCGGTGTGCCCAAGGGCCCCTGCATGGCCTAAGACGACCCTGACTATAAGATAATATAGGTAGGTAGGTACCTACAATCTACATGTAAGATGAAACGCAAAGACATTTTACTGGTTTATAATAATCTCTGCACTTATAATTAATCTATATATTAGAGCACAATTAATGGTATTCTATTCTGATTTTTAAGCTAGAGATTTTTTCAAGTTATTTATCCTTTTTAACACGCTTTTATTAGCTTCACCTGTATGTTTGCTTGCTTGCTTACTTGTTTGTCAGTTTGTAACCGACTTCTTTGAACTTGATTTTGACCAACTTTGAACGGTCAGATTTAGTTTAAACTTTGCACACTTATCAAGGACCGATTACAATACAATAATTCCATAAGTTTGTCCCATTATCCTGACCAGGATCTCCAGGACTAAAAAAAAAAGCAAAAAACTTCAGATTGAACTGAAACTTTGCACACTTATCAAGGACCGATGACAATACAATAATTCCATAAGTTTGTCCGATTATCCTGACCAGGATCTCCAGGACTAAAAAAAAAGCAAAAAACTTCAGATTGAACTGAAACTTTGCACACTTATCAAGGACCGATTACAATACAATAATTCCATAAGTTTGTCCCATTATCCTGACCAGGATCTCCAGGACTAAAAAGCAAAAATAAATTATAATTTAAAAAACTAAGAAACACGCTTTAATGAACTAAAAAGTAAAAAATAATTAATTTTATTGTAAAGAAGCGTGGGGTGCTTTGTGTCATATTTTCATACTACCCCACGCTTTTTTACAATAAAATTAATTATTTTTTACTTTTTAGTTCATTAAAGCGTGTTTTATTAGTTTTTTTAAATTATAATTTATTATTACTCCTGGATACTACGTTATTTTTCGACAAATATGCTTTTGTTTTTGGTAGATTCGATAACCAAACAGATTAAATTCTATATGAGACTATTTAAAAAGCGAAAACTTAAATCGATATAAACCGAACAAAATTAATAATACGGTGCGGCGCGGTGTGTGAAAGAATACTGAAAAAATGTAAGCGTATCCGCCAAATATTACAAAATAATATTGTATCTTCAGTTCAATAAATAAAATACCAAGATTAAAAAGTTACTTGGGCGATGTCTAATTTGTCAATAATTATTGCTAAATTAATAAACTAAATGGCATGAAAGTAGTACACTTAACGAAATGATAAACTGCAGTGGCATCACTTCAAAATATGCTAACTAGGTTACTTTGCAACTACATAATCCGTAAATAATTGGAATTTTAAATTTTAACAGCTATAAAATTGCACATTCTCAACAAATTTACATGTTATAATATCAGATGACATCAAAACAATTTGCGGTGATTAATAATAATTTTAGAAATGCATACCTAATTGAAATTTTTAAACCGTCTTACTCTTAAATGATTTATTTTTCAGAAACAAAATTTTACTATTGTTTCATTTGTATAGGTTTATTTATGAAATGTCTTTGATGAAAACCCAAAACTATTTACCAAACTTAAACTATAAGATGAAACTTTTTATTCGGCGACGCGACGGTAAATATAAGGCTCCTATCAAAAGCGAAATCAACGCAAGAGATCGCGGGTAAAGGCTAATAACAGATAAGATAGCGTAATGAAGCAGCTATACCTATTATCCAAGATGTATAATATATTCAAATATTATATTGAAATGATCCGTCTGACAACGTTTCACTTTTAGTATATTAGTAGGGACGTTTTTTTCTACTGAGATTTTAAATGATAAAATTCTATTATAGATAGTAACAGTTTTTATGTAAAACTAGAAACTTAAAATTTGATAGAGTCCACAAATATTTGATAACGATTTTGTTTATTTAAATGTAAAAAAATGCATTTTTTGACAATTTTTTCACGTGATGACTTCGCTATCGAACGCCAGAGCAAATGCATTATGAATATAAATCTCTTAATTAAACAGAATGAAAACAATAGACTTCCGCGTGTATGCGTAATAGTAGAATAGTACAGAAATGCATTTGCGAAACTGATATAACTTAAGGCATTTAAACATTTTGATTACAAACAGTATTAAAATATACAATGCAATGTTCATTTTGTAAAACAAATAGTGTCCATTAAAAAACCAGTCTAGTCGGAAAATTTAAAAATAAATCAATACTTATTAATATCCAAATCCGGCCGAAGGTTCGACCGAAAATCGGACCTTCGGCGAAACATTCGGTTTCAGCCAAAATCGGGCCGAAGGTTTTTCCGAAGCCGAATGTTGAATTTACTTCGAGTGTTAGTTAAATCACGCACACATACTCTGCAAAAAATATTTAAAAAACAACACAAAAAAAACTCGAGTCGCAGTGCCAAACCCTGCCGACAATATAGTGTATATGCTAATATTGGACAAAATAAAGAGTTTAACCCCTTAATACATCCCTTAAAACAATTTTTTTTTCTTAATTTCAATATTATTATCAATGCAACATCTGTACCAAATTAAATACACCCTTCAGTAAGCAAATCACTATCCGAAAGCTAGTGTTTTCATAAAATTTGTAGGTCCGGTCCTGTCTTTCCGATTTTGTTAAGCAACACATTTTAATCTCTACTAAAGGGTCAAATTCCAATTATGAAACAATTCTGAGATTTTTTTCGGTATTTTTGGGCCCAAAAACTTTTTCAACCCCTAAAAACTACCCTTAAAATGACCCGATCGAGCCCATTTTAAATATGCTTCGTGTGACGATAGGTTTCAATGTGTGTACCAAATTTAGTTTAAATCGATTAAGTCTGTCGAGAGTTATAGTGCCCACACACTAATGAAAAAATACTTTTCAATTTCAACACAATTGCATTATTATTATAATAGGTATTTTCCCTCGCTTTTTTAACATTTATAGGTATACAATACCTTCGGCGTCAGCCGAATGTGACAAAAAATCCGAAGTTCGGCTTCGGCTTCGGTCGGACTCTACTAACATATTATACTATAAAAAGGAAAAGTTTGCATGTTTGTTTTTCGCGAATAAAATAATTCTTTCACTTTTTAAAAACCCACTTCTTCTCGAGTAACATATAGGTTAGACCGTTAGGTATTAGGTATTAGGTATTAGGTCGAAGAATAAGATTATCGAACTGTACTCTATATTAAAAAGAAAAAGTTTCCATTCCGTTTTGGAAACACCCTATATAAAAAGATAAGTCAGATACAATCAATATGTTTGCATACTTGATAGATTTTCTAAGTAAATATTCAGGTCATATTGCAGATGGTTTAAAATATATATGTACATTCAAATCCTCGGTACCTTCTTGTATTCAATATGCTCGCACATAATTACATTAGTGGGTGTTGCAGTCTTATCTTGCATTTGAATCAACATTTCAAATTGGTACGCAAACAAGCATAATATTATAATTATTAAACATGTTTTTAATGTCAGTATTTTACATTAAAATATAATTGATTTTAAAGCGTTGTATCTACTCTGTACTCATAACCAAAAAAGGTTAAATCAAATCTTCAGTACTTACATAAATTTATCGTCTTTTTTAAAATATTAATAAAATAAATACATAAAACACATTTAAATTTGATTTAACCAAAACAACACGTCCGTTCTCAACCTGATAAAAATTTGGAATTAAGTTTGTTTCTTGAAAATTTAACGACAATATATGAAGAGTATTACTTAATGTTGTCGCAAAAAATCGCAACAATAATAATAATTATTAGTTTTCAGTCGGAGACCCAAAATTATTTTTCTAAGACCGCGTCTGCTCATGTCTGTAGTTGAAAGAACTTAAAAAAATTTAAATCGCTTATTAAAAATTAATTGTTAAGACGAGAATATGTAAACCATGAAAATAATTACTACATATTTATTTTATTTATATTTTAATAGGTTTTGAATCGAAAGCAGCCCCGTTCCCAGATGAGGAAGAATCAACATTCCATCTTCAAAGCGCTGACACAGGCGATGCACGATTGAACCGCGAGCACCAAGTGTCACGTACCAATCAAAAACCGGATTACCAATTATCGCCTTCGACACCTGCACGTCCTCGCCCAAAACCTCGTGACCGCGACATATTGCGCGGCTCCAGTAGCTCCAACTTTTTCAATAACCGTAATGGCGGTAAAGAAGTAGATGACGAAGACGAATATGACCCTGATATTAACAAAAACAACAACCAGGTTCAAAAACAACAAAAAGTTGTCAGAAAATTGAACAGAAAACTTGTCACAACAACTGCAGAACCGGCTAAGTTTAACAATCAGCCGACCACATTTAAACCTGTTGAATATAATAATCAAAAATCAACACAGAAACTTTTCTCGAATAATTTTGCCGGAAGTAGTTTTGTACCAACTACGGCTCGTTCTACGGTAACGACACCTGTATCTGATGATCAGTACACAACGGCATTTAACAATTACAGGCAGCGCCAACAACAAAAAATCAATAGAAATAGACAACAAACTTATATCGAGCAGGAACCAATTAACCGCCAAGAAAACTATCCAGAACAGTTCACAGCCAATAAACAACCTGCTGCAAACAAACAACCAGTTAATAATAACGGGAACTTCAATACTCGTGGTAACACTCAATACAGCACAAATTCTCAATATGATAACAAGCAATCAACCATTTATGACGCTCAGTATACATCCACAACATTCGCACCTATAAGCAAACAAAGCCAGCAATATGTCAATATCAACAGACAAAACAACAATCAACAATATAATAACGCACAAACAACTGCTGCACCTCTAAGGCAAACTGCTCAATACAGCAAACAAAACACTCAAGATTATTACACAAGCACAAATGCACAGAATAATAAACAGTTCAATAATAATTATAACAACCAACAGTCAACTCAATTTAATAACAATCAACAGTTTAATAAACAAACAACAGCTACGCAAAACTTCAATAATCAGCAATTTAATAAACAACCAACAACTGCTCCTCAAAACTTCAAAAATGAACAATTCAACAAACAACCAACGACAGCTGTGCAAAACTTTAATAATCAACAATTCAATAAACAACAAACGATAGCTGCGCAAAACTTTAATAACCAACAATTTAACAAACAACCAACAACTGCTCCCCAAAACGTCAATAATCAACAATTCGATAAACAAACATCAACGGCTACACAACAAAACTTTAATAACCAACAGTTTAATAAAATACAGGCAACTCCTGCACAAAATTACAACAATCAACAATACAATACTCAAACAACACCTCCTCAACAATTTTTCAATCAATTTAACAAACAGACTACACCAGTTCAGCAATATGACAACAATCAACAAACCAATAAGCAAGCAGCACCTTTTGAACAACAATACAACAATAAACAAACAACTCCCGTTGATCCATACAGACAAACAATCCTAAACTTACAAAACAATAACAATAAACAAACAACACAATATCCTGTCAATCCAACAACAGTAAAACCAACGACACAATTTTATGAAAAAGCAACTCAATTTACCGGTAACTACAAACAAGCGCAATCTCCTTCCAAACCTGTTACGAAATTCGCCAGCCGGCAAACAGAATTTGAGCCAACAGTTTCAAACAATTTCAACAACCCAACCACAGCGAACAAACAAACAACGCAGTATTACGATAAACCTACACAATTTACTGGTCAGTATAATCCCACGACACAAAATTATCCCAAAGAATTCAACAATCAACAACCGCGACAGCTTAATAACCAACCTCAAGGACAATTCAACAGTCAAAAAATAAACAATCAGCCTCAAGAACAATTCAACAATCAAGCGCAAGTTGCAAAACAATTAAATAATTCACCACAAGTACAAAATAATAAACAAACACAATTTAATAATCAACCTCAAGTTCCAAAACAAAATAATAATCAACAACCACAAGTGCCGTTTAACAACAAGAGACAACAATTTCCTACTACGACAAGTAAATATCAACAAACCGGAGAATACGATCCCAAAAATTATGATGAAGGTGAATACGATCCGGAAAAATATGAAAAAGAATACAACGACCCGAAATCGAAACAAGCAAAATTTGAACAAAACTACCCTAAACAAGTTAAAACCGAAGAAAATTATCCGAAACCGCAAGCCTTCCAACAAAATTATCCAAAACAAAGAGCAACGAACAATAATAACGACGAATCGTTGAATACGGCGCATTCAATCAACTTTGCTAGTAGCAGAAACGAGTATGCTCAACAACAACAGGCAACAAGAAGAGCGTCTGTTGTAACAACAGCCAGGCCGGCAACAACAAAGCAGTTGCCACCTCAACAGCCACAACAACAACAACAATCACAAACAACGAATAAAGACGTGCCGGAAACGAATAGCAATAATAAGAAAACAACATCCGTTGGCAAGAAAACGCAAAAGAACGTTAGTTACGATTATGCGTACTACGACAGTGCCCACGATAGTGAACCAATTGATTACGACATTGGAACTGATTTTGTAAAAACAAAAAATTAGATTTACTAAAATAAGTACTTAGTTTGTTTTCTCTTTCCTTTAAACGGAAAACATAATACGAGCTGGAATTGCCATCTGAATGTGATTGTTCATTAGCTATTTGTTTGCTATACATTCACATTCAAATGTACTTTTAAGTGTTTAGTTGTGTCCAAGCTAAGTTATTTGATTCTGTTCTTCGATAAACATGAAACAAGTTTTTCATCCCTTACGGCTTATAGTATTATAAAAATTAAAGCATTTCGATGATAACTTGGTATCTTTTGTGCAACCAGAGTTTTTCAGATTTATAGTTAAGCCCGAGAAGGAATTTGATGAAGAAGCTGTTTCTTTTTGAACATTTGAACATGAAATAATATCGAAAATGAATATACATATTAAGATTGTACCAGATTGCGAATTTAAAAATAACTCTTAGAAATGCGCGAATGCCCAGTAATGTGTTAAACGAATATTTTTTTATAAATTTTCTTTTTGAAAATAATAAATACCTGCATCTGTAAACGAAACAATTTGATACTTACTACTTTACAAACTAGTATTCAATATAAAAATCTAATCCTTATTTAAAAATGAATTTTAATTTCAAATAAATATGTAGGTAGTTACAATTTCATTTTTATTAAAATTGAAGGTTTATAAAAATTTGTAAATTAAAAAAAATGTACATAAATGTAACAATTGAAATATATTTTGTATTCTGTTTTTATCTACAGTCATTTTTTTTATCCGACTAACGAAGGAGAAGAGGTATAATTGTGGTCAGCAGGGGCGGACTGACCATATAAGCTTTCGGTGCATCACCGATGGGCCGGGCAGGTTAATGGGGCCGTTGAGCCGGAGGCTGGTAGTCTAATTGATAATTGATATATGTAACTTAAAAGATGCTAATAAAAGTGGTTAGCGTACACAATATTCAGATTATGAATAATCTGAATATTGTGTACGCCATTTAACTTTGAGAGATTTGCTTCGAATTTGCGGTTTTAGGTTCTATTTCTTGAAAAAAAAAATTCCGGGGGACCCCCTTTGCCTGGAGGGTGTTCTACACTCCCCAAGCCCCCCGGTCAATGGGCTGGCGCTTAGATATCTAAAACTTCGTCAGATCAGGGGGCGTGAGCTTTTCATATTATCAAAAAAGAGGCGCCACAACAAAAAGATTGGGAACCACTGGTGTATATAAATTAAAAATATAGTATTCATATTGACGGGGCAGGTATCTTACTTTCCTGGCCCGGAATAGTTGAGCCCATCCGCTCCTGAGTATGTTAATAAATAATACGTATGTTTATGTAAATAAAAAAAATATTTGCATAATAATGTATTAGTGTTTTTTCGAAATTTTTTGCCTGTTTTTGAAAGACCATTGATATACATTATGATTTAACATTAATTGTTTGTCATACAATTACCTATATGTATATCACTTTAAAAAATTTAAACTTTATATTTTTTGCATCGGAGGGAGGAGGTGGGTGGTTATTGAGTTGGTAGTTGGCACTGAGAGCCGGTTCAAAAGGAAATCACCGGGCTGACGTAAGCCTACCAGTCCGCCTCTGGTGGTCACAGCTGGGTAACTTACTGAAATACTAATATTATTACCAAATACCTATTTGTGACAATTAGTTCTTCATATAATCATATCACTATGATAAGGGCGTTCTTAAAGTATTTCAATTTTCAAAACCATTGTAAAAGTACCTAGGTAATTGGAAAAATATTGCAAATATAATAATTGAATTACTACGCAGTATTTTTATTTTATTTATTGTAGATTATAGACGCGTCGACATCTAAGGTCATTAGCGTCTTTCAACTACACTAAATAACAACTAACTTAAAACTAAATAACATCACAAAACATCCATGAGCGCAGGTGGGATTCGAACCCACGGCAGTCCAGTCTAGAGGTTGCGGCGCCAAGCACGCTAACATCTGGGCTATACGCAGTATTTTAATAACTAAGACAAGTTAGCCCCCTTCCGTGACGAAACATTTTGATAATGGTCTAGTTGCGCCGGTATTGCGCCACTCTGTTCCGCTTCTTTCATAACTTGCGCCTTTATAGGTCAGAAACGATAGCCTTTTCTTGGGGTGGGTCTGACTTTATCTTTGACATCCCTCGCTCAATTTACAATTCTTCAAAAATTATTACGCAGATGCCTTCTGTGTAGTTCTCACCATTTTGGAGTTTTTTTATTTTCTCAGTTTCAAAAAATTACTTCTACCGATTACATCGGACGGAATTTTATTGATAAGTTTAAATATAACTGTTCTCCTGATACATTAGTGTTAAATTAGTCAATGAGTGTGGAACCTGATACGTACCCATGCACAGGTCCATGCCACCTACCATTTGTTTGATTAGTGATTACGAAGGGTGAGGGTCGCCAAAATGCTATGCCCAGGGCGAAATTTTCCCTTCGCATAGCCCTGGTTCTAATCAGCATAACTTGAAAATATAGGACTCATGATTTAAACGAAAAAAATGTTCCAGTATGACGTGTGGCAATTTGCCGCTGCTTATTTTTGAAGTGAAAACTTCCTTAGGCGCGTTAGGCACATTTTGCCTGGGTACTGAAATAACGTGAAGCGTTTCCAAAAAACTGTAAGAATTCGCAACCTGACCGTTCGCAAGCTAACCTTAAGAATTCGCAACATACTTATATCATAAAAACGGCCGTCTAGACTCTAGACACTTCCATTCATAGCGCAGTTGGTTACGTCTTTGCGTTCTATGCATAGGAACCTGGGTTCGAGACCTGATGGCAGCGTAGGATTTTTGGCGTTTTTTTTCTAAATTCTAGATTATATTTATTTATATATTTTTTTATTTTTGTTATATTCTTTCTTTGATAATAATTATAATTTTTTTGAAACCAAGGTGGAATTAATTAAAAATACAATTTTAGTATTTTAGTAATAAATTATTTTTAGTTCATAAAAGCGCTATAATAGATGACACCAAAAATTAAAAAATCTGAAGTTTTCACTTTTTAATTATTGTTCTCAATCAATATGGCGTTTGTCAAATTCGGGTTTATGAAAATTGTGCTTGAATTTTGCCGCCTTGAGCTATAACTCAATCAGCCCCTACGTAAATATACATCTGATCAAAATGGTTGCCAGTCAAAATCTGGTTCCTTACAGTATCATCTTTGAAAATGTTCACCGGCCATTGCCGCACACTTTTAGTAAATGTTATTTCATGATTGTAAGAAAATTGATAAAAATGCAAATAAAAGTTTTATTTATATAAAATATATACATACATTCACATAATATACAAATCATCAACTATCAAATCACGGAGAAAGAAGGCACTGCCGATGTTTTATAAAAATTCAAAATATTTGTTCGTATCGTCTTCAATACAAAAAATTCATATTATATAACATTTCTTCAAAATCATTTAATTACAGCTTAAAAGCAATACAAAAAAAGAAAATATTTAAACAGAAATCACGAAAAAGTGCATAAATATAACAATTGGATTTAAGTACAATTTCATATTGTCATATATTATATTATTCTTAAAATATTTTTATACCAATATTTTCAATACAAAAAATAAAAACTCACATATTCCTTATTCTAAATATGACTACATATTTACATCAATTATCTGTAACTTTTATTCGTGATAAAATTATTGTAATCAAAATCATGATTAGTCCATGTTCTTCCTAATCAATAATAATAAGGTCGTCCCACGTATCAAAATTTGATTTTTTTTAAACCGAAAAAGCTCCTGAAATATTCTCAAAAAATTGTTTCATAATCTATTTGTAATATAGATTCCACAAAAAAAAATGTGGGATGACCCATCATTAAACGATTTTCAATAAATTTCCTCAAAAACTACAGTTCGTTTCGTATAAAAATCGTAAATTATATGCAGGCACGGTCTTAGAAAAGAAAAGTAATTTAGGTTTAACCAGAGTCTGAAAACGAAATGAAATTTCGGTTCTATAAAAATCTTAAAAACGGTTTCGGTTCTAATTGTCAGATAAGGTGTCCGCTTTAATATTTGAAATAAAATGAAGGAATTATTTATCCTATAATTATTTAGTGTATCTCGAAATAACCGATATTATTTTAGAATAAAAAAAACTTACAACCGAAAAATTTTTATGGTACGGCTTTGGATCTGGTTTTCAATTTTTGAGCTAAAACCACACCTACGTCCCTGACTGATAAATTATTCCATTTACATTTCAGTTTACTATCTATTCAATAAATACAATACTACTAACCGTAAATTTTAACACTTAAAATAATTTTAATTTTCATTTAGGTCACAATTTAAACATATTTTACGGTGTGTAAATGTGTACCTACAAAATTTATTTAGCAATGACTACAGCTTTTTAAATTAAAAAGAAATCAAAAACATGCTTAATTATTTCATTGTAAAAATGAATGCACTCTAAATTTCATAAATTTTTCTAACAAATTTTCAAAATATATTTTAAAAAAACACTATTTTATATTTAGTGTAAAATCATATTTCGAAACCAATTGTTTTGAAAATTTATTTAAGAAATTTGTTTAGACAATTTCATTAAATGTTGGTAGCAAAAATAAAAGCCTCAAATATAAAAATACACATCAGATTTTTATAAAAATTGCAGTAAAAATAATTGTACCCTATTTTCTATTAATTTTTATTAAATACGCAATATTTTATGTTAAGAGCAAAAAAACTTTGGAAATCAACATTATAATATGTAAACTATGACACTATTTGGAATATTGTTAAACAAATTATTATCGATTACAAGAGAATAGAGATACCGTCGTACATAATGTAGGTATATAATATATATGCAATCGAGAATTCTTTACTCAGTTTTCCAATTTAAGGTTAGGAGCACGTGAATGATAAATCAATCGCCCGAACAAATAGATAGTATCGACAAGTTATATGAAAAAGCGCGCATGAGCCAACAAATCGACAGACTGCGTTCGCATTTTTTCATAATAACATCGTTGTCGTTACTATCCGCTAGTTCGATCCGCCAGTTGATTTATAATTCATGCGCGCCTAGCTATTATTAGTCTCAGTGCTTAAAAACTTTTTTGTCATACCCACTACAAAATAGCTACTTTCGGTGTATGTATAGCGGCCTTTAATGAGTCACTTAAAAGGCAGGTGTGCGGAAAGTGTTTTACTTACCGCACTAGGGCGATAAGTAAGCGGTTGTCATAGCAACTTCTGTTTATTCGCTCTATACGCCTGCGTGCGTCTACCATTACTTACTCACGATCTTCATGCCATACTGTAAAAAGAAAGATGGCGACGCAAATGAACTGTCAACATTTTTTGAAAATGAAGTGAAAAGTAGGTATTTTGTAGTGGGTATGGCAAAAAATACCATATATATCTCGTGCGTAATGGTATTACGACTCGTATGACTGTCATCACTCGTCGTAATATAGTCCATTACACGTCTAGATATACAATCTACTATTAATTCCTTTGCCAGGATCTATAAAGAATATAATATAATCCTTACAAAGTAAATTCATTATTGAAAACAGCATAAATTATATTCTTTTCATTCAATAATGTGTTCAGTCTAGAATAAATGTATCGTATTCTTTACAGTCTAAAGAAGGAACTAAAAATTCCAAAACATCGGTTTTATACGTGGTGGTTCCTAACACTACGGTTTTATAGTCTTTCGCACCATATAGTAATCATTATATACTTGGACAAAGATATCTATTTACGCATAAATGATACCTAAATAGATCCTCTATTCTTGTCCAAGAATATATAGCGATTACTATATTTGTTGGTGAGAAAGAGTATAATTAAATCTTTTTATTAATTAAGATTTCACATTCTCGATTATAGAGATTACAAATGTACGAGTGCAGTGTAGTTCAGTGACTCATTCCTACCAGGGGAGGATTTAAAGTTTTGGTTTCCCTAGGCCATAAAGCGGATGCCGTCCTTTTTGTGAGTTATATTTTCCTACCAAATTCTTATTTTCGATTGTTTTAAACAAGTTTTATGAAAACTATAAACAATGGTTCCAAGAATTTTACATAAGTAGGGGAGAGTTGGATAAAACAGGATGGTCTGGTAAAACGGGATACCACGTTTTATTTCAAAACAAGTAGTACGATTTATCGGGTAGGGGCGGAACTAATAACCTTCGATGTCTACCTATGCCCGGCAAGTGATGTATCTACTTTTATAGATTCACTGTAGATGACGTAACAGGTAAAAGTGTCAAAAAGTTAGGTTAAAGTAAAATGTTTGGCGTGTTTTCAAAAGTCGATTTTTCAGTAGGGAAAATTAACCGAAAATGAGTAGATTTAGAGAATACCATGTTTGTTTACTATAGTTATGCACAACAGTTTTTAGGAATTTGCTTTGTTTATTTACTAAAATATGGTCACGTGTTTCGCAATCAACAGTTGGGTAAAATCGGACACTGTGTGATTGCTTAAAACGGGATACCTCCCGTTGTAATATAATAGCGCGTAAAATAATACCGGGCGGTATCCCGTTTTATCCAATTACATGGTTTTTTTATGATTAGTGGTTTTGTTACGTTTTTTTTGTATTTTTCACAATATACTCGTATTATAATTTTACCATGTTGTGTCTTTTTGCCTGAAGGAAAAACGTTATGGAACTTGTAAAAGTATAGGTATCCCGTTTTATCCGACTAGGTGGCTAAAACGGGATACTTCCTACTTTTTCAAAAAAAAAATTTAATTTTCTCTTATGTGACTTCTATTTTCTCATAAAGGATGGTGAAAATCAAAAGTCCATTTATAAGGGAAGCAGGAGCCAAAAAATAGTCTTTTGCATTACTTCATTCAAAATGTTGTGAAACTTAGAATACTAAGTATCCCGTTTTATCCAACTCTCCCCTAACTAATGTTGGAAAAAGCCATTGTTTTCAAATTAAACGTTATTACCAAAGATTTTTTGTAATAACAATAATATGTACAACAAAAATAAAAATTTAACTAAAATAAAAATAGTTTAGGAACAATACATGGACATAGGAATCTATAGGGATGGAGTATAAAGTACCACTTTCGACGAGAGGGGGGAGCCATTCAAGGGAGGGTGCATGCCTGTCTTATGGACATGTCCATGCTATGCATGTGCCCACGTTCTATTGGCCACGTTTTTGCGCATGCTCAATTGCGCCAGATGCAGTTGTCCGAGTCTTTTCGCATGCTCAATTGCTCGTACAGCGCTTGCGCAACTGAAGCGACCAATAGAATGTGGGCACACTTGCTTCCTCACCGCCCCCCCCCTCCTTAACAGCAACCTTCCCACTCGCTTGTACTACGTCCCTAGATTTCTATGTCTATGGAACAATATCATAAGCAGTTACGTGGTTTTTCTGTTGAACATTTCAAATGTTCAAAATCAAAAAACGTGCCTTTATCGCATACGAACTTCAAATCTAAAACTTGGGTCGGTGAATATCCAGGTGAACAGTAATGGAACAGTCTACAGTCTCTGACGTCATTATAAAATTGGTTCAATTTTTTACCTAAACATGTAAAACTTAATTTAAACCTGTCAATATTTTTTAAAATATTTTCAGTTGACGAAACACTCAACAGTGATAATGTAGTTCTTTGCAAATTATCACTTTGTAAGTTTGGGTTATTAGTTGGAATTGCACTTTTTAATATTAAGGGACTCGTTAATTTTAAAGGGTTTTCATCGATAGACGAGTCTTCTGGTGGCACAACGGTCGTTTGAATTAGATCAGACATTTCTGTTGAACTATTCAATTCAAATGATTCAGACATATTCAAAGGATTTCCACCTAACATAATAGAGCTTAAGGCGTCTTTGATTTCTTTTTCTGAACCTGGGTTTGACGAATTTAAAATTTGTCCTGTCAAATTTTCGTTGAACGTTATTTTCATTTCGGAAACAATGCTTTCTTTTACAGAGGAATCTTTAACATGAGAAGCACTATGATGTAGTCCGAAATTATGATTTGATCCAAAATGTGGCCTTCCTTTCGCTGAATTTCTTAAAAAGTCCGAAACTGATTGATATTTTCTAGGTCGGTTGTAAATATTTCTTGGTGTCGTTTTTTCAATAACTCTCTTCTCGGTAGTAGTGGAAGTATCTGTTGTGGGAGTACCATTTGTAGGAGTATCAGTTGAAGGAGTATCAGTTGTAGGAGTATCAGTTGTATAAATAGTAGTCGTAGTTTCCATTACTGAAATATTATATTTTTCTGTAACAGGAATTTCTGTAGTTGTAATATTGAAAACTTTTTCTGTTAATTTTTTGTCAATATTTGCTTCGGTAGTAGTAAAATCATAATGTGAAAATTCGCTTAAATTTTCCGTACTGAAACTAGTTTCCGTAGTTCTACTGAAATCATTTTCCGTAGTTTGAGGTAACATTTCCGTAGTTTCAAAGTTTTCTTGAAGTGCACTTATTGCATATTTTTCCGTTTCGCTGTCAGTTGTCGTATCATCAAAACTTCTGTCCCACTTAACAAAATTTTCAGTGGAGTTTTCCCCACTTAAAGAAAAGCCTGTTGACCTGACTTTACTTAAAAATGGCAGAGATGTGTCACTGATATTAAAATGTTCGTAGGTATCATTTGAATTTTCAGGGTGGACTGTCGTTGTTACATCTTTCCTGCTATTATTTAATTCGGAAGTAAATATTCTAAATTCCAAATCACCACCTTCAATAGTAGTTACTGGAAGTGAAGTAGAACTATCAAATACTGATCTATTTTCTGCCACGACATTAATTATATCAGTTGTAGTAGTATTGTATCCAAAACTATCATCAAACGTATGATCTTCAAATGATGAACTATTACTGTTAAATTCAGTACTTTCTTCAGGATATTCTGTAGTCATTGTATCATTTTCAAAAATATTATACAAATCATCTTTTGATAGTAATATTCTATTGTCGACAAATTTCGATTTTGTACAGTTTTCAATTTCCTTGATTTCTTCATTTTCGGCCATTTCCACAGGATCCTCTCCATCTACATTTAATTTCGGAATCAAAACAGTCGCTGCCGTGGTTTTTGAATGTCTTTCCGTCGTCGTTGAAATTGAAAAACCATTATTTCTGTATGTTTCGTTTTTATTATTGAAGCTATTCAAATGCTTTGATGTAAATGCTTTGGATTCATCGAAAGCATATTTTTCGGTTGTAATATTTGTATTTGAAACATTATTACCGACTGTGTAATTATCATTAATAGACTCAGGCATTATATCAAAATAATCCATGGCGGATCCTTCAAAGTTTCTATCAGTTCCATTTTCTTCAAAAACGATTGTATCTTCTGACGTTGGATAATCATAGTCATCGTAGTTTCCGTTAGAGAAAATATCACTTTCCACACTTTCATTATACACTGTCGGTTCATAATTATCATCGACATAATCCGGAGGTGTCCAGTGTGTAGTAGCGCTGTTTTCAAAATCTTCTACGTTTCTTTTCAACTTTAAATTTACAGCACTTCGTTTTCTCAAGCCCCTAAATTTCGGAAGACCATTGTTGGTTACGACGGGTGCTGAATTTTGAGTAACTGGTTGTAAATTTTCATTAAATTCTCTCGGATCCTCTATAATAAATTCATCATAGTTACTTCTTTTTCGTTTAGAATTATCTTGCAGATTTACATTACTTTCTTTGACATCTCTCTTTAGCTTTTTGTTTTTTATTTTTTGAACATCGTGATAAAATGGATCTAAAACTACATCTTCCTCTTTATAGTCATCATAAGAAGATGGTGGAGTTCCTAGAACGTGTATAGGATCGATAGTTCCAAGTGTAATATTTAATTTTCTACCTGAAGCATCACTGACCGTTGCGCTAGCACTGACAATGACTCTTGGCAATGATGGTTGATGACGCTTTGTTTCAAAATGTCGAGAGTTCAAAGTAAATGGTTGAGGAAGATTAATCGGTACTATTGGCAATGGTACTTGCAATTTTGGAGGTGCTTCAGTTTTAATAGAAGCTGTAGAAGCTGCCGTACCAGCAACTGTTCTTCGTGGCTCTTCTGAAACAAGCCTTTGAATAATAACTTTTTTCAGATCTTCCACAACCTTTTCAGTTTCTTCATCAGGAATATTTGGTCTCCTAGATTCACCTTCGGTAATAACTTTCTGAGATGCTTCTGCAACAATTCTTTGAGTTATTGGTTCATCAATAATTCTCAGAGTAGATCTTCTCGACTCTTCAACAATTCTTTGAGTGACAGGTCTTCTAGTCTCTTCAATAATTTTTTGAGTTACATATCTCCTTGGCTCTTCGACGACTCTCTGAGTAACCGGTCGTCTAGGACCTTCTGGAATTCTGTGTGTCGGCTTAGGACTGGGTCCACGCGTTTGATGATGGAAACTTTGCGGCTTATTATTACCTTCGTACTCCTGAGTACTATGACCGTGAGGATGATCAATATGAATATTAGCATCGTAATTTGAATTACTGTTCTGGTAACTGACTTCGCCACGAGGCGCGTTGTTTGCGCGGAATGTTATTTGATGATTGCGAGTATTATCATCTTCCAATTGTGGCAAATAGTGGGTCGAAAATGGTTCGTTTGTTTGACTGTGATAAGGACGGTTCGCCGGTTTTGGTGTTTGCCTATTAAATTGATACGAATTTGCATCAACCTCTTCTTCAGATTCAGAAATTGGGAACTTCTGACGAAACACTAATTCGTTTTTATTAGAGGAATGCTGAGCGTACGGTCTTTGTGTCGTACTCGTTTTCTGATGATTTCTAAGACGAATTAACAGTGAACTCGGTTGCGGTGTAGTTATTATATAGTTTTCTGTTGTTGTTTGCTGTTGCAATAATTGTGGGAATTTAAATTGAGTCGGACCATCTTTCAATGTAATTAAATGTGAGAAACCGACAAACTTATTGTCTTGTGTATTTTCAGGGCGTTCGTATAGAGGTTGTTGATTAATTTTCTGTGGATAATTAGTTTGTTGAAAACCGGAAGGTTTGTTGGTTTGATGCGGTCGTTGATAATTTTGATTATCTTTGTGTAAAGTTGTATGCGTCGTTACAGTTATGTGCGTTTCTCCGCCATTGAATGCGCTGTGTTGAAACGAGATCGGTTGTCTCGGGTCGAATCGGATATCGGGAGGCGTGTCTGGATTGAGATTGATCTCGCGGAATGGATCTTGATTTTGAGTCGATGATGGCTCGCTGACCGGGAAGTGATGACTCGTTATGACCTTGGGACCTGGACTGGTAGTGCGTGGTGGACTGGCAGTTGTCGTGCTTGTTGTTACTGGAGGACGATAGCCAAACGTTGAAGGACGAAATGTTGTCGGTCGATACGTAGTTGTTCGAGAGGTTGTTGTTGGACGTTTCGTCGTTGTACTGCTCGGTGATGGTGATTCGGTTTCTGGTGGTTCTAGAATTGAATCAAGTAAAATAAATTATTAACCCTACCCTTTTGAAAAGAAAAATAATTTATAACAATAATTGAAAAAAAAAAATTATGCATATCTCGGTAGTCGGTGCCTATACTTAAAACTGAAAACGGTTAATTATTGACAGCTATCTATCTTAGTATCTGAAAAATTGTATAATTTATATTTGTCGTGGTATTTATTCTAAAATCACGTTTAGCTGTTAGTGATCACTTATACGAACACAATAACACTACAGTCTAGTATCACAAGACAATGTATAAATGGCAATTAGAGTACCTACCCATAAACAATATAAATTAGAATCCAAGCAATAACAAATTACTATAAACAAATGCACACTACAAATATTTTAATAATCAAACAATCCAGAACCGTCTTAAACATTTTTTTAAGGCCACTAACACAGGGTTATTTGCATTTTGTGTCAATTCATTTTTTCAATTTAGAATTTTTTCATAATAAATTGAAAATGCAATTGATGCTTTTACCAGTTCTAGGAATAGAACCTGGGAACTGGGAGCTTGCAATAGAGGAGCCACGGACACAACGGCACTGCTACATACTCGGCTAATTATGAAGCCCTTGAAAAGAGGATAAAATAAGCTTGCAGTTATAATTCTAATAATAAAAGGTAGGTATGCAATTTCAAAACTCGATTAGGTCGTCCTACTATTAAATGGTATGGTATCCTATACGATCTCGACTATTATCCAGCCTTCTTTATTTATTTTAACACAACTTTTAAGTAATTAAATTATTGGAGTTTAATGCGGCTGTGGTTGTGGTATGAACGTTTTCTTTTGGAAATCAGCAACCAAATGAAAATATATGTTTTATTTAATCCAAGGATGTTTTTTTATATATACATATATATATATATAAAAACATCTTAGAAAAATCAATTTACATGAAAATTATTTAGGCATAGGACGTTTTACCAAATTTAAATGGCATCATCAATATGATGCCATTTAAATTTTTATGTAAACTGACTTTTCTAAAATGTTTTTTATATTATATACTTATATAAAAAAACATCCTTGTAATTATCTTTCCATTATTTCTAGATTATATCTATACTGATGATGCCATTTAAATTGGGCGAAACGTCTATATATAATTTTCTTGTAAACTGACTTTTCTAAAATGTTTTATATATAAAACATCCTTGAGGACAGTATGATGTAACGGTTAGCGTAGCGGCCTTTGGATCATACTGTCGTGGGTTCGAATCCCACCTCCGCTCATGGATGTTTTGTGATGTCATTTAGTTTTAAGTGAATTGTTATTTAATGTAATTCAGACGCTAATGACCTAAGTTATCGACGCGTCTATAATCTACAATAAATAAAAACATCCTTGGAATAAATAAAACATATAGATACTTATTTTCATTTGCCTGCTTATTTCCAAAAGCAAACGTTAATACAATTTTTAATCTTTAAATATCCCGTGTTCGATACTAATTATTTTTTTATTTTTTCTTTTTAATTTATATTGTCTTTAAAAAATACTTTGGAAAATCAGCACTGACTCTAATTACTTGTTGAAGCAGAGATCTAATAGAAAAAATCTTAGTAGGTACATTTGTAAATATTATAGGGTCGAATTATACCCTGTACAATTGACATTTTAAAATTTCGGTTCATTCATCAAAATAGCATGTTTAATTAACCGTAACAAACAATCGGTTCATCTCTTATTCGCATGTGAATTATTATATAACTATTATAAGTACAACTTAGAAGCAAAAGGTGATGCGGATTTGCAGTGCTGAGATTTATTGCAGGCAGTCAAAGAGTCAAAATGAGGTCAAGTAAAGTCACGCCGTCGATGTTCTAAGCTATAATCTAGGTATATAGGGATCGTAACAATACGGTTACAGCGATGTAGGTACTTAGAAATACAGCGAGTCCTCGACTTACGCTGGTTCATCAATACGCGCATTTGGGGAACGGACGGGGGACGTGCCACTTAGCCCTTGCAATCGGAATACCATTAACATATTATTATCATCATAATATTTAGATAGTTTTCAAATTTGTGAAAAAAGGGGTATGCTTGCGTATTTTGTAGCTTTACTCGCTGAAATCGTTTTCAAAGTCAGAAAAAACGGCAAACTTACTTACGCCATCCGTAAAAATTTTATACAGGGTGCTGAATCGTTTTGCGGGTAATAGGGATTTAACCTGTAAAATCAAACTGTTTCGATTTCCTGCTCCCTTAATTGTTTTAGGAAAAATATCTTCGAATAAAAGTTTTAGAACATAAAATTTTGCATCTAAATCATTAAACAAAATTAATTTTGCATGCTTTGTAACGGCAGAAATTTGAAATGAAAATGTCAAAGTTACCTCAAAAACAGATAGTGATAGCCATGGAACTTAAACAAAATGATTAGAAATTATTCTGACATCTAAAACGTCATCAATTTGTTCAAGTTCCATGGCTATCGCTATCTGTTTTTGGGTAATTCTGACATTTTCATATCAAATTTCTGCCGTTACAAAACATGCAAAATTAACTTTGTTTAATGATTTAGATGCAAAATGTTATTTTCTAAAACTTTTATTCGAAGATATTTTTCCTAAAATAATTAGGGGAACAGGAAATCGAAAAAGTTTGATTTTACGGGTTAAATCCCTATTACCCGCAAAACGATTCAGCACCCTGTATATTAAGTAGTAGTAGATAGCTATATAGATTTAGCAACTGTAAAAATGGTTTTAATTTGTACAATAGGTATACCTAATAAAAAATTCAAATTATTTTAATTTGAAGAAGTTCTAAGTATACAAATTTTTCATTAGGTAGGTACCTACTAGTAGGTAGGTAGTAGGTACTAGTTACTACCAATGAAGGTACTTGCTCGTTTTTTTTTTAAACCATGGACGTGAAAATGTTGAGGAACACTGATACCTATAAACTTATAAGAACTTATGAAAAATATCAAAACATTTGTTATTCAAGTTTCCTTTCCCCCCAGGGGGGACATTGGAATGTGGTTGCTATCGCAAATTACATTCCAATGTTCTTTGGGAATTAGCGCTCCCAGGGACCCGAGCTCGTACCAGTCGGTTTGTGTATGCCGGCTGGCGGATTCTAATACACAAATGAATTATTTGTTGTGTTGAAGACGCTAATGACCTGCGTTGTCGACGCGTCTATAATCTACAATTAATTAATTAATCAAGTTTCCTTTCTTTATCCATCGTTAAAATCTCCTATATCCCCATGACTATTGTCCCTAACTTGTTATTAAGTATACAATTAGATTGACAAGTTACGAAATTTAGAGAATTTGACTAAGTAGTTAATTTCCTGTTAACATTATTTTACCTATATAAAATTGTGTTTACAATAATATATACAATACCTACCTAATGTGAATGTAGGTAGGTACCTATGCAATTTTAAAAATTATGCATCAAATATTGTTGCAGTTCAATTGAACAATCTTGTGAATAAAAAAGCGTACCATTTTGAAAATATCCAAATATTGAAAAGAAACCAGCTATAATCTATATAGTTGACTAAGTAATAATTAATCTCTGTTCGGCGTATTATTTTGATCCAATACTTTGCTGTTATTAAAGACATAGTAAATTGGCAAGCTATGGAAATTCACTATTTGACATGATAAATTTCCTAATATAATAATAATACGTTTTTCATGTAAAGTGGCCTTTACAGGATGAACTGTGTAAATCGCTAATCATGATCTGCGTGTTTATATTTTCCCTTTTGTTAGAGTTTTTTGATTTTTGATTTTTTCCCAATTTAATTACCTAATTGTTATTGTTCTTTTTTCTATCTTTCACCTGAAATACTTTTTTCTGTTGTCTTTTATAGAAAATTGTATTATTTCATTAATATTTTATCTTACTGATAGTTTGGGAATGTTTTTACTTTTATTATTTAAGTAGAATTAAAGATTATGATTGTGCTCGTGTGTTTGTTTATCAACTGATATTTGTTAAAAAAAACAAATATTTAAATGTGAAATATCTATATAAGCAATAAAGAACAGTCAAAAAAATTTAAAAAATGCTAAAAATATTTCACAAGACTGATAAAAATTTAATAAACACTTAAGAGAAAGTCCTGCGATTTTAAATAATCGCTAAAAATTGTTTGTTTTTTTTTGACAAAAGACAATCGAAATGATTGATTGGTTTCACACAGTTAAAAAAACAAAACAATGGCATTTCCATATCAGCTGTTTTGTCAACAATACAAAAAAACAAAACAATTCCTCCGCCACGCCTGCTATTATCGATTATATTATAATTATTAGAGTGAGTCATCACTATCTTCCATACATACAAAACGCCAGCTATCGAATGCAGCAATTGAAAGGAATGTCACAATATAAGGTGTATCCCAAGGGGCAAGGTATGCGACGTCACGGATTAGCATGTGACCATGCAGTTAGATTCTTTTATAATATTATGTATAGGTACCCACCTTCAAGTATGGGCGGCGCAGTATTTCCGTATAGCTCCAAATTTAAACTGTAGAATTTTTCCGATTTTGAACAATCCACTTCATCGACACGTTCGCAAACACGCGTTTCCTAAAATCAAAACACAAATTAAATTTCTTTTCCTTTTTACCTACCTACTTCTATTATTTTTTAACGTCTAAACTATAATATATAAGTACAGGGTGCTGAATTGCTTTGCGGGTAATAGGGATTTAACTCGTAAAATCAAACGTTTGCGATTTCCTGCTTCCCTAATTATTTTAGGAAAAATATCTTCGAATAAAAGTTTTAGAACATAAAAGTTTGCATCTAAAGCATTAAACAAAATTTTGCATGCTTTGTAACGGCAGAAATTTGAAATGAAAATGTCAAAATTACCTCAAAAACAGATAGCGATAGCCATGGAACTTGAACAAAACGATGACGTTTCAGATGTCGGAATAATTTCTAATCATTTTGTTTAAGTTCCATGGCTATCGCTATCTGTTTTTGAGGTAATTTTGACATTTTCATATCAAATATATAATGTCATATTCATATCAAATGTATACCTACTTAGGTAAACTGTAATTTTCTATATATTATAGTGAATATTAAATTTTGTGGGTGGGGGGGGGGCGTACAATTTCGAATATTCCGGGGCGACATTGAATTTAAATACGCAACTGACAACAATATTCTTACTTGATCAAAAACAGTTCCATTCAGGCACAGGAACCGGATGTCCATTGGTTCGTCGTGTTGGCCAATAGTGCACACGTGAAACATCTGACAGTTGGCCTCCAGATCGGCGTAGTACCCGCCTATCACTTTGCCGATGCATGTGAAATTTGTGTCCGGCAAGTTATCAAAATCCAAGTACTGCAAAACAATAACAGATAGATTACAGATAACCATATAGTCATTAGCTAAAATACTACATTAAAAAAAAAATTTTCAATTTGTAAAATCAAGGGCCATCACACACATGCTATCGAAAATCCGCGATTTAGGATACTATACATCGCAATTTGACGATTACTCAGTTACTCGAAATTTTTCGTGATATGTACCTACATCAGTTGTGTATTTCAGCGGAGAGTGTAAGGCCTTAATTTACGCTATTGTTAACTATATCTGACGACCTCCAAGCGACTTATTCGCAAAATCGTGCGACAAAAAGTAGCATGTGTGCATTCGCTCTAAAGAGCTTGCATCATTTTGAAAGGAACACGTAGATTCATAAAATATTTTTAAAAAAGGCAAGTGTGTACCTCACCTACATAAGCGCACGTCTTCGTCAACCATACGAATTTAAATAAATAAATTAATAATTATATATTATATATATTTTCATTTTTTCAATTTATTATCTTTAATAATAGGTAAATAAAGAAAAAAAACAATATATTTAAAATTTCATTACTCCAAGCTAACGCGAACCTGCAATCTTATACACGGTACACTAATGCGCTTCTCCACGTTATAGCTACCTCGGTCGTTCTGCGTGAGCACTTAACAGTTATATATGTTGTGTACTGTCATGTTTGATTTTTTGTGTCGGTATTTTTTGAGTCGAGGTCATTTCGATTCACTTGTCTCGCTATAAAAGTTTCACTTAAAAATATACAATTAATTTAAAAAGCTGTTAGAATAGATTTCTTTATACAAAAGCAAAAAATTGAAAACGGGAACGAGACAAATTGAAAATAGTAATCGTGCGAGTGGCGTCAGTTACTTCAATTTCAAGAAACAAACTTTAATGGACAGAGTTAACTTACTAGCTTTAGCTAACATAAATCGGGAAGGGAATGACATAGCCAACTGAAAACAGCCACATTATTCTGCATTTGCCAAGCATAATAGACTGTAAATTCACATTTGAAAAGTTTTTGTGTGACGGACAGATACGAGTATTATCTAATTTATAGTTAAGATTTAAGAAAAATCATTTAAATTTCACCTGATATTAAATTTAATAAAAATAGAATATAATTAACAATGATCTCTTAATTACAGTTGGTATGACAGTAACAATATTCTTTCCAATCAGAAAGTTGCTAACGCTTTGCTTCCGGCAATTGTGTTTACGCTATCAGTTAGGAAAAAATGTAATTTACTTCGCTTTGGAAGACTGATTTTTAAAATCATGAATTTTAACCCGAATTTCCTTCTTCTATTCGATGGGATTTAATTCTTAAAATGTTGTGTCAGTGGCGGACTAAGCCCGTCGGAGGCCCGGGGCGGCAGAATTAAATGAGGCCCCCGTTCTGCTTAGAAATGATGTATTTGTAGTGTAAATTTCGTAAAAAAATAATAATATAGATGTAATGGCTGACAAAAAAAAATCAAATATTTATAATATCCGCAGGTAGGTAGGTAACCTACCTACGTTTATATTTTGTATACGTACGGGGTCTCCAACTCCAAACTGCCTCTTACTTACTAAACATATTTTGACCTTATTTGGGATTTGATTAAGAAGGACATCTTGAGATTTAGAGGCCCCCCAGGATTAGAGGCCCGGGGCAAGCTGCCCCCTCCTCCCCACCTTAGTCCGCTACTGTGTTGTGTTCGTACAGTGCACGTCAAAACTCAAAAGTATCCCTTCATGTTAACTGTAAATTACGTTGCATAAAACAACTAATCTTCAAGTGCTTCTGTATGAATTAGGTATAAAATGCTATAAATTCATAATGCAATTTGCAGTATAATATATTAAATGGCGTACGAGAGGCGCTCGTAACGTCAAATAATGCAATATCAGAAAAAATTATTTATCTGTCGGGGTTCAAACCCGAAACTTCTAGAATCGCGCTGGCTGAGTTGTCAGTTACTCTACAGTGCCATGACTATATGTTCATTTGTTTTTTATATAAATTTTATTGTAAAAGTTTTTTCACCCGTAACCGCATGTGGGAAGGTTCAAGTACAATATGCTTTATATAAGAAGCAATTAATGAATAACTCAGCCAGCATAATTCTAGAAGTTTCGGGTTTGAGCCCCAACAGTGACATTGTGTAAATACATTTTTCTGATATTATTGTGATGTAATGACATCACTTGATGTTTGTAAACTGCGTAATTTGCTAATTATAGCGAACTATTTGTGGATATAAAATACTACTTTTTGAAACCCAAAAGCCGAATATAGGGCCTGCAGAGCTATTCGAACTACCCACCACAAGCATCTCGTCCGAGACATTGCACTAACTCACTATAACAGAATTTTTTGCGGGAAAGTGCCAGTAAAGATGTTTATACACATCAACAACTCATTTCACGCAATATTAAAACAATCCATTCTTCAAGCATACTTACTTATTTTATCTAATTGTAATTAAAACAATTACAATTCATTAATTATAGTTTCGTTAATACAGTTTGCACCTATTTTCATTAAATATTAACGCGTTTACACAGTCGCACGAATGGCGAGTCGAATCGCAAGGTGAATGGCGAGGCGAATGTGTGTTCGGTTCACTCTTCATTTGCCTCGTCACTCGTCTCGCCGCTCGTAGCGCTCGTATTGGAAGCGGTCTTTCGGGACGAGTCAAAGGCTTGTAGCGACGACTACAACGAGGAGAACTCAGTGTTTACACAAGCGTCTACAGACAGACACGTTCAGCTCGCAGTGTTGCACAGCGCTGTCTGGGATTTAAACGTGGCTTGTTCTTAATACATACATACATAAATAAACACATTCCTGTCAGTCAAGTGAAATAATATCTTAACAGCAGCGTCTATACTTTGTACGTCATATGCACAAAGTCGTCGGTTCGAGCCCCGATCGGTCCGTGAAATTTTTGTGTTTTTTTTTCATATTTATTTACATATTTCCGTGAAATTTTCATTTTTATTTATATAGACATAATTTTTAAATTTTAAAATGCATATTTTTGACCTTTTGATTATTATTAATTTGTCAGAAAAAATTTTCTTGATAAAAGTTTGTTTATGCTATAAAACCTAAAAGGAGATATTTAGAATCGATAACTCTTCTCGTGTATATAGGGAGGATCTGAAAGTTTGATTTGGTTAAAGAATAGAGCTTCCTTCATCGGCCCGATAAAAAGTCTGATCCGACTACTGGAAGGCGCGCCGTGCATTATTTTTGCATAGTATACCACAAACATACGATTGTTTTTGTCAGTTTCATACGGTGTGTGAACGAAAGTCAAATGAAATCGGAAATATTTTGTCAGCAGTGTGCGGTAGTGGTCCGATTTAAATCGTACGGATCGTCAGACATATTGTATTTAAGAACTTAAGCCACGTTTAAAACCCCAGACAGCGCGCGTGTGCACTGTGCAACTGTGCAACACTAGAACAGAGAACACTAGAGAGTGAGCACTAGAAAGCGAGCTGAACGTGTCTGTCTGTAGACGCTTTAAGTGTTTACACATTCGCTGTTCAGTTCGTAACGAGTGCGTTTACTTTTAACACGTGTTTTTTTCGTATAGTTGAAAAATGGAGTGGAGTAATAGGCAAGTACTAGAATTCTTGGAACTCTACCATGGTGAACCTGCTACTCGGTACCCGAAGCATCCAGTCTGAACACTTGGCGCGTTGTGACGAGGCGAAACACGGGCATCAATGTGTAAACGGTCTTTCGCGTTGTGGGGACGAAAGTGCGAATGTCACTCGCGAATGTCGGCGAGTGACGAGACGAAACACGAGCGCGAATGTGTTAACTCGCTATAAGAAAATCAAAATCAGATATCCGCAATTTACTATTTATGAACAGAAAGCACAAATTACTGTCGTAATCTCATAAATTCAACCAAGTTGTGAAATGACCCAAGGGTAAAATCGATCTCTCGTTGCATTTTTATTATGTTCGACTTAAGTCGAGCAACTAAAGCACAATCATAAATTATGTACATTAGATCGATTCGAAATAATTAAACTCCAGTCTTTGTCCACACAGCAGGATTGCGTTGTACCAATCAGCCCTTGCCAAGACAACTTCCTTTCACAAAGGTTTGACCGTTTGGTGAATATTAAAAATTTAAATGCTTTTGATAATGATGATGACACATAATAGTGAAGACTAATACAATATTATAGAGTAGATATATTCCGATTAATTAGAATTTTAAAGAGTTTTTCTTTATTTTTTTATGTACAGACTAGCTGCCCGGCCAGGCCAGGCCATGTCCGGTAGAACTAACTTACTATCTAACGTAATTAAGGGAATTACAGCTAGCTGAAAAAAGTCACATTCATCCGGAGTTGCCAAGCACAAACTGTGTAAATTTCATAACGCCAGGGCTCAGCGCTGGGAAGTTTTTGTATGATACGAGTATTTTTTATTTTATAGTTAAGATAATTATAATATATTACTAGCGGTCCAGTCCAGCTTCTCCCGGATGATGAGAATTTATGATTTATTATCCCCCCCGCGGGAAATCTATCCCTGCGAAGCGAAGTCGGGCTGGTGGTGTGTATAATATTAGTAGGATTTCGCCAATACGCTAAGATGCAAAAGAATTTCAGAGTTATAAGTTTTGTTACTATCCTACAGGAATGATCCCCCCCCACGAGAAATATATCAAAATGAAATATATAGTCTATAGCACTCAGGGATAGCGTAGCTTTCTATTAGTGAAAGAATTTTTAGAATAGGTTCTGTAATTCCAGAGATTACCCACGACATACAAACTCACAAACAACTTTTCCTGTTTATAATATTTGTATAGATCTTTTTCACAACGCCTCTATTGAAAATTCGATGTTCGGTACCTGTTTAGCGGGTCGAAACTGAGAGTTTCCATCCTAGGGATGAAAATTTTCAGTCGTCTGTTTTCTCTGTTTTTTAACGTTGTTAAGAGGGAGATAGAGCGATCGAGTCGCGCCAACTTCAATTCGCATATAATATTCGAAACGTCAAAACGGCAACCATAGCCCTACATAATTTTCACATGGATCTGACAGATTTAATATTTTTGCGGCTTTTTTGCGCGCCCAAATTGCAGGTACCTCAAATCGAATCGTCAATAGAGTAGGTAGTTGTGAAAAATAATATGGAATTACTCACAACGAAACATAGCATTTGCAATGCGTGTGATTTCTGCCCTCGTACCTTGGCCAGCAAACTTCACACTGGTTGCAAACGCTATGTTTCGACCCTTGTAATGCAATATACTATTTACTACACTAATTGAAAAAGTTACCCTGATGAAAATTTATTCCAAGTAATGACGTTTACACAGTTTTAAGACCCCATACCCTGATAATTTTTGGGTAATTCCCTAAACAGATTTAAAGTGGCCTGTGGCAGTAGAACATTAATTTTAAGTATGATCATGAAATCAATTGTTTTTGTTAGTCATGTTTGTCACACATTATTTATATTTGGGCAGCTTTTATTGCTAAGTATATAATCTATTTGGTACGGAGCCCTCTCCCCAGTTCGGGACCCGGTATACAGTTGTCCCCTTCCCTCCTCGTCTCTGGCCCTATATGGGGATGCAGATCGTACAAAGCTTTAGTTGCTTTCAGTTGCTCCAGTTTTTTTAAAGATTATCCATACATTGACAAAAAAAACTTTTATTATTGTCAACTGAACGTTATTACAGCCAAAGTAATTTTTACTTTCAAAAAATTGCTTAATTTTCGAAATGAATGGCTCGATTTTTATGTTAATTTCAAAAACAACTTTCTAAACTAATATTAAATTTTTACTACAATTTGTTAAAAATTATTAAAAAATGTAACTTACACCAGGTTGTAGAGTGGAATGTCCGAGACCAAAAAAAATTAAGTACAGCCATAGTAAGCCTGAAAAAAATAATAAATTATAAAATAATATACACGTTAACGTTAATTGAAATTATTTATTAGATGTTAATTAATTTAAAAATAAAAAACTACTGTACGGTGAACATTAAAAAAGGATAAATGACAGCCATATAGACGGGTGAATGAGGGCAACGCAATATTTGAATTCTTCAATATATTGATACGGTTGTTTCTTAATGCAACCGGTATGATGCTAAATATACCAGGTGTCTCGGTAAATATATTTTTAATAAATTTACCAAAAAAATATAAAATTTTATGAAAAATCAACAAATTATATTTGTCAACATAAATGCTTAAAGTTGTTTTCTGTTTCATTAAAAGTCATTTTTTGACTGCAGTATCAAATAAAATAATTATTATTTAATACTGCATCATCAAAACTGGAGCTTGACAATAACCGAACGTAGCAATGCAGTTGTTTATATTACGGCGTTAATTCCATTGGCTCGTCTATTACAAGCCCTCAGTTTCCAAGACCTATAATCCAAAAACTGGTAAAAGTATCAATTATTGGATTTTCAATATATTATTATTAATAAATAATAAATTGAAAATATTAATTGGTGATAAATACCTCTGGCTATTGGTGACCTTAAAAGTAAACTAAACTGTAATGAAATCTGCCCCTGTAAATCTGTTCACGCGAGACACCCTGTACGTATTACAATAACATAAAACCATTAACTGTGAACAGTGAAACCTATACCATAATCAATTAAAGTGTTAAACGATTAATTTACTGAGTAACTTTTATGGAATTCTGCACGTAAATAATTAACGAGCAAAACGCTCTACAAATGTTTATGACCATTAGTTCTTAAACATAACATACATGACGTGCTTAGGTATAATATGAATATATTTTTTAGGCTCAACTGGTTAAGTTATTTAGGATTCAACAGCACTAGATTTGTTTTTGAATATTATGTTAAGAAACCAAAATTATTATAGGTATTACCACTTAATAAAAAAACTCGGGTCGCAGTGCCAAAACCCTGCCGACAATATAGTGTATTTGCTAATACTGGCATTGTGGCTTTATTATGTGAACTTAAGTTTGTTTTTGAACAAAATAAAAAATTTAACCCCTTAATACATCCCTTAAAATAATATTTTTTTATATATAATTTCAATATTTTTATCAATGCAACCTCGGTACCAAATTAAATACACCCTTCAGTAAGTAAAGCACTATCCGTAAACTAGTGTTTTCATAAAATTTGTAGGTCCGGTCCTGTCAGACCGATTTTATTAAAATTTTAGCAGCACATTTTAATCGTTTGTAAAGGGTTAAATTTCAATTTTAAAACGATTCTGAGAATTTTTTCGGCATTTTTGGCCCTAAAAACATTTTTCAACCCCTAAAAACCACCCTTAAAATGGTCCGATTAGGCCCATTTTACCTATGGTAAAATACCTATAAATGCAGGCTGATTCTCACAGATCTTCATTCGCACAGAAGATGCCAACTGAGATGTTGGCGAAACGTCTGCGACCTCCAGCAATGGAAAACAACAACGAACGGATGTACTCCCGGTTAAATATTAACGCATATTTTTCCATCCGTGAATCAATTCGAACGAACATATATATATATATATATATATATATAAACATTTCCAAAAATGGTGCCAAAGTGTTCAGGAGGCTATGAAACGTCGAGAAATTTTGGTCCGACCCCTAGGTCCCGCCATCCGACCGACGCCAATAGTGTATGTGCCATATGGCAAATACACTAATAATCAATCGTTTGAATGCATATATGCAAAGACATGATGATAATAAATAACCAGCTGTGAAGGGGTATATGCATAATATTTTGCATAATATTTTGCTCTCAAATTCGCAATTTTTTTAAAACACTGAGATGATCATTTACGCCAAGAGCTACTTTTATGAAAGTTTAAAACAAGGAATTTTTCGAACATACTTTTTATGATGTATCTAAAACGTAATAAACTCAGTGAAATATTTTTAACACAGTGATAAAATTCCAAACATATTATGGTACCGTAAATTAGATAAGACAATTTCACGATGTCTAAAAAAATCAAAGGTATATAGTTAGACTAGCCGTTACCCGTGGCTTCGCCCACGTATTTTTCGATTTATGATTTATATCCCCCGCGAGAAATTCTCCTCCTGCGAAGCGAAGCCGGGCTGGTGGTGTTTATTCGCTCGAATTTTATTAATACATTACTCACTCGCTTCACTCGTTCGCTCGAATTTTATTAATACATTACACACTCGCTTCGCTCGTTCGTTTGAATATTAATTATACATTACTCACTCGCTTCGTTCGTTCGATCGAATTTTATTAATACATTATTGATCATCTACGTTATATAAGGAACTCCTGTGCAAAATTTCATGCTTGTAACTTAAAAATTACGAACTTCCATACAAACTTTCATCCCCTATTTAACCCCCTTAGGGGATGCATTTTTAAAAATCCTTTCTTATTGCTCACCTACGTAATATAAGGAACTCATGTGCAAAATGTCATGCTTCTAACTTTAAAAATGACGAACTTCCATACAAACTTTCATCCCCTTTTTAGCCCCTTTAGGAGATGCATTTTCAAAAAAAAATTTCTTAGTGCTCACCTACATTATATAAGAAACTCCTGTGCAAAATTTCATGCTTCTAACTTCAAAAATGACGAATTTCCATACAAACTTTCATCCCCTATTTAACCCCCTTAGGGGTTGAATTTAGAAAAATCCTTCCTTAGTGGGTGTCTACGTCACAAAAGGAACCTACTGTCCAAATTTCAAGTTTATATCTTTAGCGGTTTGACCTGGGCGTTGTCTGTCAGTCAATAAGTCAGTCAGTCAGTCAGTAACGGAACTGTTTTATATATATAGATAGCCATACCGACTTTAAATGCAGGATTAGGAAAAAAACATTCGTGTAATTTATTTCGTGTAATCGAAGGTCAGAGTCTCAGAGACACTTATTACTTAATATAATCAGTTGAAACGCCGGAATAATACGATAACAAAAAGTTAATCATGATATGAAGGTGCAATGATTGAAAAGCTCCAGAGACGTCATTAAACAAACAAAAAATTAATAATAAATCATTACAAAACGTAGCTATCTATATTACAAATCTGCTACAAGTTCATAGTTTTTTTCTATAAATAAAGGCAACACAGAAAGGTCGTATTTTTTATATGAATTATTTTACTATTCACACAAAATCTTTTCCTATAATCCATAATGATTTACTTGTTTTCCTTTACTTGTTTTATAACATTTTGAATTGAAAAATGAACAAAATCTACATAAAAGGTAATTAGGGGTGCCGATTTATAGTTTGTAGGAGGCGCCTAATTATAATTAGCAAGGGGGTCCTAATCAGTTGAAGGTTGTATAAAGACAATTCATCTATAAAATCTTTTTAACAAAAAAAAACGTCCTTCAAAAAAGCTACTAAAAAAAGAGGAAAATAATAAAATGTTGAGGTCGGCACCAATTTAATAAAATAAAAGTAGATAAATAAAAAGTTTTAGCAATTAAATTGGCGCCGACCATAAAATTTTAATTTTTTCCTCTTTTTTTAGGGGCTTTTTTGAAGGTCTTTTTATTTTTTACTTTTTAGTGACTTTAAAATACGTAGTTTGCACGTTATTAAGTAACCGACTTCTATTTTGATACTGAACTGATTTTAGTAAAATGTATGTGGAACCACCCTGAAGGTGTGCCCTAATAAGTAAAACAGTAATCATCAAAATCGATCCAAAAATGGAGGAGATATTATAAGGTGACATACATACGTAACATTCATAAAAAAACATAATAAAAAAAATCAGTCGAACTACTAAATCGATTTAAGAAAAATTTATATTGGACCACCCCGAAGGTATACCCTATTAAATAAAACAATAATCATCAAAATTGGTTCACAAATGCAGGAGAAATCGGTTTATTACATACATAAAAAAATACACGCCAAATTGGTAACCCCTCCTTTTTTTGAAGTCGGTTAAAAATATCATAGTTGATCATATTTTGTGTATATGAATGTCAATTAATTTAGCGCTTGAGTATAGCCGAGCGTGTAACAATGCCGTTATTTATATGCCGTTTCCATTGCTCCTCTATTACAAGCCCCCAGTTCACAGATTCTAATCCGAGAACTGGTAAAAGTATATCAATCGGATTTTCAATTTATTAGGTATTAAAAAACAATTACAAATTGAAAATAACCCTAGCTGTTGATGGCCTTAAAAAATTATTGGGGATAATTCACCGCGATAAATTTCGTAACTATAAATAATCGCCGCCTGCATTGGCATTACTAATAGATTTGCGGCATGCACTGAAGCATTAGTAAGATTGATTGAAATAGAGCATGCTATTTGAAAAATTACTTGTATAGTGTATAGCCTAGCCAAGAGCAATGTAAATTAATGCTATAATTTTGTATGTATAAAATATGTCCATATGTTTACGTTACATAGGTCACTCATTGGTAATTTCGCATCTTTATAAAAGCTTTGTTCCAACCACTCTGAAAACCGTAACATTATCGTCACGCTCATGCGCAGTGGATAGAACGCGTTCCAACCGAACTTATGATCGTTTGTGAACGATTCTTAAAGCATTCCAACCGAATTTGTAATAGTTTGTGAACGGTTTCCGAACGATCATTTCGGTACATGGTCTAGACATGAATACACATTCTTTAATATGACACGCGCTACGCACTAAATCTATAGTACGGCAAAGTCCCATCCTCGAAGCACTTTTTGTTTTGTTTTGAAATTAAAAAAAAATCACTGTATATACCTATATAGATCAATATTGGCAATAAATTATTTTTAGTGTTCCGTACCTCAAAAGTAAAAAAACGGAATACTTATGGGATCACTCGTTTATCCGCCCGTCCGCATTTTTCAAGCTGAAATTTGGCGTAATTATAAAGCATACACTCGCGTAAAGCATACACACTGTAAAATAGGGTATTTGCCAGTGATCAAAATAAAATATGAAACTTTGTTATAATGAAAGTTTATGCTCTAAAATATTTATTAATTTTTTATTTTTATTAATTAGGTTTTGTAAACATATTTAAATACATAAATAAAATCATGATTTTTAATCTATGTGTCACGTGACTTCAAACACCGCGTGACGTCAATTATAAGTAAAATGTAAATGTATCCATAGCAACGTAGGTCATATTGTTTACATCATGTTTACATAGGTACAAAATGGTATTTTTCAACACTCTGTTTCTGGGTTTTTAGATAATATTATTAGCTAATATAAACGCAAGTTCATAAAATTATGACGTCATATATCAGTAGAGCAAAAACGATTTTTTAGCGGGCGGGGCTAACATAAATATTTCAAAAATTATTTTTGAGCTTATTTGAAATCAGAATGAAGAGATTTAGGCGTCATTTTGTTCAGAATTTATTACTCTATTAATATACCACAAAAAAAAATTTTAGTCAAATACCCTATTGGGAGAGGGTCAAAGTTTGACACTTCAAAAATTTTTTTTGTAATCGGTCATGTGGGGTATCATTTGAAAGGGTTTTTTAAGAGTCTCAAAACTATTTTTTTCAGAATTTTACGTTAGTACGCAGTTTTCGTTTCCCTGAAAACGCATCTCGAAAACTGATTCTATATTTCCAAAACTTGTGCAGCTAAAATTTCGAAATTTAAAAGCAAGTAATATGGTTATGGCACGGAATCCTCGGCGCGCGAGCTAACTCGCATTTGTTTGTTTTTCGACGTGAATAACGTTTAATGTCTCATACCTGGGGTGGCATTTTATAAATATTACATATAACGAAAACGCAGGAGAAGTGGTTGACATGTGAATTAGAAACCACAACGTGTATAACTATAATGTAAGGTCTCAGATATAGTAAGCCAGTGTAACTGTATGATAAAGTACGAGTCTGCCGACAAGTACAAACGCCAAACCCAGGTTCGAATTCCGAAGCCTTAATAAATTTTTTTTATTGTTATTTTTTAATGATGAAAATAATATGGTTCCATGACATTTGATCCCAGCAATTTGATGCCACGACATTTGATCACACGACAATTGATCCCAACGACATTTGATCCCAACGACATTTGATCCCAACGACATTTGATCCCAACGACAATTGATCCCACGACATTTGATCCCAAAAAATTGTCTATAAACTAATAGCGTCTGATAAGTAATAAAGTTATTAAATTTTATTAATTTAATGAAATAATTTAATCGATTATTCCCTTTGTCGGGAAATTGTAAACGTTATGATATATTTGTAATTACATTGTTATTAGAATTCTAACGGATGTAATAGTATAATGTGTTTATTATTTAATAATCCTTTAGAGATTATGTAATGATCAAGTTGAATAATTCACTTTTATTTATCATTGCCCGGGATACGTCGTAATTTTGTCAAATATTGTATTTTATGAATAAATAACAAATTATCACGCTGACTTTTCATAAACTTTAATGGCATATTTAACAATTCGTTATAATGTGAAAAGCACGAAAGACCAAATTGACTGCACATCTGATGTTTCGAAGTTTCTATGTACAATAGGTAATTTTTCAACAAAATTTAAAAAATACGATATTTGACAAAATTACGACGTATCCCGGGAAATGATAAATAAAAGTGAATTATTCAACTTGATATTTACATAATCTTTAAAGGATTATTAACTCATAAACACATTATATTTACTATTACATTCGTTAGAATTCGAATATCAATGTAATGACAAATATATCATAATGTCTACAAATTTAATTCAAACAAATTTCCCTCGATTAAATTATTTCATTAAATTAATAAAATTTAATAACTTTATTACTTATCAGGCTCTGTTAGTTTATAGACAATTTTTTGGGATCAAATGTCGTGGGATCAATTGACGTTGGGATCAAATGTCGTTGGGATCAGTTGTCGTGGGATCAAATGTCGTGGTATCAAATTGCTGGGATCAACTGACGGCACACCAAATAATATAGGTATCTACTTATAGGTTATTGGATAACAATTAAAAATATAAAAAAATAATTTATTATTGTATGTAGATTTTAAATACGACTGTATTAAAAATTTAATTTTGGAAAAGATTCAGTCAAATATTGTAGCCATTAACAAAAATAAAATTTTTGCAAAATTAGTCAAAAAATGTTATTATTATAGAAATAGATGTAAAATATTAGACGTTTCGCCATTAAGGCATCATCAGTAATAGTAATCTGTAAGGAGAAATTATTATTTTTATAATTTAGTAATAAGTAGTAATTAAAATTAGATATAGGAAAAAAAGAATTTTTTATTTTTAATACTTACTATGCATTTTAAAAGTTGTATTTTTTTATATTATAGTTTTAAGAAATATTGTATTTTATTGAAATTTTGTAGTAATAATATTAGTAATGTTATATGAAATAAGAAATACATTATTGAAAAATATTTGTAAATTTTGTATAAAACTTAAGTGTTTGCAGTCGAAGCGTCGGTATGAAGTTGGCTATCATTTTTATTGTAGTAGTAAAATTGTATGATTCAAACATTATAACAAGAAATTTTTTTATATTTTTTTTTATGGTTTTATGTGTAAAGTATATAAGTCAATAGTTGAAAACTATCAATCTATTAAGTTGTAGTATATAGTATGGAGGTTAGAAATATCAGTTTGATAATTAATAGTGTGAAGTGTTTTCTTTATATAGATCATTTCTTTTATTAAACGTTTTTTGTAGTTTTGTTCTATTTCTAAAATTTTAATGTTTTTAAAATCAAAATTATGTAGATTATCAACTGCATGGTCACTTAAAGCTGTGTTAGGAAGATTAGGGTTTAATTTTTTCTTTTGTATGGAAATTGTGTGTTGGTAAACGCGGTTTTTCAAATATTGTTTGGTTTGGCCAACATAGGTGGCATCACAATTTAAGCAGTTAATGGAATAAATTAAATTTGATTGAAATAATTTGGGTGTTTGATCTTTTGTTTTAGTATATATTAGATTACCTATTGTATGAGTATTGTGGAAAGTAATTGAAATGTTATATTTATGGAAAAGTTTGGTAAGTTTTAATGCAAGTATTGGAATAAAAGGGAGGTTGATATTGAATAGATTTGTTTGTAATATTTGAGGTTTGTTATTGTTTGTTTTGTTTAGAGCTAGGTTATTTTGATTGTTAGGAATAAGCTGAGGAAAAGTATTGTTTGGAGAATTTTGTATTATTGTTGACTGGAGTTGGTCAGTTTTAGCATTTATAAGTGTGTGGTATCTGTAGTTAATATGTTTTTTTATAAAATTTAGAGAGTAGTTATTAGTAATGAGTATGTTAGTTATAATTTTTAAATTTTTATTATGATGTATTTTGTCCGATAGTAATATTGCTCTATCTACTAAAGAGTTAATGACACTTTTTTTGAATTTGATAGAAGTTTGTGAGAAATAATTAAGGTATCTGTCTGTTTTAATAGGTTTTCGATACCAGTTTGTTATGATTTTGTTTTGTTCATTAATAGTAATAGTTAGATCCAGAAAATTTAGTGTATTGTTTGAAGCATGTTCAATAGTGAATTTCAATCTGGGGTGTATGTTATTGAATGTAGTGTAAATATGGTTTATGTAGTATTTATTAGCAATTATGAAAGTGTCATCTGCGTAGCGTTTATAGTAGGAAATACAGTTAAGTTTTAATAGTATGGAAGTTTCTATATCTTTCAAAACAAGTTCTGAAATAGTTGCTGATAAAGGTGAACCCATGGGAACTCCGTATAATTGTGAGTAAATTTTATTGTTAAATGTGAAATATGTAGATTGTAGGATAAATTGGCAAATGTTTATAAAATTTTCTTTAGGTATATTTGTATGTTTTTTGATTTTGTACCAGTTATTATTAATAGCTTTTATGGCAAGTTCTGTAGGTATGTTAGTGTATAAGGAAACTATGTCGAGGGAGAAAAGAGTATGGTTTGGTGCTGTTGTTTTGATATTTGAGATATCTTTTTTAAAGGTCCAGGAGTCTTTAATACTATGTTTATTAGTTTTGGTGACGTTTGTTAATATTTTAGAAATATATTTTGCTAAATTATAGGTAGGATTAGTATAACATGCTACAATAGGTCTTAAAGGTATGTTATCTTTGTGTAATTTGGGTAAACCATAGATTTTAGGTGAAGTACTATTATAAGTAGTAAGTTGTTTGCATTCCATGTCTGTTAATATTTTTTGTTTGTGTAAATTTTTGATAATTAGATTATTTCTGTTTTGAATAGAAGAAGTAGGGTCTTTATGTAATAATGTATATGTATTATTGTCGTTAAGATGATCTAACATTTTTTTAATATATTGGTCTTTGTATAAAATGACTGTTTTTTGTGTTTTATCTGCGTTTGTTATGTATATTTCAGGATTATTTTTAAGGAATTGTTTTGTTTGCTGGAGTTTTGTAATAAGTTCTTTATGAATAGGTTGTGAGAAATCAGTAGAAAATTTAATTTCTTTTTTAAAATTAGTAAGGATATATAAAGAACTTATTACAAAACTCCAGCAAACAAAACAATTCCTTAAAAATAATCCTGAAATATACATAACAAACGCAGATAAAACACAAAAAACAGTCATTTTATACAAAGACCAATATATTAAAAAAATGTTAGATCATCTTAACGACAATAATACATATACATTATTACATAAAGACCCTACTTCTTCTATTCAAAACAGAAATAATCTAATTATCAAAAATTTACACAAACAAAAAATATTAACAGACATGGAATGCAAACAACTTACTACTTATAATAGTACTTCACCTAAAATCTATGGTTTACCCAAATTACACAAAGATAACATACCTTTAAGACCTATTGTAGCATGTTATACTAATCCTACCTATAACTTAGCAAAATATATTTCTAAAATATTAACAAACGTCACCAAAACTAATAAACATAGTATTAAAGACTCCTGGACCTTTAAAAAAGATATCTCAAATATCAAAACAATAGCACCAAACCATACTCTTTTCTCCCTCGACATAGTTTCCTTATACACTAACATACCTACAGAACTTGCCATAAAAGCTATTAATAATAACTGGTACAAAATCAAAAAACATACAAATATACCTAAAGAAAATTTTATAAACATTTGCCAATTTATCCTACAATCTACATATTTCACATTTAACAATAAAATTTACTCACAATTATACGGAGTTCCCATGGGTTCACCTTTATCAGCAACTATTTCAGAACTTGTTTTGAAAGATATAGAAACTTCCATACTATTAAAACTTAACTGTATTTCCTACTATAAACGCTACGCAGATGACACTTTCATAATTGCTAATAAATACTACATAAACCATATTTACACTACATTCAATAACATACACCCCAGATTGAAATTCACTATTGAACATGCTTCAAACAATACACTAAATTTTCTGGATCTAACTATTACTATTAATGAACAAAACAAAATCATAACAAACTGGTATCGAAAACCTATTAAAACAGACAGATACCTTAATTATTTCTCACAAACTTCTATCAAATTCAAAAAAAGTGTCATTAACTCTTTAGTAGATAGAGCAATATTACTATCGGACAAAATACATCATAATAAAAATTTAAAAATTATAACTAACATACTCATTACTAATAACTACTCTCTAAATTTTATAAAAAAACATATTAACTACAGATACCACACACTTATAAATGCTAAAACTGACCAACTCCAGTCAACAATAATACCAAATTCTCCAAACAATACTTTTCCTCAGCTTATTCCTAACAATCAAAATAACCTAGCTCTAAACAAAACAAACAATAACAAACCTCAAATATTACAAACAAATCTATTCAATATCAACCTCCCTTTTATTCCAATACTTGCATTAAAACTTACCAAACTTTTCCATAAATATAACATTTCAATTACTTTCCACAATACTCATACAATAGGTAATCTAATATATACTAAAACAAAAGATCAAACACCCAAATTATTTCAATCAAATTTAATTTATTCCATTAACTGCTTAAATTGTGATGCCACCTATGTTGGCCAAACCAAACAATATTTGAAAAACCGCGTTTACCAACACACAATTTCCATACAAAAGAAAAAATTAAACCCTAATCTTCCTAACACAGCTTTAAGTGACCATGCAGTTGATAATCTACATAATTTTGATTTTAAAAACATTAAAATTTTAGAAATAGAACAAAACTACAAAAAACGTTTAATAAAAGAAATGATCTATATAAAGAAAACACTTCACACTATTAATTATCAAACTGATATTTCTAACCTCCATACTATATACCACAACTTAATAGATTGATAGTTTTCAACTATTGACTTATATACTTTACACATAAAACCATAAAAAAAAATATTAAAAAAATTTCTTGTTATAATGTTTGAATCATACAATTTTACTACTACAATAAAAATGATAGCCAACTTCATACCGACGCTTCGACTGCAAACACTTAAGTTTTATACAAAATTTACAAATATTTTTCAATAATGTATTTCTTATTTCATATAACATTACTAATATTATTACTACAAAATTTCAATAAAATACAATATTTCTTAAAACTATAATATAAAAAAATACAACTTTTAAAATGCATAGTAAGTATTAAAAATAAAAAATTCTTTTTTTTCCTATATCTAATTTTAATTACTACTTATTACTAAATTATAAAAAATAATAATTTCTCCTTACAGATTACTATTACTGATGATGCCTTAATGGCGAAACGTCTAATTAATATTTTACATCTATTTCTATAATAATAACATTTTTTGACTAATTTTGCAAAAATTTTATTTTTGTTAATGGCTACAATATTTGACTGAATCTTTTCCAAAATTAAATAATTTATTATATTTTACGCCATTTGATTTTAGAGCATAATTAATAAAAGTGGATGTATTTCTTTCCATCACAACGAATACAATTTTTTCTTTTTTTTTACTTATTCTTATGGAAAACGGACTATGTAACATTTCCAAATGAACGCATTATGTACAGTGTGTTATATATAATAGCACATTAAATTTGTATGATTGACAGGTTCCAAACAGTGAGTTGTTTACATTCACATTTCATAACCAGAAATATGCGCAGATATATTATGTGTAACAAGCAAAACGATAAAAAAACGCATAAAACTACAAAAAAAGTATAATA
>CM077522.1:27187929-27297929 GCA_039654895.1 Mongoloraphidia duomilia
CGCTGGTACCTTTGCGCTGAAGGAAAGAAATGATATTATTATGAGTGTCCGCGGATTGTGGAACGGTTCTAAAGTCTAAACGGACACTTAATATGATTCGTAGTGTAAAACGCCGAGCCTACCCGAACATGCCAGACGCTCGATATAGTAGGTACTAGGTACATAATATGCACTCTTATTCGGGAACGAACGAATACTCATACTGTGACCGTTGTTGGACTTGGCAAATGGCGATAGATCTCGTGATGAAATCAGACCATATGTCGGAGTATGAACATGTTAAGATGCGTTCTAATGAAAGATAGGAAACATTTCCAACAGAGAACATAATATAAGTAGTTCCTGGCGCTATAGTTACATGCCCTGAACTGCCCGCCTTTGTTATTGGAAAAAAACTAGTTGCAGTTTTATGAAACCACGGTGCAAGTGAAACTTTATTTATTTAATAAATGATTAATAAAAATCGACGAAAGTATAATATACTACACTGTAAGAAATGACTAATAGTATATTGTGTATAGTAGTGTGCTAAATACATCTTTATACGTCAGGCGTGATGCACGAGCCTTGGCGAGTGTGCATCGCGAACCGCATACGAGTGCTGACGCATAAAGATTTAGCACACGCGTTGCACACTATACTTTATTCAACTAGTTACATAATGGTTCATTATGTAACTATTTTTCATTAGCATTGAAAATCGTTGCCTAATGGATCATTATGTAACTAGTTACATAATGAACCATTATAGCACTGAGAAGCGTTACATAATGGTCACTAGTCAATAAACGGCTATTTAAGGTCCGCTAAACAGATACGAAAAAACACTAAAAGCGTGCATGTGTTGAATAAAAAAGTTTAAGAACCTGTGGTTTACTCATAGATGGAATCGTTGACGCGTAACAAGTCGTACATTTAATGCCATTTATATTATGAACTCATACATTTTACATAAACGTAAAGAAATGAGTCCAGCACCGCACTGAACATTTCCATTGTTGATCCGGAAGTCTACTGCGTGCTTCACTTTTCACGAGACAAACAGCATGCATTCCTTTCTTCGTCGCTATCAAATACTATCTACATACTAATTGGTATGCAAATACTATAACAATACAATATTTATTTGCGTACGCCAAAGTCAAAACAATACTATTCGCTATGTGCACAAAACCTAATAGCGTCAAATTTTTGATGGACACATACTTAAAAACTATTTCATAAAAAATGAACATATAAAATATGATTCATTACCCCCCACCGCGAGTACCCCCTCGGGAGAATCTCTTCCCCTGCGTAGCTTTCTATTAGTGAAAGAATTTTTAGAATCGGTTTAGTAGTTCCAGAGATAAGAATTTATGATTTATTACCTCCCCGCGAGTACCCCCTCGCGAGAATTTCTCCCCCTGCGTAGCTTTCTATTAGTGAAAGAATTTTTAGAATCGGTTTAGTAGTTCCAGAGATAAGAATTTATTATTTATTACCCCCCCCCCCCCGTGAGTAGCCTTGGGTTATATTATTGTAAAAAATACAACCCATATTACTCGCTGATAATGTAGCTTTCTATAGGTGAAAGAATTTTTAAAATCAGTTAAGTAGTTTTTGAGTTTATCCATTACAAACAACCAAACAAACATACAAAAAATCAAATCTTTTCTCATGTTTTTACACATGTAAACTGTCAATATTTTAAGTCTATCAAAATATTTCACTTTTCACCAACACATGGGCGATGTAAGTCCTATTCTATAGCTACTAAAGGTCATGTGCATAGAGGGAATAGTTTTTTGATGTAGGACTACGTCTATGTTCGCGGGTATATGCTACCCACATTGACTTACTCATACAACGCGTTTTATGAAAGAGTCAGAATCGCTGTGATTTCATACAAATAATAAAAATATAACGGTGTTTGAGGTATCATTTGCAAGCCAAAGAAGTGCCGTTCAATTATTATTTAAAATTTCTAATGTTAGTTTATTTAGTAAGTACTTAAGTACCCACAATTTACATCGAAAAAGGCAGCAGAGATTATCTGAACTTCGTATTAGTGATGGGCGATTACGAGATATTTTAGTCGATTGTCTCGATTGTTCAAACATCTCGATGACTCTCGATGGTTTTCACTTGGACTCGATTGTTGTTGTTTCATATTTCACCGAGACCAAGTTGCATAGTACTGAATCGTACAGACGATGTCCACTGTCGAGAGCCACATAATATATAATCGTTCATCACTCAACAACTGTGGTCGAGTCGATGGATGGTCGATTGTGCAGTAATCGAGTGCTTTGAGACCGACTGAACAGTGTGAACAGTGAATCAACGATGAACGAGTAGCGTAAACGTCAGACTTCATTCGACCAGCATATAATCTTGAATCGCGATTATATGTATTCTCATTCGCTGGCAAATAATCGACTTGAGCAATCGAACATTTCGATTGTAAAATCAAACTCCGCGTCGATTGTGGACTCGATTGTTATTATGAACGATTGCGATTGTTTCGATTGTAAAAACATCTCGTATTCGCCCAACGCTACTTCGTATATCTGAACTTTGAAATATACCTACTTGCATACTTTTTGGTAGATATCATTGCATAGATCTCGATCAAATATAGATACTATAAACTATTAAAATTTATAAATTTAATACTTTTTTCAAACACCGTTATAATCTACGGAAAACATTGCAATATACAAGACTTGAACCCAGCATCCAATTTTTTACAGTAGGTACCTGCATTGTTCGATATTTCCGTTTATTCAACCACCTATTGTATACTGCGCTGGGTTATTAATTGCTTTTAAAATTAGAAAAAAAAACATATAAGCGTGGCAATTATGATATATTAATAAAATAATTAATTTCAAGAAATCAAGGCCACATCGGGTGGAGTCGACTCGACTGACATTGCTCAAGGGCTAACGGACTTGAAAATTCCATTATAATAGCAGGTTTTAAGAGCTGCGGTTTTTTGGTTTTTCGATAACAATAACTGTCAATAAACAATAAATGTCATACACAGTTTGATATTTAATACCAACCGTACGTTACATGTTAAAGTGTCAATTATAGCAAATAATTATGTAGTAGGTATATTTTAATTTACTCTATCGATAAAAAATACGTTTACAGTTAAAATAAAGATAATATTTATAATTATAGTCCAAGCTCCCATCGTATAAAAAGGTACCCCATCGAACACCTCAAATTTAAAAGTTGAAAATGGTTGGAAAACATGAAAAAACATGTTATGCCAGATAGACAAGTAAAAATTTATTAAATTGTTATTTTTAATGAATTTTTGACCTAAGATAGATTGCAGCGTTGCTATCAATCAAATATCAAAATAGGACATGTACTAATAATATGCTGTAGAGTAAGCCGTGATATTCGGAGTATGTGACTTCATCCGTTCGAAAGGAAAAATAAAGGTGTGCAGGTCTATTTAATCAAATTCAAAAATGCATTGTGAAGCCGTTTTAGGTGCTGGACAAAAAAATCCAACAGCATTATTTAAGTTAGACGAGGCTCTTTCAAATGACAATAAAAAAATGACGAATACAGGCTCATTGTATTTAAACATTATATGTATCGCTTCATTAGCACAAAGGTTCCCGTTCTATACATGCGTTGAAGTCACTACAATGTATATCGGCGAGATATGCGATTTTTTTAATGCTCGTGTAACAAAACTAATAATATAGATAACAATTTCAAAGGAATTTTTATAGTACAATATATTATATTTTTGTCTTTTATTTAATGCTGTTAAATTATTTTTGTTGGCATAGAAGCTTTAGGCTCCAAAACGCAAAAAACTGTAGCTCAGCTGCTAAAGTCATAAATATAGAAAGCGCGCGTATAATTTTCTATCAGCGAATCGAAATTGTAAAAAATCTGAGAAACTTTTCAAATGGGTATCCATTTTTTTTAAATTAATGCGATGTGCCCTTTTGTATCTTTACTTGTAGAGAGTCTATAACCTACAAATCTACAATCTATCTCTGTATAGGTTTGAAAACCGTAGGTCGTAAAACACAAAAAAATTAAACATCTTATAACTGCTAATTCTTACAAGATAGACTACGAGTGCATTATTTATTTATTAAATGAGTAATGTTTATAAATCATGATAAGTATTAAGTATAGGTACTAATCATACTTGGCAGCCAGCTTTGTAACTTCTTTAATTTTAAGTACTAGTAAGGTTGGTACCTAAGATAATTTTACACACAAGGGCTATTTTTAAATGAAGCAGATATTATTGATTCAAGAGTCGACGTCTGAAATCACAAAAGTCTATGTATAGTAGGAATGTCACTAAAAATGACGTTTAGGTTACTTACATTTTTATCGCAATCGCTAAATTTTCGTAGATTTGTTGGGGGAATGGGAGATCATAAATCTAGATTGTTGACCTTCCCCGATGAACGGAAGTTTCGCCATTTTGATAAAGAATTAGATTAAATTCGTTTTTTTTTTCAAATATCTCGGGAACCATCTACGCTACATTAAAACTCGACCCGTCATTTTATCGGGCTCGAAGCTCTCTACATTTTTGAACTTTTTTATTTTTTGTAAAATAAATATTTTTTTAAATTAGAACGCAAAAACACATTTTTTGCTCTGATTTTTATTTTTTTTTTATTTTAAGCTTTTCGGTAAGAAAACGGTAAAATATCAATAAATAATCATCCGCGGCATTAATTTACGTGCAAATGTTTATTAGTGTATTTGCCATATGGCACATACACTATTGGCGTCGGTCGGATGGCGGGACCTAGGGGTCGGATCAAAATTTCTCGACGTTTCATAGCCTCCTGAACACTTTGGCACCATTTTTGGAAATGTCTATTTATATATATGTGTGCGGGCTATAACTTTCGAAAGAGTTAATTGATTTTGACGAAATTTGGTAGGAACGTTGCAATTCATTACCGCACGAAGTTTATTTAAAATGGACCCGATCGGACTATTTTAAGGGTGGTTTTTAGGGGTTGAAAAATGTTTTTTTGCCCAAAAATACCGAAAAAATTGTCCGAATCGTCTCAAAATTGAAATTTAACCCTTTAGTAAAGATTAAAACGTGGTGCTAAAATTTAAATAAAATCGGCCCGATAGGACCGGACTTATGATTTTTATAAAAACATTAGTTTGCGGATACGGATTTCCTTACCGAAGGGTGTATTTAATTTGGTGCAGATGCTGTTATGATAACAATATTGCAATTAAGAAAAAAATATTATTGTAAGGGATGTATTAAGGGGTTAAATTTTTTATTTTACACAAAAACAAATAGTTCACATAATAAAGCCATAATGCCTGTATTAACAAATACACTATATTGTCGACAGGGTTTGGCACTGCGACTCGAGTTTTTTTTAAATTAGTCCTGAGCGTAAAAATGTAAGTAAAATTTACATTTCGACTGAAGTAGGTAATGTAATTTTTATAGTTTAATATATATCTACTTATAACGTTATTACGAAACGGTTTCAAAGATGCGATGAAACCCAAATTAACGATTACCATAATATATTATGAATATGTCACTTGTTCTTATTCTTTAAATATGTCTCTATGATTTCCAATATCAGCTATAAATTTGCATAAACCTTTCTAATTTAGTTCAGACTTAATTAAAGTGAAATATGTAGATTGTAGAATACGCGAACTTATTATTGAGAAATAGTTAAAATATTTGTCACAAATATTTCATATTATGCATAATTACTATTCTATCTAGATGAGAATTCAGAATCTCAGTATGTGACATATTTGTGCTGCTTTATGCACAATATGTTATACGGTTATACCTAATAAAAATAATTCGACTGATGACCAGTCCTATACTTCCCACCTAGTAAATATTTGCAAAAAATAAACACTCTTTTTTTATTCTTTGAAAAAAGCATGGCCCTCTTTTTTGTTTGGTGATCTACTGATGGCTAGTAATATAGCAAAAATCATGGTTACCTTGATTTACGTACAATTTTCTTTTTTTAGTAAAATATTTTTACTTCTCACCTCTACTATAGTAGGGAAGTAATGGATTTAGTCCAAAAAAAATATTTCGAGATTTTAACAAAAAAATGTAAATATTTTTTTCTCTAAAATGTACAGTTTTCGAGAAAAAAAATATTTTACTAAAAAAAATAAAAATTGTACGTATAAATTAAGGTAACCATGATTTTTGCTATATTAAGCTAGCCATCAGTAGCTCACTATACAAAAAAGAGGGCCATGCTTTTTTTCAAAGAATAAAAAAAGAATGTTTATTTTTTGCAAATATTTACTAGGTGGGAAGTATAGGACTGGTCATCAGTCGAATTTTTTTTCTCGAAAACTATACCTACATTTTAGAGAAAAAAAATATTTACATTTTTTTGTTAAAATCTCGAAATATTTTTTCGGACTAAATCCATTACTTCCCTACCATAGTAGAGGTGGGAAGAAATAATGTTATAATAATTTGTTAGAAAAATCAAATCAAGTAGGTATATTTAATATTATAACACTTTACTAAAATAACTTGCAAAACCCATTTCACAAATCAATAAAATAACCGCAAATTGAATGTATGAATAATTTCAACCTTCAGGAGTTCAATCGAGCAAAAAAATAAGTGAGCCTTATAGGTAAGTCGTTGCCTCAATATTATAAGGTTGTATATCACTCAACTATTGTTCTGAGATAATTGACTTTGAATTTTCACTTATCTGGAAAATGTATTCAATGGTTTTAAATATGATTTTAACATATCAGGGATCTATCTTAGGGTCAAAATAAGAATGTATTCTTTCACATTGTTATAAAAAGTCAAGTTAGGCCATAAAAAAATAGAAAATGAAATTTAACATACACCCTTGTTTAGCAAAATTAGGTTTATTATTTTGTTTGTGTATTACATAGATACAAATTTGCGTTACAAACATTTTTTTAAATATAAACAAACAAAATATGATACTTAAATTTGAGGAATTGTCTAAAATATTTCCTACACTAATTGAAAAAAAAAAACAAACTTTATCCTGTTATATAGGATGTCTACCCCTAATTTAACCCAAAAATTGATAGTTTCGACCTGCAACCAGATTCATCACTTTCTGGTATGTACTCTTTATCTTTATCGGAATCATAACCACTCCAGTAAGTATTGTCGTCTTCAAATAAACCAGAATTACTTTGTACTAATTGTAGACCAGATGTACTTGCTGCAGCATTAATGTCATTATTTCTATAAAATATAAGTTAACAAAATGAAGAATTTGTCTCAAAAAAGAGATTCCAGTGATCCTTGACTGTGTTAATAAGTTAGTTGAAGAAGATCTTCGTAGGGTAAGGTCAAAATAATGCAATACTGAATTTTAAATGTGCATTTATTAGATTGACGTTTTGACAAACATTTTTGTCATCTTCGGTGTTCAAATGCTGTTAATTATTGTACGGTATTTTTGTTTTGGATAATTTTATAAAATACAAGATGGAAATAATTGATGAATGTAATAATTTAATATTGTTAAAATTTTATTTAGAAGTCAAATTTCAATAATAGCAGCAAAAGAAAATTTATTAATTATTTATAACAATATTAAATTATTAAATCCATATTGTATTTTAAAAAATTAATCAGAACAAAATGTAATAAATGCAAATTTAAAATTCACTATTGCTTTATTTTGATCCTATGCTACGAATATCTTCAACTAGGTAATTATTAAAAGTTATCAAAGGGTAAGTTCGGTTTTGCACTCGATTGATCGAGCCGAGCGCACAGATTTTTGGTCACGTGACAAGCGAGCAAATTGAGCCATCTAAACAATTCCGAACGTAATCTAGCAGATTTTTCCAAACGTCAGAATAAAATGGCGCCAGTAATTTAAATTCTTATTACTAAAGCCGAAATATATTCTTTATTGCTCTGCATTTTGATTTAATTCAACATTGTTATAATAATAAATCATGATTCACAATTTTTTTCGTTTTATTCCTTTATTTTAAAATTAATAGTACTACCGGTTGTTGATTTTTTCGACCCATAGATATAATAAATATTTTATTTAATCATTCTGTGCGATATAGACTTAATGGTTATTCTTTAAATAAATATTATTCGTGTATTTTTACCTATTGAAAAATTACCTCATATAAATAAACTTCAAAATTTATCCATTCTCACAAGTTGTCACTACGTTACATACAACTTTGTTAGTTTAGAAAAGTTTTTAATATACTGGAACATAGTTCTATGTATGTACATACCCCCTTGTAACTAAATACTTGATTTTTAAATACATACACCTATGTATTTCAATGAATAAGTCCGACAAAACAATTGCTGTCATCTAGGGGACAATAGCAAACATGAACATTGATACATACAACCTTATAACACTCATAACTCAGTAAGTGCTAAAATAGTGACATACAACCTTATAATATTGAGGCAACGAAGTGTCAAATTAGATAATATTAAATTAATTATGAGTTTATGAATAATCTAAGTATAAGAGTTAAAAGCTAATTAAATTTCCAGTTTTAATAAAAAATATGATAGGTATTTCACAAGTATAAAACTTTGAGCTCTTCAAATTTTATTTGGGAATCTACGATATTTCGCGACAGAAATTTTGAGGTCTGATAAACCAATGGTTTTAGGGCCACGACCCTACAGAAACAAAGAAAAAATAATTTACAAATAATTAGATATTATTAGTGTATATTGATCGAATCTGTCAAAATATTAAAATTTACTGCTCGCAGAGAATTTGAAGTGCCGAAAAATATTTTTTCCAAAAATGAAAGTTCACAGTAACTAGACTTCGGTAACATGTAATTTAAATGTCACAGAAATGAGAACTTTACTTTACAATAAAATCATAACCCCTCCTTTTAAAAATGGCATTTCGCGACTGAGCCTCTCTGCAACTTGGGACACTTATGCCCCTTATCCCTGCACTATCGCCGCAGGAATGGATGGGAGACATTCTGTTTAAAAATATATATAGAGACTTCGAAGTGTCGTGAGACGGATTGTAGATTATAGACGCTCGACAAATGAGATCAGAACCATCTATGACTTAACGTCGTGGGTGCCTTTAATTGAATTCACTATAATTGATCGCTACAGATCCTAAGATCTTAAATGAATAAAATTTCGGAGTCGATCTGACGAAACCGCGATGTGTCGTTGATGCACCACGGACAGGTGGGCACTTAAAAGTGTTTAAACTAATTGTTATACAATTAAGTATTACAGAGTTAGAGGTATACGGAAACGTTCCCACAAACCGAACGTGACAGCCTCTTGCTTACTGCAGAACAGCGCTATTCGTTATTAAAGATTGCGTTATTTCGTTTAGATTTGTGTCTTATAACACTGTTAAAACCATTAACACCGTGACACTTTGTTTTGGAATCGGTGCGATGCATTTAGAAAGGTCGATTCACATCCTTGAAAACTGCACAAGGCACGATGAATTCTTCCGACACGTTTACTAAGCTTCATTTTTCCAAACGCCATTTTAATTTTGTTATATAAGCAACCTAAGGCTTCCCGGCCTAACGAGTTTATTAAGTTGTTAAAACTTATAAAATGTTAACTCTCGCATGTATAATGATTCGACTGTTTAATAGCTGTACTATGCTTTGCAGTTTATTTAAATAGTCGACACTCGAGTGTAGTGTGTTTTCAACGTGAAATTGCTATATATAAGAAGAGATCGGTTTCCACTCTCGGGCACTGTGGAGAAATCGGTAACTCACCTAGCCGGAAACTGGTGGTTTCGGATTCAAGTCCCGACAGTGGTCATTTGATTTTTTCTTAGATATAGCTCAAAAATCATGGCAGCCTAGCTGTCTGAGATATTTATTATTTTCACCTCTAATTGTTATGTGAATAATATGGTGTGGATATAAGGGGTTTTAAATCGATTGATTTTATCATATACCAATTATATAAGCATAGTATGAATTAATGATACAACTCCACCGCACTGACTTTCTCGCTCAACTGCATCGACAGGACGGCGGATTTTCGTTTTAAAACTAGGTACCCTTTTCGGTTTTTTCAAGACAAATGAAACATGGCATATTATAATTAGGGCATGCAATTCGAATATTCGAATATAGCGAATATTCGGCTGCATTTATTATTCGAATAGTAATTCCTATTATTCGAATATATTCGAATTATTTGTTAAGAATTAAAATTGTTTAAAAACGGTTTACGACGGCGCTAAAACATCTTACAAACGCTACACTAGCTCTAAGTTCGCGCTAGGGCGTGGGAGGGGAATCGAAACGGGGCGAGGAAAGTTTTTTTTTATTAATTATTGCATGTTTATTTGATATAACTACTTACTTACGTTACGTTACGTACGTGTACTTAAATGCTTGATTTACTCTTCGCACGTGCTAATAGACGTATTATTTATTTGTGAAGTATTTTTTTTATAGGGGAGCAATATCCCATACTTTTGTGGTACTAATTAATAAAAATTCGTCTTAGATGCTCATTTAATATTTTTGTTTGAATAGGAAAAACAGAAAGAAAGAATTTTGAATTTTTTTGATTACTTAAATATGTTCATTTGATCTATGGTTCTCGTAAGCTATGTGCGCTCTAATATTTAGTTGATTTGATCTGAATTTTTACGTAACTAAGTAAAGTAAAAATGATTATTTGATCTCTTTTTAATTAGAAGTAAGCTGCTTTTGTTGTTAAAATATTGATTGGATTTATGGACGTGCAGTAGGCGTGTTGATTTTAAATAATTAAAAGTCATTTATTGAAGTTCCAGTGTTTTTATTATTTTTACCAATTATTCGAATATATTCGAATATATTCGAATATTGGCTAAATTTTGAGCGAATATTCGAATACCTGAAACATCCGAATATTTGCATGCCCTAATTATAATGGAGTCATTGATGATATTACTTATTAATTTATGAAATATGAATAAAATCAATAAAAAGCCCTTATTTGAAGGAGTAAAGAGAAAATTAAACAAAAACTGTCTTGGGGAATCCCCTAAAACCATCTAAGTTCAAAATTTGTTTTCGAACTGTTGAACGATGTATCATCCAGTCCGGTGCAGATACGAACGGACATCTAAAACTTGCTCTTTCGGTGTACCATGAAAACGTCTGAATCTTAAGACTTTCTTCACTCCAATTATTGTTGCAGAAAGCAAAAATTATTACCTAATATTTAAACGGGTCTTAGGGAAACGTTCACGTGAACGAATCCACAAGCAACCACGAATTATTAATAATATATAATTTCCTCTACAAATTTTTTTTCGTTTGACAATTTGGCTCATGTCAAATTTTTGATAACGTCCAGTAGGTAGGTAATGAATCACAATGCACTGTGATGTGAATCGACCTCAAACTATACATGTATACTTGTATATTAAAATTATAACAGTACGTATTATATAATAATTATAATAAGTGAAAGTATAAAATAGATAATAATATAATATATTAAAAACGCGCCGTTGGTGTAAAAGCGTGAACGAAAACAAATAGGTAAAATTTGGTTATTAATCACACAATTCGTATTGCAAAAAATCGAATAAAATATTTTGATTAAGAGAGTAACTAGTAATTTGCGTGTACTTATAATATTATATAGACCGACTTATCAACTATGGTTAGGTATACAGTGGCTTAGGAGGACAGTGTGGTCCAGTGGTTAGCGTCGCAGCCTCTGGATTAGACTGTCGTGAGTTCGAATCCCGCCTCCGATCATGGATGTTTTATGATGTTATTTAGTTTTAAGTTAATTGTTATTTAATGTAATCAAGACGCTAATGACCTATGCTGTCGACGCCTCTATAATTTACAATAAATAAAAAAATAAATACAATGGTTTAGGGCCTACTATGCTACTGGGACCCTGCAGGAAAAAATAAATATAGTTATACGATGCATAGGTAGTACAAATTATAAAATGCAAATTAATAAACTCTCAAAGCGAAATTAAAAAAAATGCAAGATTCTTTATACTATTTTCCAGCGAGTTCAAGTATCAAGCTACGTAACGGGACCTGGAGGTAGCTTCTATTAAGTCATTGCTCGGTAAGTTAGCGCTTCTAGCCCTACCCTCAGCTTTACGGTTTTCATTAGGTTAAAACGGCCCTCTCCTGAATGCCGCGGTAAGTTAGATCTCACAGTATACAGGGTGCTGAATTGCTTTGCGGGTAATAGGAATTTAACCCGTAAAATCAAACTTTTGCGATTTCCTGCTTCCCTTATTATTTTGGGAAAAATATCTTCGAATAAAAGTTTTAGAACATAAAATTCTGCATCTAAATCATTAAACAAAATTAGTTTTGCATGCTTTGTAATGGCAGAAATTTGATATGAAAATGTCAAAATTATCTCAAAAACAGATAGCGATAGCCATGGAACTTGAACAAAATGATGAGTTTTAGCTGTCAGAATAATTTCAAATCATTTTATTCAAGTTCCATGGCTATCGCTATCTGTTTTTGAAATAATTTTGGCATTTTCATATCAAATTTATGCCGTTACAAAGCATGCAAAATTAATTTTGTTTAATGATTTAGATACAGAATTTTATGTTCTAAAACTTCTATTCGAAGATATTTTCCTAAAATAATTAGGGAAGCAAGAAATCGCAAAAGTTTGATTTTACGGGTTAAATCCCTATTACCCGCAAAGCAATTCAGCACCCTGTATGTTCGGTTTGGACTAAGATGAAATAAAGAAAAAGAGTTCTCATAGTATTTTCTTCCCGAACGGGCATAGGCGCGCTGACTTAACGAAAGTCTACTGTAATATTTAATGTAACAAAATAAGTTATTTTTAATTTCAAATTTCCTTTCACTGCACATATTTGTACAATTTGATTCGCCGCCGGTCAAAAAAATATGTATTTTATGATGAAAACAATAATTAGTGACATCAATTAAATATCAATTTGCCCTGTCACAATAATTTTAAAGTTATTATCGTAATAATAACTGTAAGGGAGAAATTTATTTCTTGCTTTCACTATTTCTAACAAACCAATTAATTGACCATTTTTGATTTTCTAAATTATTGCTTTATTTTGTAAATTAGCCCCGCAAGTTCTGTAAGAAAAAATTAGCACTAAAAATAAAATTAAAAACCTACTTTATTTTGAAGACTGTCGTGGTCAAACAAGATTGGGAAACACTGTAGGGCGTAGGCTAAAGATCCTCTTTGAGTTAGTTAAAGCTTTAAATGAGCTTGAGAATAGCCGAGCATGTATCAATGCCGTTTCCATGACTCCCCTATTACAAGCTCCTAGTTCCCAGGATCTAATCCGAGAACTATAGTAAAAGTATATCAACTGGTTTTGCAATTTATTTTACCGCCTCCCTGGATCGCTCCAATACCTCCAAAGGAACGATATCGTCTACTGTGGGAAACGCTACTTTAATATAAACCTAATTAAAAACACAAGTGTTGAAAAATGCAACTTTCCTTTAATCGTGCCAGTTTATCATGAGTAAATTTTGCTAATTTATCACCGCTATACCTATGTATTATTAATTATTATATAAATAAAAACAAATAACAAATTTATGTTCGCACAAAAACTGATCTCATTTCTTAGCCGAGCGATTGGCAACGTATCAACACGTAGCACGCCTAGCACTTTGAATCTGTCGGCCTAACCTATAACAGTGGCGTACGCTTCAGTATCATTTTGAGAATTGAGTCGTGGACTAAGCCACAAAACCATCGTTTGAGGATGTGACCGATTTGAGTTCTATTTTAATTGTCAGTGATTTGAGACACGAATTAATTCGGCCCAGCCAAAAAAAAACATTTCAGCAGTTGTGGTCAGGATTGTGTAAGTAAAGAAAAAACTTATGAGCTAATAAATATATATATATATACAGGGTGGCACATCTTAAACTATGCAGTGAAATATCTCGTAAACGGTACAAACCATAAAAAAATGTTTTATACAAAAGTTATAGAGTGTCAAGGAGGACAGAAGACTGTGATATCAGATTTAACATAGGTAATGCTGTGAAGGTCAGACGAAGGTCAGCTTCGATTTTTTAATCGCAACAGTGCATTTTTATTCCAGAATACGATACAGTATTTAATAGTGGACAGTAAATTATTAAAGTACATATCAGCTAAAGTTAATAAATATTGAGATATTTAGAAATCACAACTAACGACAAATAATGTTTCATCATTCCAGTGGTTTCTGATACAAGTGCCGATCAGTGATCAGGACCTGAGATATAATAACGGAACCCTCTGTATACAAACGGATTTAGTATATGATTGATTTTTTTTATAATTTTCAATGATATAGGCAAATAAATAAAATATCTACTTTTTATCAAAAATCAATAAGAATAGCAAGTTCAATTTTTCAAGGTCGTAAATACTTTCACTATTTATTCAATATCTACGCCACTGAATAGGCATTTTTAATGAATTAATGATACAATTTACACTAATTAATTCACGTCATGCTAATGCATAAATAAATATGTTCGAATTAATTTGTCGAGTTCAAATAGTTCGACCAGAATTATAATGTTAATTAAATATAAACTGTTACTTTTAAAACAAATAAAATATTTAAACATTTAAAATTAGTAGTCAAATTGTTTTACATTATGTTAGGTATCTTAAAGAATAGAAATCATGTTAAAAATGTGCGGAATTTTAAAGGTTTCTTATGCAGCTGCATATGAATATTCACCTACTTACAATAATTTTGCTATAAAATATATACGAATTAAATTAATAAATTAAGTGCTATTAATTTATTAAATCAAAAAAGTAAATAAATGGATTTGATGTTACCTATAATTTGAGATATATTTCACAAAGATTATAAGTCCCCTAAATATAAATAAATATATGGCATTAGATAACGATTGAAAAAAAATCAATATATGGTCACTAAAAATAATCAGGACATATTATTTAGCTTTAATATACCTACCTAAATTAAGAAATATTAAAGTCAAAAATTTCAACTCTGAAAGAAAAGCATCACATCACACATGAAGCTTACTACTTATTTAGATTTTCTTGTATTTTTGAATTGAGTATATCATTTTCAATTCAAAAATACAAGAAAATCTAAATAAGTAGTACTATTCACAAATCGGTCCCATGTAGTAACGGATATTGTGAATAATATCACCTAAGATTTTTGTATTTAGAGAACAAAAAAAAAAAAACTCGGGTCGCAGTGCCAAAACCCTGCCGACAATATAGTGTATTTGCTAATGCAGGCAGAGTGCTGTTATTATGTGAACATAAGTTTGTTTTTGAACAAAATAAAAAATTTAACCCCTTAATACATCCCTTAAATAATATTTTTTTTCTTAATTTCAATATTTTTATCAATGTAACCTCGGTACCAAATTAAATACACCCTTCAGTAAGAAAAGCGCTATCCGCAAACTAGTGTTTTCATAAAATTTGTAAGTCCGGTCCTGTCACGCCGATTTTATTAAAATTTTAGCAGCACATTTTGATCTTTACTAAAAGGTTAAATTTCAATTTTGAAACAATTCTGAAAATTTTCTCGGTATTTTCGGGCCCAAAAACTTTTTTCAACCCCTAAAAACTACCCTTAAAATAGTCCGATTGGGCCCATTTTAAATAGGTTCCGTGCGGTGATGGATTCCAACGTGTGTACCAAATTTCGTTCAAATCAATTAAGTCTTTCGAGAGTTATGCTGCGAACACATATATATATAAATATATATATATATATACATATATATATAACATTTCCAAAAATGGTGCCAAAGTGTTCAGGAGGCTATGAAACGTCGAGAAATTTTGGTCCGACCCCTAGGTCCCGCCATCCGACCGACGCCAATAGTGCATGTGCCATATGGCAAATACACTAACAAAGCGAAGAGAAAACATGCTTCGCCCTTGACCTTCCTTATATAACAGACATACACAAGCGACAGGAGTAGGGCGAATTAAACACTTGCATGATCTGGTATTTTTAAGCCCTTCCCTAAAAATTTAAAATTGTTAATGATTTTTATTTTAACTCAACAGAATTGTTTTGTCTGTTTGTATTGGAATCACACGAAAACAACTGACCCGAGTTTGATGAAACTAAAGTAGGTGCAGAGTTTCTGCCCAGATACGCTAATGTGTTATGAACGAGTCTCGGGCAAAAGCTAGTTACTTTTTACCCGACTAAGAAAAAATGAGGGTTATGATTTTACAATAGGTATACCGATTCTTTGAAAAATGGCTTACCTATCAACTTTGGGAATTAATTTCTACTGACTAAAAAGACAAAGAATATATTATTGAGTTCAAAAACTCTGAAGTATATTTCCAGACACTTTTTAGCAATAAACTGTACCATTCTTGCGAACGGAAAGCAATTAAAAAGAGTTTAATGGCAATCGGCAAAACTTGTTATCGCGGGTACAGTTTTTATTATGTCAGTCGGGAGACTGCAAAAATAATTGATCTAAAAATAACTTCACGACTGAGTGACTAGACTTTATACCAGGGCTATCCAAAGTATTCAAAGTATGGACGCAAAATTAGTGGTAATACAGTAATACAGAATGATCAATTAAAAGTAAATACTACGGAAGAAATTAATTCCTAACCAAATTGGTACTGTACTGGCACTATCCAATATAAACTTTTATATTTACTTATCGGGTGCCAACATCGAAATTCCGGTCACTGGAGGTTAAAAAATCTGATTTTTCAAAAAAAAAATCCGGTGTTTGGTATCTAATCTAATCTAATCTAATCTAATCTAACTAATATTATAAAATAAATGTTTGTTACTCAATCACGCCAGAACGGCTGAACGGATCTGGATGAAATTTGGCACAGATAGATTATAGTCTGGAATAGCACATAGGCTACTTTTTATCCCGGAAAAATGTACGGTTCCCGTAGGATAGTTTTGGTTTTGTTTTTCACAGAGCAAGGGATCGACATGATTTTTTGCATAGTGGTAGTTTAGGGGTCAGAGAATGTTAAGGCCACTTTCTATCCCTGAAAAATTTGCGGTTCCCGTGGGATACATTTGTTTTTGTTTTATCTCTGGAACTACTAAACCGATTCTAAAAATTCTATCACTAAAAGAAAGCTACGCAGGGGGGGAGAGATTCTCGCGAAGGATAACAAATTAGGGGGGAAGATTCTCGCGGGAGGATAACAAATTAACGGGGGAGAGATTCTCGCGGGAGGATAACAAATTAGGGGGGGGGAGATTCTCGCGGGGGGATAACAAATTAGGGGGGAAATTCTCGCGAGGGGATAACAAATTAGGGGCGAGATTCTCGCGAGGGGATAACAAATTAGGGGGGAGATTCTCGCGGGGGGATAACAAATTAGGGGGGAGATTCTCGCGGGGGTGATAACAATTTAGAGGGGATATTCTCGCGGGGGGGATAACAAATTAGAGGGTAAGATTCTCGCGGGGGATAACAAATGTATTGTATTATTAATATTCGAGCGAACGGGCGAAGCGAATGACAAATGTATTAATAAAATTTGAATGAACGAGCGAGGCGAGTGAGTATTGTATTATTAATACTCAAACGAACGAGCGAAGCGAGTGAGTAATGTATTATAAAATTCGAGCGAATAAACACTACAAGCCCGGTTTCGCTTCGCAGGAGGAGAATTTCTCGCGGGGGAGACAATAAATTATAAATCGTAAAATACGTGGGCGAAGCCACGGGTAACGGCTAGTTTAAAATAAAAATCAAATAAATACCTAATCGATTTCATATTAATTTTTTTTATGAATTAACCAACTTATATATTTGGCCACTTGAAACAGTTTTCAAAGTTTTTTTTTGTCGGGAATAATTGCGCTATAAAAGTTCGCACACGTCTCTGAGACGCTTATATAATCTCTGTTGTCGAGCATCTATAATCAACAGTATCTATTCAGACACGTCAGAACTCTAAACCTGTATCGCGTGAGCAAAATATAGCTCTCATAATCTTATGGAGTTCACAGACAATCTATTTCTTTCTTTTGTATGATGCGACGAAAAATCCGGTCTTGTATAAAATCTGGTAAAGTCCAGATTTATCTGTACAGATGGTAACCCTAGTCTGTATGTGTAATAGCCCTGCCTCACCGGGATGCCATGGCAGCGCAACTACAGTTGCGATACCTTACCAAAACAAGACGCGCAGTTTCAAAAAATTTTTTGCAGCAAGCATAGATATTATTTAAATACCTATAATAAATAATAAAAAAATAATTTTAAGTTAAAAACATCTATTTTATAGCAAAAAATGCTTGTATTTAATGCACAGCGATTTATTCCTACAAAACCTTTTTATTTCATATTTCAATAATTCGACTTTGAAAATTAATTTTTTTCGTGAAATTAGTGATGCGCGATACGAGATGTTTTAGTCGATTGTCTCGATTGTTCAAACATCTCGATGACTCTCGATGGTTGTCACTTGGACTCGATTGTTGTTGTTTCATAATTCACCGAGACCGAGTCGCATAGTACTGAATCGTACATTGTCGAGAGCCACATAATATACAGTCGTTCATCACTCAACAACTGTGGTCGAGTCGACGGTCGATTGTGCAGTAATCGTGTAATACGAATTCATTAGTAAAGAGATCACAGTGTGAACAGTGAACAATCAACGAGGCGCGTAAACCTCAGTCGACTAGCAATTATATGTATTCTCAATCGCTGCTATTGCTATAACCTATAATGTGGCAAATAATCGACTTGAACAATCGAACATTTCGATTGTAAAATCAAACTTCGAGTCGATTGTGGACTCGATTGTTATTATTAACGATTACAATTGTTTCGATTGTAAAAACATCTCATTCGCCCATCACTACGTGAAATTGTTTATAATCGTTAAAATCTATGACGAGGCGAATTATGCGGGGTGAAAAATATTAATAAACAGGAGATTTGCGGATATAGGTGTAAGGTTGAGGAAGCGTTTCACTAAGGATGGGCCCAATATATCCGATAAATTCGCATGAACTGTGAATTGACTCTTTAACATTTAAAATAATTAATAAAAAAAGTACGAGTTTTAAAAAATTATATTTATAAAATTTACAGAAGAAAATTATTTAAATATTCGTTTAATTAACAGACGGTTAGATATCAAAAAAAAAACACAAATATTAAAAGATCAAATAGCACGAAATAATAAATTGTTTAGATCGACGCAGTTATAGAGTGAATATCTGTTCGTTCTGCCTGTGCTCGAACCACTAGCTTCAGAACGGCCAAAAAAATAGCATCATTAACTCTGTGACTGCGAGAACTTACATAATATGATATTAATTATTACATAACAATAAATATAATTAATTTTATTTGAAATAACATCTACTGAAGGTAGGCCACTAACGCTACCTGTAGACAACAGCGGTTATCGCCAATTCCTGGTGATACCACTCCAAAACTTCCTGTCGCAGTAAATGTTACAGTACCCCTCAGTACCGGGGAAGCGCACTAAGCGGCTTCTTGGCGTTCAAAAAACGGCTTCAACTGCGACACATGAACTCGAAATTGCCTAGTGGGTTCCTCGTCGCTGGCGATCACACATGACGTCGGTGAGGTAAAACGAATAATCCGTCGAGGGTCGCTCCAACGTGGGGTAAATTTTTGTCCCTGGTTACCGCCGGCTGTTATGATTGTGTGTAGACGTTGCAGTACCAACTGCCCGACGCTGAATGAGTGGCGAGTTGGCTGACGCATGTCATAGTAAGTTTTGATGCGGCGATGTACCTGGTGAAGCTTCTGGCGAATTGAGTCTTCGGTAACGTCGGCAGACGGCTCTAGGAAACGATCCAGTTGCCACTGGAGATCGATAGGCTGAGTGAGTTCGCGACCCAAAAAGATCTTAGCCGGAGATTGACCCGTCGACTCGGAAACACTTGCATTGTGCGAATAGGTGAAGAATGGTAAATATTTATCCCATTCTTTGTGATTGTCGTTGGAACAGGTACGCAAAACAATTGATAGAGTGCTCTTTAAATCCCGCATGGATCGTTCGACCATATTAGATGATGGTTGATAAGGACTGCTGAAGATGTGACGAATGCCCCAGGACAAGGCCATCCGTTGGAAGCAATCAGACTTGAAGACGGAAGCGTTATCTGATACGAGCTCTTTAGGCGGGCCAAAGGAACACCATAGCTTTACAAGATTTTTGACGGTGACGCTTGCAGTAGCACGACGACACGGCATAACCTCGATCCACTTGGAGAATCCATCAAGTAGAACCAATGCGTAGCGATTCCCGGTGGTCGAAGGTATCAGTGGACCACAGAAGTCGATATATACTCTGCCAAAAGTGGACGTCGGCACCGTAGAGGCCATCGGCGCGCCTATTCTCTGGTTATGTGGTTTAGACGTCTGACAGCTTTGGCACGTGCGAACGTATTCTCTTACGTCGCGAAACATATCGGACCACCAGAAGCGTCGAGCAATTGAACGGTAAGTCTTGGTGATACCAGGGTGAGCGACGTCTAAATCGTGGAAATAATACAATATCATACGACGGGTACTTTCCGGAACTACGACTCGTTTCAGTCTGTTCTTACCAGCGAGGCGCATCAGAAGACCTTCCTTTTCGATATACCCTGTCACATCTTCGCCAGCGCTTAAGCGACGTAAGATGAGGCCTATCTCGAGATCAGACTCCTGGTGCTGCTTCAAACTTAAAAAACTCTCTGGAACTTGTTGTAGTACGTTCAAGCTAATCCAATTTGCGTCCGATGGCTTCGTTTCAGACGGCTCATATATTCGACTGAGGGCGTCGGCGACAGAATTTAACGGCCCACGAATATGTTCCACGTCGAATTCATAACGACTTAACTTCAAAACCCAGCGGCCTACTTTTCCCAACTGCTTGGGGTGGCGAAGCATCCAGCTGAGGGCCTCGTTGTCGACTTGGAGTAGAAATCTGCAACCTAGCAAGTAATCGTTAAATTTATTTAAAGCAAAAATTATACCTAAGGCTTCTCTTTCCATTATGACATATCTCTTCTCTGTTTCAGAAAGCTTTCTGGAGGCGTACGAAATAGGATGGAGACCATCTTCAAATTCTTGGAGTAAGACAGCACCAAGAGCAACATCTGACGAGTCACACCTGACCACGAAACGGCGATTAAAGTCAGGAAATCTTAAAACTGGAGCGGTAGAGAGAGCGTCCTTCAGTTTTTGAACAGCATCGACCTGATGGGGACCCATGTGAAATTTAACCTTTTTCTTTTTTAGCTGATTCAGCGGAACGGCAAGTTCACTAAAAGATGGAATAAATCTGGCGAAATAGGCCGTCATCCCCATGAAGGCTCTAACTTGACGCAGTGTTCTAGGAATCGGTATCTCTTGAATCGCTCTAACTTTGTCATGATCGATGTGGCATCCGTCAGGTGAGATGATGTATCCCAGACATTTCACTTTAGTCATACAAAATTGTGCTTTATCAGGATTCACCGTGATTCCAGCTCTTTGAAGGCGTCCGATGACTTCGCGAAGATGCATGAAATGCTCTTCTACTGTAGACGAGTAAATTAATAAATCGTCGAAGTAGTTTGTTACATATTGAAAATGTAGATCTCCGAAAATTGTGTTAATTATTCTGTTAAGTGCGGCGGCGGACACTGCCAATCCGAATGGCACGAAGTTGTATTGATAAGTTCCGAAAGGAGCGGAGAAGGCGGTAATTGGTTTAGAGTCGTCGGTCAACGCCAATTGATGATAAGCTTGGTTCAGGTCCAATTTACTAAAGATTTTCGCACCGCTCAAGCATTGAAAAATGGATTCCGGGCGTGGAACCGGATACGCGTCGTAGCGAATATTTTTATTGACCCGACGATAGTCGACCACGAGTCTCTGTCCTCCGTCCTTTTTAGGTACAAAAAAACATGGACTCGAATATGGAGATAAACTATGTTCGATAACGCCGCAATCCAGTAATTTTTGGATGTGTTCTTTTAACAAAGTAGCTCTTGGCGGGGTCAGCGGAAATGGCGGTAGGTGAACCGGCGTATCATCGATTAAATGAATTCGGTAAGTGTAGCCTCTGACCTTTCCCAATTCTGAAGTTAAAGTATCGTCGAAATCCGAAAGTAATTGTTTCAATTGTTCTTGCTGATGAAGCGTTAAGTCAACTGGACATTCCACGAGAGTATTAATGACTTCTTGCTTAAGGTGAGCGTCTTTAGTAAAAAGAATTTTTTGTTCTGGTGCAAATTGGAAGGATAAAAAATTTTTTGAAAAATTTATGACCGCTTTCATTGTACGAAGAGCGTCTAGGCCTATGATCATTTGGAACGGTAGGGAAGGAATAACAATAAAGTTGAATTTCCAGGTAAAATTATGGATTTTGGTAATAAGAGAAATTTGTTGATTCGATTGGAAAAGCTTTCCATCAGGAAGGCGCACCTTTACTGGCGAAATGAAAGCTTGACCGATCTTGTGTGCCATAATTTCTTCAAAAAGATGATGATCGCAAAAGTTGGTACTAGCCCCTGAGTCGAGTAAAGCGTTGACTGTCAGATGCTTTACTTGTATGGCAATAATAGGCAAGCTTCGCTGATGATAAATGTCGTCAGTCATTGTAGGGGTTTCGCGATCCTCAATGGATCGCGCGCAACTTAGTTTTTTGGCGTAGACTGGATTGGTACTTGAGAGCTTTGCATTCTCGGACGCCGCCGACAGTATTGAATAGAATGTCCCGACATTTTGCAATAGGAACAATGCGTTGCTCTTGAAGTATTGGAACTTTCTGCTTCCGGTTGGAGAGCTTCGAATTGATTTTCCCGTGATCTAGCCATCTGTAAAAGTAGTTCGGAATCTCTAATGCGCTTTACTAGCTTCTTGAGTTCTACCATTGTCTCTGGAACTTGAATATCTTTAATCTTCAAGAGTGTTTCGTAATTCACATGCGACCATATTTGAAAAATGAGATCTGTCTCTGATATGACTGCTTGTAAGCTTTGAGCCTTATTGACGATATCGTGTATGAAGTCACCAAATGATTCTTGAGGTCGTTGGAATTTTCTCACGTAATTATTAATGAGCTGTACTTTGACTAAGGGTGACAAAAATTCTTGCAATAGTTCTGCTTTTGTTTTTTTCCAGGTTTTCCATGTTGCGATTCCCTCCGACCACCATTTTCTAAATTCTCCTTGAAGATGATCGATAATAGCAGACATTATGATGGGTTCAGAAGCGATTTTAAGATCAATTATTTCTTGAATCTCCTCGATAAATGTAATTAGTCGAGTAGGATCTTGACCCTCGAACGGCGTAATTTTTTCCACAAATTTCTTTACATCATGTTTAATTCGATCGTCTTGATTCACTAGATGAGTTGTAAGAGTTTCGGAAAGGCGTCGAAGTTCAGAAACTTGATCAAATATGCCGGTGGATAATCTCATGTGTACTGCTGTAGCTAGAGCCAACGGTGAAGTGCCTTGCTCTGGTGCGTCATTTTGACTTGTATTAAGAGCTGGACGATTATTTTCTAGAGTACTTTGATTATTTTGACGCACTTCTTGCGTTTGGATATCGTCCTCTTCGTTTGAGTCGTGTGCGCGTCCTGATCGTGTAATCGGCATGGTTAGAAGTCGAGATTATAATTGATTGAGAGTTGATTAATAAAGAGATTAGTAAATTATTATAGTTGGGATTAATATTATATTATTGTTAAGCAGATTAGAAATTTTATATTATTATTTGATATTTTATTGAAATATAAAACGACATAAAAGTCAGCTAAGTTAATTACATTTTTATTAGTAAAATACGAATTACGTAACGGGTTAAAAGTTACATCAGGCAGTAACGAACGCGTTTTATTAAAAGCTGTTTAATGGTTTGATTTATTTAATTTTAAATTTGTTGAATTATTTATTAGAACGAATTATTTTAATGTTATTTTACAGAGTTTTTAAAGGTTCACAACTACGTTATGCTACCATTTCTATGACGAGGCGAATTATGCGGGGTGAAAAATATTAATAAACAGGAGATTTGCGGATATAGGTGTAAGGTTGAGGAAGCGTTTCACTAAGGATGGGCCCAATATATCCGATAAATTCGCATGAACTGTGAATTGACTCTTTAACATTTAAAATAATTAATAAAAAAAGTACGAGTTTTAAAAAATTATATTTATAAAATTTACAGAAGAAAATTATTTAAATATTCGTTTAATTAACAGACGGTTAGATATCAAAAAAAAAACACAAATATTAAAAGATCAAATAGCACGAAATAATAAATTGTTTAGATCGACGCAGTTATAGAGTGAATATCTGTTCGTTCTGCCTGTGCTCGAACCACTAGCTTCAGAACGGCCAAAAAAATAGCATCATTAACTCTGTGACTGCGAGAACTTACATAATATGATATTAATTACTACATAACAATAAATATAATTAATTTTATTTGAAATAACATCTACTGAAGGTAGGCCACTAACGCTACCTGTAGACAACAGCGGTTATCGCCAATTCCTGGTGATACCACTCCAAAACTTCCTGTCGCAGTAAATGTTACAAATCAGTTAATTTTCAGCAAAAATCAATTTGTCGGGGATTGTCCGGCAAGGGGAGAAGTAACTGGCAGCTGAGTGAGTGATGCGCCATAAAACGTTGTGTATTTAAACTGTAGCTCAACCAGCACTAATAAATATTTGATGTGTCGGTGCTGGCAGCGCAACCAAATCGGTCGCCCAACCAAGTGGATGCCAGGTGAGATACCTTTCATAGAACTATATTGTGACGTTTTGTTGGCAGCTCAACCAGTTGCGGCAGTCCGGTAAAGCAAAGCCCTAATATAATTTGAGGTGTTGTTTTGTAGAGCCCTGGCAACGTTACCAACAGGATATTTTTTTGTCGATTCGACAGCCGAGAACACATGAGAAAGACCGCACCGATCGAGTATCGACACCGCCGCCACAATAGCCGTACCAACAACAAGCACTGCACAACACAAATAACGTGACAACAGAATGAAAGCAATGTCGGGGTGGTTGCGAAAACGGCTCAAGGCGACAGACGCTTTTTTTATTTCTTGTTATATTGAATATAGACATTTTATGCTAATTAAATACTCGATCAAGGAGAATGACATTAAGAAACCGGAATTATTAAATTTGAACGGCTGCTATACCTAATAGTGACACTTGAACAGAAAATACGTGGAAAGAAATCTATATGGCAGCTAAACTCACATTTTTCAAGATGTTTGTAGCCATTTAAAAGAACACGTACGAAATCGGGTCGGAATTCGACACGGAACAACAGAGAACAAGCATATAAACAAAGACCTCGCGTATTATATTGGAATTGAATTGAATTGTAAATTATAGACGCTCGATAACTGAGATCATTAGCGTCTTATTATATTGGACCAGGATGTACCGAACAAATCCGCATTCGCTTTATAAAAGTTTCAATTTTTCCCTGCTATTCCGGATCTAACAGAGGGTGCGTTCCACTTGGCGCCCATTGCGCCCACTACGCTCGCGCCTTATGGCCGCGCTCATTACGTTTGGTCGTTGTAGCCGTTGCGATCGCCAAGTGGAACGCATCAAGAGTCGATTCAGTGAGCATCTAATTCATTGATCTTCCTGCTTCAACACAGTAGACAAAAACAAACCAGAGCGGTAAGTAGGGGGGCCGCCAAAGATCCTGCCCTGAGGGCTCGCCACAGGATGTGGGGGCCATGCCCAAAGCGGCAATTATTGCATGCTCAGCAGAGTTACTATCTATATTCGCCAAGTCGGTGGTGAAAAAAATAAATCAGATTAATCTGCAGTACACATTACTCATTTAGGTACAAATAGTGCGTAAGTCAGTATTTTTTGCTAATGTTGTCTTTTAAAAATAACACTTAATCATAAATGTTCATAAAAAATCGGGTGGGTTCGGTTCTGGTTGTACTACAGTATTTTTCGTAGGCCTTAGACTTTTGAAAAAAAAATATTTCTAAGTATTTCGATGTTTTTTAAAATTGTATACTAATATCTGGATGACCGAGCTTTGCTCGGATGAGTTCAAAAAAAATAGTACTTACTGTGAGATACTGATTTTGTATTATTTTCTCAGAATATTATTCCGAAACGATTCACTGTCAGAGTATTTGACATAAATAATGAAAGTAGTTTGTTTTTTCCAAAGCCTACTCACCATTCGACACTGTTTTATAACGTTAAAAAAACTGTTTTTTAAAATGATAAAATCGATAAGAAAACGAATTTTTCCAGGGATGAGACCTAGCTAGATCGATTTTTTGCCCCCCCCCCCCCCCGAAACTCCTTTTTGGTAAATATGATCAAAATCGTTAGAGCCGTTTTCGAGAAAATATTTATATAGGTACATACGAGTATATACAAGATTTGCTCGTTTAATAATAACGGGATAAATAAACTAACAAACGCACATTAAAAATTTCAAATTATATAATTGAATGGAACTTCCTTTGCTTTCAAATGACACCTCAAACATAGTTATGCCTTTAATTTTTACAAAGTTATAGCGATTCTGCATGTTTCATAAAAAGCGTTGCATGAGTAGGTCGAAAAATGTCAAAATTGTCAACCACAGAGTCAACATTCATATACCTACCTTCGTTTGTATAAAAATAAAAATTTTATCAGACGCATAATAAACTAAAAAAATAAAAACAATAATTTGTACGTTGAAACTTTATGGTGATTTCACAGTAACTATTTCAATTTTTTGCGCGGTTAAATAATTTCTATTAAATAGCATTCTCTCTGTATGTGTCTCGTTTTTTCTATAAGTATTTTCTATGGATCAACTTATTTTACAGTTCATTTAATTAATAAAAAAAATAATTAACAAAAATACGAACTAAGTAATTAAATTAAAAAGAAGCACCGTAGCATACCAATTATTGTTATTTAACTACATATTATACTTAATTTATTTAAAACGATAATTAAGTTAATTTACAAACTTTCTATAGATATGCATATAACAATGAATTCTGTTTAAAAAAAGTGAAAGAATTTTATTAATTGTACCAATCTCTGCACCAATTGATTACAACTTTTGAATAACCACGCATATTGCGTTGATGTAGGTACGTTTTTGTATATATAAAAATACTTTATAACAGAAAATTTAATTTATTATTATTTTATATTTTTTTAGTTTATTTGGTTTATTTTATAATTTTTCTTTGTTAAGGCTGCCAACTATAGTGTGGTCATATGATGATATGAGCCTAATGATAGGGAATTTCGAAACATGCCTTTCTGGTTGATTTCAAATAAACTACCGCGACATCAGTATATGAAGTTATTTTTTTATATAAAACCCAGTGTGCAGCAGCTGTGGTTATTTACACTGATGTAATATGGAGTAATATTACATTGATAAGTATGCTATTATGTAGTATTGATAAGTTGGTTATATGTATTAATATGTGATTTTAGATTTTATTTTCCAGATTGGAGGTTTTAATGAATTGTAGAAGTTTGTTTGTTGAGGTTTCGTTGTCTTGAAGAATCTCTGTTAATTGGTTTGGTAATTGGTATCTGTTATTTCGGTATTTTGTGCATGTTTTAAGTATATGCTCGACGGTTAGTTGTTGGTTGCATGTGTCGCAGATGGGTGGTTGTTCTTTATTTAGAATGTATCCATGCGTTAAAGAAGTGTGGCCGATTCTCAGTCTTGTTAAAATGATGTCTGATCTTTTCTGGATATGAGTAGCTGAGCATTTTGTGGAGATATGATCCCTAATTTGTCTTAATTTGTTATTGGTTTGGCTTTTCCATTCGTTGTCCCATTCGGTAAGAATATTTTTCTGATAGGTATTAAGCAGATCTTCTTTGGGAATTAGAATCATCAGGGGGGGGGGTTGTTTGTGTGAATCTCATCTTTAGCGTCTTCGTCGACCAGTTCATTTCCGCGAATACCACAATGGCTGGGTACCCAAATGAAGATTGTTGTAAAAGACTCGGAGTACATTTTATGTAGAAGGTTTCTTATGTTTAGTAGAATTTGGTTATCATAAGAATTGCTGTTGAGGGCTGATACTGCACTCCAAGAATCAGTACAGACGAGGTGATTGTTTTCCGGTCTTCTATAAATTTCTTCTAAAGCCAATTTAATAGAGTAAAGTTCTGCTGAATATATGCTATATTCTTTTGGTAATGTGAAACTATATCTTTCGTTGTTTATTCTGAAGGCTCCGGTAACTTTATCGTCTTTTTTAGATGCATCGGTGTAAGTAATCATGAAGTTAGGATATTGGTTGATTATATTATAGAATTCTTTTTGATAAATAATCGGGTGAGTACTTTCTTTTTGGTATTTATGAAGTACAGATTTAAAAAAATTTTTGGTTGCATGGTGGGATGTTTTAAAAGTATGTTTTTTTGATTCTTTTTTGTCTAGTGTAGGTATTTTGGTAAAAAACATAGAAAAACTTTAACCAACGTTATCGGCCGCTGCAACCTGCAGGATTAGAACTTAGTGCTTTCTATTAAGTTATGGCGTGTTATCACAACTCTCGTATACCAACGTTTAACATTAAATATTACAAAAGTTTATGAAACCCTAAACCAAACGACTCAAAGCTTCAGTGACCCACCTACTACCACCTTAAAAATGTTTTTACATACAAATTCAGTGAGAAAATTTTTCCTGACAACTCGTGATGGCCCATTCAATTAGGTCGCGATCAATAGTGCTTTGAAAAACCCTAAGCGAGTGTTCTATAACGACCTGCCTGATTTAGTAACAATATTAGGGTAACTAGCTGTGTCTACCCGGCGATGATGGGTCAAAGTCTATAGATGATTCAACATTAAAAAATGGTAAAACAAAATAGAGCTGGCAACTCTGCAGACGTTAACGATTATTTTAAAAAATCTGTTAAGTTCAGGAAGACGCTGAAAGTTCTTGGACAAAAAAAGTCTAGTGTTTTAAACAATATATAGTGTTAAGATGCATTTTTGTGGTGCATCATGCGTGCACACCGTGCAAGTATCGCTGGGCAGTCATCAAAAGAAGAGGTGATGACGTGTCGCTGCTAATGGGCAGAAGCAGTCAGAAGTTCAATGGTGGAGGGACATATGTTGCTGATCTTCTTGTTACAAATCAATTAATAAACGGTCCAGAGGATCATATTGTATAATTTCTAATATTTTTATTTGTGTTTATTTGGATGCTTTTAACAATAGATAATATAAAATTTACAATTAAAACAGTTATGAATTTATTCTTTTTTTCACTATCACTATCACGAATGATTATAATGAACGACCCATTACTATTTTTGATATGTAAACATCTTCACTGGTTTACTCCCTAGTCAGCTGTATACACATTTTGAGCGTATATGTAGCTGCAGTCTTCGCATTCGAATCTGAATCTTTAGACATTTCTTGAAACTTAAAATATTCTGTGCGCTTATCTATATTATCGCAAAAGATCATCACGAATATGCAACTACATTTTCCGAAACATCTACAAAATATTGTGAAATGTATTACGTTTCTCTTACTTAATACCTATTGAATTCTAAATACCATCCTTTAATAATTTGGTACACAACATATGAGATAGTAAGATAATGCACCAAAGTATTGTTTTCATGATCAAAATTACACTAAAAAGAAACTCATTCAAACCTATAATCATCAGTGAGGTCAATCAGGTCACTAATGCACACAAATATTTCAAAACGGACAACGTTACGTGATCTTATTTTTACCATCTTTATAAACTTTCCACAACAACGGGTTTGTTATCTAATCAAATCTCGCGTGCACGCAAGAAAAACAATATTATGCGTTTTATTTCATTCAGTTTATCTTTTTTGATACAGTTTAACGATACTTAACAATTTAAAAGTTAAACTTCCTGCTTTCGTTTAACAGTTGTATTTTTTAAATTATATAGTATTAAAACTCGAATCGTATTATTGAAATCAAAATAATCATTTTAAACTAAAAAATCGAGGCAAAAAATAAGAATATTACTATGTCTTTAAATCAGTTTATTTGAGAAAGGTCGCCGCAAGAGTTACTTAGATCTTAATTTTCAGACGTCTATAATCCACAGCATCTAATCTACAGCAAGAGCTCAGAGCTGCATATTAATTTCTGCAGAATATCTTGTTAAGTATCATCTGGTATCATCCAGCATTCTGATAATAAAAGATCTTAATTCGATTTTTAATACAAAAAGTTAAAATTTATAACTTTGAGTAAAAAATGCTCAATAAGTACACCAACCAATTCGCTGTGAGTTTCTACACTGGGCGCGCCTATTGATTCGAAAAAGGCATCTTTGCTGTAACTTTAGTATGCGAAATTATAGGAAAGAGCCAAAAATTCGCTTATTACTTGAAATTGAGTCAATACCTCCAAATTTTCTAATTGTATTGTAAACGTTAAGTGAATATACTTCAAAAATTTAATGTAAGTAAGCATTATTATTCATAAATATTTATGTGGAGGTTATGTTTCCACATTTTCTTGCTGTATTAGTTTAGGTCCGAATCATATTTGTAAACTGCTTAGATATCTAGTTGCTGCATTTCTCTTATATTTAGTTTTAAGTTCGAACAATTATTATAAGATTCGTTTATTATCAATTCAATTTGCCATACAATAAAATTACATTCTTTAATTATTTGTTCTTTCACTGCAACACTACAACACGTTCTCATTAAAAATACAGCATTAACGCAAAAAACTGCTTATCCCTCCTTCTCGAAGCTCACAACGAATACATATTTTTTGAACTGACTGTGACCTTTTTACTTTTGAGCGACTACAGGAAAAAAATCAAATTCGACATTTTGACGAATTTAGATCCCTACACACCGAAAAATCGTGTTTTACGTGTAGATGTCGTCCATGTCTGTATGTACAGCCTGGTTGACCTTGGTGTGTCAAGGTCAACAGATCTAAACCAAATTTTAAAAGTAGGGTTTTTCATGAGATTCCTCGGAAGATTTTTAGGACAATTGCCTATACATAGTTTATGGCACATAAACCATAAGCGTCGCTCGGATGGTGGGACCATAAAATCTCGAACATATTAACATTGTATTACCTCTTGAAGCCTTATAAACTTTCTATCTTCCTAGTACGAAATATCACAATGGGAAAATCGTATTCAAATAAGAAACAATTTACTTTTCATATATTGAAGCACATACATAAATATTTTGAAACTCTTACCTAACAAGTCAAGAATGTATAACAATCATTTTATCATACCATAAACTATAATGTAGCGGCCTGGCTGTATATTGTACGCCCATATTTAGAATACAATTTTCGTTACGTTAAAAATTATGCTAATTTTTTCAGCATACTTGTGTATATTACGATCTATACGAAACATTAAGGTATTCAGTTAAACAGCTGTACGGAGACACAAGACAATAGAATTCAAAATTAATTTGAAAAGATCTAAAGTCAATGCCACACCTACGCAAACCGCAAACGTAAAGTACATAAATTAAGTACAAAATTAACACTACTAACTATACAATCATTCTCACATTCTATATTGGAGCCAAAAAAACCAGCCCTCCTCTACGCGAGAGGTCAAGAGGCCCTAGAGGTCATATGTTGTTTTTTACAATAATAGTGAATACCGAAAAAATTGTACTGATTGTACTCTGTTATTTTTATTTTTTAGTAGCTCCTTGACGGTTTGACCAATGAAATCATTTTCTCGATTGCCAGTCTTATCCAAATCGGGTCTGTCATTCTAGACAGATAACACTTTGATATACTGTTAATTTTTTACCAGTAAATTACTAAAGTTTACTTTTTAATAGAACAAAAAAATAATTGTCATTTGTAGCTTAGAAGTATATGACATCAATTTTATTTAAACGTTACTTGTGTACCATACAGTATTTTAGAAAGTGATTTATTTAAAATAAAAATTCAAAGAAAACTCAATCGTTACACAATACTAGTTTGTATTGAAAAATAATTCCTATATTTTATGGCCGATTACGAAAAATTCTTGTTTACGAGAACAGTTTTTAAAAATTACATAAATTATTGAAGTCTGGATACTTAAATTTGAAGTGAAATGCCAAATAGATCCTTATCACATAATATATATCGTGTACAAGAATATCAGTTAACTTTTAACATTTATATTGAATTATGTTTTTACATATTGTCCTAATATAGGATATCAGATACAAAAGTAATAAAATTTATATCACAAAGAAATACACAGAACAAGAAATACTTTACATAATACAAAGATATATTTCAATGTTTAGATACCACGAAAATGTCACAGACCGACTCTCTAAAAACACGCACGTTAGGAATTATGCTCTTCTCATTTCTTTCTCTAAATGTACTACAGGTATAGAAGAAGGACAATCTTAATTATACAGGATGCAAGCGAAACATCAGGGAAAGGCTAATTTAAAATAAAAGAGTTTAGTGTCGGGCAAGACGTCTAATATTTTGATAAATGGGAGTCGCTCTGTAAGATTGATTCCTCGTTAAGGATTAATTTTTGGGTATAAACTTTTGGCTTACCAATAGAAGTTTTATTTATTTATTGTAGATTATAGACGCGTCGACATCTAAGGTCATTAGCGTCTTTCAACTACACTAAATAACAACTAACTTAAAACTAAATAATATTACAAAACATCCATGAGCGCAGGTGGGATTCGAACCCACGGCAGTCCAGTCTAGAGGTTGCGGCGCCAAGCATGCTAACCACTAGGCTATACTGCCCTCTACCAATAGAAGTGAACACATGTACTTTCTGTATGGCTTAGCAGCTAAGAACCTGTAAATTTTCTTGCTTTAACAAAAAAAACACAAAACAAAAACAAGCTATTTCGAATATAAACTCTAGTCTAAAGCTAAGTATAAGTCCAACAAAAAAATGACAAAGGGCACAGTAATTACGATTGTGCAGCAACCATATTATGTAGGTAATCAAATTATTCAGTTAATTTGAAATTGGAAATATTGACATACATGATACAAAACACAAACAAGCTATGGCGTAACTGTAGTTCGCGTCACACATTTTTTGTCTCGCATCATTTTACCCCCCTATATACTGCCGGGAAAGACGTAGTTCTACGTCAAAAAATAATAGTTGTACCTAGAGCTTAAAGTGATACAATATAATATCCAACATAAATTTCCATAGTCACAGTTTGTGACCAGCTTTAGAATTGTAGGAGTTAAAACAGATACCGTACACTTTTTGCGAAAGAGTTTTAATCTTGACATTAATAATATTACACGATTACACCTATTGTATACGTGTATAAAAAAGTAGGAAGTATTTAAGATAAATTGTTTGTGTAAAAATATTGTTGTTTATCTGCCCTTTTAGCAACTCCATAACGAATTTAAAATGCGTTAAAATAGTAAAGAAACTAAGCACGGTGATATATTATTAAGAAATGATAAAACAACACTGTTATTAATTAACGTATGGTTTTATAAATATAAAAAAATCATGCATTTTACAATACTTTATAACGAAAGTTAAAGGTCGACAAATTGAAAAATTTATTATTTCATAGTAGAACTAATCGAAAAATAAATATAAAATAAAATAACGAAATAAATTTTTCCGTTTAGTACTTTTTAATTACAAAAGAATCTAAAATATCATTGTGCAATCTAGAGATCAATATACAAATTGAATGAAAACCATTTATCTATGCCTGTACCAAAATGCACCCTTGAAAATTAGCTGTGTGAACTTGTACCCCGACTTTGAGATAAAAAAACAATTTTTTATCCAATCTATAGCGTTTCGTTTGTAGTTGTTTGTAGTGAAAAGATTTTTGTTTGTAGTTCAACGGTTTTTGAAAAAAAAAATCAAAAATGTCCCCCCCTCATTTAATTTTGAACTATAAACGAAAGTAAAATCACTACAAACAACTACAAACGATTCCGAACATGACTGTGAAGTCGGATTTCCGAAATTCAAAAGTGAGGGGGGGGGGCAATTTTTAATTTTTTTTTCGAAAACCGTTGAACTACAAACAAAAATCTTTTCACTACAAACAACTACAAACGAAATGCTACAGATTGGATAAAAAAAATTTTATCTCAAAGTCGAGGAACAAGTTCACACAGCTTTAAAATGTTAGACTTTTTAAATTTTGGAAAAGAAATCAATGCCTATACAAATTGATTGAATCTAATTTATCTATACGTAACAAAATGCACGTCTAAAGTTCTAAGTCCGATGCAGTAGATGGGCCTTCATTAATACTTGTTCTTTTTAAAAGAGCCAACTGTTCAGCGCCGAACAGAATAAATTCAGCACGTTCTATATGGCGACTAAGCAAGCTTTCAACTTTAAAGTACAACGTTGAACGTATAACCCTCATTGCTGGTATTGCAACACAATAATTACTTTTGACAATACTTACAAATTGGTATACCTAGGTAGGTATGTGTACTATTTTTTTGTAAAATACCAGACCACCTTGAGTTTTAACATTAATCAAGCGATCAGAAATATTTTTTACAGTCAATGCCAGGACCTTTAAATATCATTTTTATTATCTGTTCAGTCAACTAAAATGTTATTTATAGACATCCGCTACAGTTATTCCAGTTTTGTTTTGACATTTCTTTTTTATGTGATAATGTGATATTTTTATTCAATATACAACATAATGGGTAAAATCAATAATGCGGCACTCATAAACGATAATATGTTGGTATACGAAATATTATCTATATGTAATCAAGCAACCAGAAATATTTTTATCAATGCCAGAACCTTTAATTAATATCAATGCGATTATCTTTGTTCAGAAAACTAAAATGTTATTATCGATACAACAAACACGCCTAGTTTTGATTTACTATTAGGAAAAAATTACGGGTTAATAATTATACAGGCGCTTTAAATACTGCAATATAGATAGGTAGGTACTATATAGGTAGTTATTTTTACTACATTACTATGTTCAACGTGTTGGTCCATCCTCAGTGGTAATTGACCACGTTGTAACTTTGAAAGAAAACCATGTCAACGATAAAAATTTTTACCCGGTTTTGAGTAATGCCTCTACACATAGATAAAAAAATTCTGGAAACGCGTTCTCCAGTCTGGGTATCATACAAAATACAAAAGAAAAATTCATCAAAATGGCTACTGCGAAAAAAACTGTTTTAAATTAATTAAACTATTTAAATTACAAAAAACCGCAGAAATTTATTACCGGTTATTACTTAATACAATAAAAAAATTGAACCAAAACTAAAAGAATGTGGAGTTGTGAAACTAAATGGACAACAGAATTTACAAGTTTAGCTGAAAAAGTCTTAATACAAAGACGAAACGTTCAACGTAAACTAATAAAAAGTTCTACAAATTTTATTAAGTCCTTTTACCTACTACAAAATTTATATATAATAGAAAAAATGGACACGAAAAGCGATTTTATAACAAGAGAAAACGAAACTACAGACAGGTTCCACTAAAACTGTACCATTTATAGATATTGATATGTACTATATACATGGGTGCCGAAAGAAAATGTCTACAAAGGGCAAACATTAAAACAATAATAACTCCAGAAAAGGCAAACATTAAAAAATTATGACTCCAAGACACTAACAATTAGTGAATTTTTGAATTTCTATTAATGTTCGGTTTCTGATACAACTTTCAGCTTTAAATCAGATTTAAAGTCGTATCAGAAACCCAGCATTAGACAGTAGACACCTATATCTCAGTAATGGTCACAGATCCATTCTCATTTTTTTAATACCTTTGCTAAATTTATGACAGCATTCGCAGTTTGCACTAAACCAAAATATTCATAGTTTCTCAGCTATGAACTTTTTTCATACTTTCTCATCCATGTACTTTTTTCATTCTTATAATGAAATTGATTTTTAATATAGGAAATGAAGTTTTCTTTTTCTCAATTATTTTTATCAATGAAAGTCCATATTGCCTGAATATTCAGGGCAGTGCAGTGTCTTGGACAGCGCGAGCAATTCAACCGCGCTCTAGACGCTGCCTTGGGGCCAAAACTGATCAATTGATTGACTGAGATCAGAAATGATTCAATTTTCATTTAGTATACGGGAAGAGGACAGAAACTAACGCCATCACTATATCTCGCATCACATTGACAAATCCCTAGAAACCCTGCTCTGATACAATTTATTACTTTAAATGTAAAAAAATATTTATATCGAAAGACAAAAAAAGAAGCACGATTTCATCATTTCACGAGTCAAGCTACAATTAATAAATCAACTGTCGTTCGTTGATATACGACATTAGTATTGTTACAACCGATCATAAATTATTATTTAAAACGTTATTTTGCAACCAACGCTCCGTACTTAACGTGCGTAGGTACAGTTAAAACGGTTACAAGTGGACAACAAATAAAACAACAATAGCTAACGAACCGGCCATTTCATTACTATAAAGTATAATGCAACAGATGACATAAAAGCACAATCCCCTGTATATGGCTAGCTTATAGATAGCTTGTTTCGCTATATAATAATACTCGAGTGCTAAATGTGTAACATTTTAACATAAGTATAGTGTTACGAAATTGTCAAGGTAGCCGTATTGTAGGTGGACATACCTGGACCACAATATTGTGCTGGCTATTATTAATCAAGGCTGTACAAACTCACAATTGAAACTTTAAAATTACTATTAAACGTTTGTAATGAAAATTATAAATAATTATATTATAAGTACAAAACGGAAAGTAATGATACATTTTCCTGAGAGTTGTTCTTTCAATTATCCACGAGAGATAGCACTTGTGGTAGGTACAAACATTATTTATTTCCCATTAGTGTCGTGTCATTTTAATGGTATAACTTAATTATTAAATTATTATTATTATCAAATTAATTAAATAATTAAGTTATACCACTAAAAATATGACACGACACTAATGGGGAATAAATAATGTTTGTACCTACCACAAGTGCTGCCTCTCGTGGATAATTGAAAGAACTACTCTCAGGAAAATGGCTCATTGAAATACTTACCTACTCATTTTTCAAGCTTTTATTTAACTTCATCTATTAGTTTGCGTGTTAGTATGTTTGGGTCAAATCTTGCAAGTCAATTTTGAACAACTTTCACGTATCCGATCGATTTGAAATTGTGTACGCATTATGTATTCCCGATAACAATACATGGTAACATGAATAAATCGTATTAAATTTAACTATTTTATTTTTTTGACATCAACAAATTTTTCTTTATGTCGTGTTTACGAGATATAATATGGAAAAAAGTTTTTTTAAAAGAGAATACCCTACTTATTATTTTACAGTTCAATAGAACTTACTGTTTTGAACTAAGAAGTCCCCCTTGAAAGATGTCAAAATACCGAAAATAGACGAGTTATACGAGTAGCTTATTCGATTCTAATATTTTGATTTGAGCACTCATCTTCAAGGCAACTTTGAAGTCTATTTCCCCATACAAATTTCGTTCAAATGTTTATTATTATTTCTGCTATTATAAAAAATTAAGAATATGTAAAGTACTAAAATTAAACTATTTATCACTGCATAGTCCATAGTTTTATAAAGAAGCTGACATTTCCGCCCCTTTACAAGACGGCTAAACGTGGCCAGCCGCATTGCAAAACTCGGTGTGATGACAATCCGGCTGAACGTAGTAAACTTGTTTGTTTTATAAAACGGCTAGCTGCTTTGTAACAGCTGATACATTTTAAAATAGTAAAAGAAAACAGGTAGATACTGTAAAACGAAATCAATAGTGAAATGTCGTAAATTTTCAGTTGCATTTTTACATGATATAAAAAGTCTTAACCAAAATGTAGGTAATATTATTAATGAAAATATTCATACATTTTGGCCAAAAACAATTATACTTACCTACTGTGAAATTAGTTATTATTACAATGAAGTTTTCTTCCTCTCAGTGAATTTTTCATAAATACAAATGTATTTCTTTCATTGAACGTTCATTAGCCGACTTTTTTTCAGGAGCCTTTGATAACCAGTATAACTAAGTATTTAACTCATCCATATTATAATGTAACAAACAGCAGACACGGCTTGTTACTGTCGAGTCATTAGAAGGTCGATAAAAAGAGTGTTCATGTTTGTAGTGAAAGTACTCCGCCCTGAATATAATCCGCGCATAATATCCCATATACATACATTCATGTAAATGTGTGTGTGTGTGTATATTTGTGACTCAAGGAGCAAAACATCTTAAGTCGATTTTTTCTGTATTTTGTGATATAAAGAGCCCGACAGAAGCTTCGGTAACATTCGGCCAAAAAAATTGAACCTTCGGCAAAACGTTCGGCTTCGACCAAAATTACGCCGAAGGTTTTGCCGAAGCCGAATCAGTGCCTGATTTACCAATAGACGAGAATAGATCACGACCTAGGGTAGCAGGTTTGGGGGAAGAAGAGAAAAAAATTTATTTTCTACTTTTTGGTGCGTCGATATAAACGATTTTTATTTTCATTTTTTAATAAGTATATATTACTTCCCACCTCTACTATGGTAGGGAAGTAATGGATTTAGCCCGAAAAAAATATTTCGAGATTTTAACAGATTTTCACGTTTTGAGACCCTAGCAATCGTTTAAGATCATTTTTTGACTGATGTCTGTATGTGTGTGTGTGTGTGTATGTGTGTGTGTGTGTGGTCAATTTTTCGCCTTCGATATCTTAAGAACGGAACAACATACGGGCATGCCGATTGTTCTGTTGTGTTTATCAGCCTTTAACTTAGATCTGATTAGATTTTGAGTCAAATCGGTTCAGTGGATCCTGAGATATTAAAAAAAACGTCCTCAATGTCACGTATTAACATAGGTAAAAAAAAATATAAATGAATTCTAGATGTTATAATATGAAAAAAATGTAAATATTTTTTTTCTCTAAAATGTATAGTTTTCGAGAAAAAAAATATTTTACTAAAAAAAATAAAAATTGTACGTAAATCAAGGTAACCATGATTTTTGCTATATTAAGTTAGCCATCAGTAGATCACCAAACAAAAAAGAAGGCCATGCTTTTTTCAAAGAATAAAAATTAAATTGTGTTTTAAAGACCACCAACAGCTAAGGTTATTTGGGCCTAGTCAAAGAATAATAAAAAAAAAGTGTTTATTTTTTGCAAATATTTACTAGGTGGGAAGTATAGGACTGGTCATCAGTCGAATTTTTTTTATTTTGAAATTTGTATTAATATTAATGGCCGGTTTATCGTACATTTTAATCACGATGTTTTTTTAATCACACTGTTAAATTTTGACAGCTACGTTTTCATTGTGATTAAAAAACATCGTGATTAAAATATACGATAAACCGGCCATAAGTAAAATATTATACCTGTTCAAATTTAAACGACTAGAGACACGTTTTTCCACCATCAGCACCGTTACTTCCACCACATGTTTTATTCCCATTCTTAACTTGTTATATAAATATTATTATAGCAAACATGTCACTATATCATAGTCATCAAAACAACATACGACTGCAAAGTTTCACGTCAATTGAACATATTTTGGAAGAGGATGAAAATCGAGATGCAAGGTTTTTTTAGATACATAATATAACATACAAGTGAAACTAATATAAGCGTGTTAAAAACAGTAATTCGCTAATAAATATTGAGGACAAGGGGTTCAGTATATAAATCATTTATTATTTTCAACTAGCAAGTATTGTTATATCCACAAGTTTGATGTCACTCTTTCTTATTTCTACACTAAATGTTCCGTCCGGATTCGCTCGGATAGAAATTTACAAATAATTAATACGTTACCCACTCGCTTCGCTCGTTCGCTCGAATTCACAATTAACTGCCCGCGACGTATTGTTGTTATTGGGTATATAATATTATGTAGAGTTATATTGCTACATCAGCCAAATTACATAATGTATTCTGCAATAAAATTAAGCAAAATCGCAGGATAGTGGACAAAATAATTTGATTTATTAAATTAAATGTACGACGTTTCGTCTATAGATTTAGACTTACTTTTCCACTATCGCGGCGGATTGAGCTATCATTTACTCAACCGAGACAAGTATTGATAAATCTATCTTCCCATATAGTGGAAAAGTTCGGGTTTGAATCCCGACTGTGACAATGGTTGATAAGATAAATTTATCCTAATATTGCAGAATACATTATGTAATTTGGCTGATGTAGCAATATAACTCTACTTATGTAATTCTCAGTCGTACTAAAGTCACTCTTTAAAAATTATAATATTATATTTCACACCTCTTTTGACATAAACTTTAATCCAACCTGGATTCAATCCGATTTTCACCCGGGCCGAACAGTTATTATAGATCTAAACATTCCCCAAGAAATAAGCTACCGAATGGTAAAAACAGCATTCAAATCCGTTCAGTAGTTCTCGAGATTAGCCGGTACAGGCAGATAGACACTCACCGGGTCTTCAGCGGAAAATGAAGAATTGGCTATTTCAACTGTCATTAATATTACTTTACGGTTTTGTTTTGTGGTTACTGATACGTACTGTGTCATACGAGTTACCTACCGGCCGTGCCGCGGTTACGACTTAGCTACCGCGGTCACACTCGACCCCCCTTTCCCCTCACACCCACACTCTGCTCTTTCGTATAACGGAATATATCAGTGGCAAATGTGTAATTTGTGTAATGTGTATACAGTGCTTTTGCACGAGCGTAGTACATGAATTTAGACACGAACGACTCGTTAAATCCACGTTCTCAGATTGCGTTGCGGCAATTTGGCACGTACATAATCACTGATCAGGGTCGAATGCTAATAGTACAGCTCAAGAACTGCCAAGTGCCATTTAAAATACAAAACAGATCGAAAGTCAGATATTCCACAGCTCGGGATGGCATAGTATAAATTATCGAGACAAGATTTTTCGACAAGTCTCGCTATCGAGACGAGAATGACATTCTCGAGAAAGTAACAAAACGAAAGTAACAAAATTTTTCATCTGAAAATTTACAAATTTATTAACGAACCGCCACTGACACAGTACCTATATCTGTTATGTTATTATTAAAAATGCATCCTGCTGGCCTGCTACTGCAACCGCCAAGCTGTTCGTTTATATAACAGCAACCGGGTCCGTCAGTAGGTAATGCAGTTTCTCAAATCGTGTATGTATGAATTACGATACACTCATTGTTCATGACGAAATATCGAGTGCTTCTAAGGTTTCATCTGTAACGGATCTGTCTACTGGTCTCCGTTATCCTTCAGATTCATTCACACAACTAACTGTTCTGTTATTATAACATGTCATAATATTGTATAACTGTTTTTTATATTGCTGAGCTGTAGATTTCAACATCGGTCTAGAATGGAAACACTTATGAAAAATATTTTGGTGATGTTAATAATTGTTAGGGCGGGGGTGTCAAATTGGTGGCCTGACCGAAACAAAAACAGTAACAAAATTTTAAAAAACAAGCAAAAATTGTCGCATTAAAATGTTTGATTTTACTCGAAAATCCTATTAGAATGAATGAATGAATTGTGGATTATAGACGCTCGACAACAGAGGTCATTAGCGTAATCCTAAATAGATACTTATATCGAAGTCAGGTGAATTGATTTCAACTGAACAATTAAAAAGCGTCTATATATGGACTTAGAAATGGCATGGTCTGTGCGAGGCCTGCACATGATAAATTATTACAGTAATATAGGAAATGGCCCCCGGATCAAATGAGTGTGACACCCCTGTGTTAGGGTAATCTTTCTGGGTTAAAAATATAAATATAGTTTCGTACCAAAATGGTAAAAAATGGAACCCTTATGATGATGAGACTTCGTTATCGCTGTCCTTCCGTCCGTGCATAGTGGTAGATAGGTATAGTACCTTACTAGTAACTAGTAGCTGTCGAGTGACTGTTATTTCTCAACGGTTAGTCGTAGGAAGTTGAAATTTGGCATTCAGGTAAAGTTCACTTTGATCAAGATGAGTTTTATAGGTTATTTTATTAAAATGTACCAAAAAAAGATTAATTGAAATCGACTGCACCCGGGCGAACCGGATCGGGTAGCATAATGATACATAGCCTATAACCTAGAGAATACAGTAAGTATGTATAATGTAAGTATATTATGTATATTCAAAATTTCATTGCAATCCGTTCAGCCGTTTAAGTGTAAAATAAAAACAAATAAACTGACAAACTTTTCACTTTTATGTATGTACAGTGATTTGAATGCATGTGTAGAAAAGATAGCATTCATAGTATAGGCTTAACTCAAACATATTTTTTGACAGAACCGGTATAAGCGCGAGATAACTCGCTCTTTCGCAAAATTATCAAAAGTATATCACGTAAGGATACTCTGGACCAAAATTTTCCAAAATTACTGTGGCGGAATTTACCAAAATGGCATCTTTAAGGTGAAAAAATCGTTTCACTCTAATCGACGTGAGAACCATAAGACAAAATTGCATAATATACAATTTTGGAGAATATAAAATGTCCTACAAAAAAGTTCTCGATGGTGTATATGTGAATGTCACAATTGTCAATAATTTATAGGAAATTATCGTCACATTTTGTCAATACGTCGTATACGTCAGTTTACAAAAAAAATCAAATTTATATTTTAAAGTTAAATTAAAACTTATACCTATTAGAAGTCGTGTCCATCGTGATTATAATAAAATTAAGCAAAATCGCAGGATAGTGGACAAAATAATTTGATTTATTAAATTAAATGTACACACTAAACAAACGCAAATAAAAATATTTTATTTGCGTTTGTTTAGTGTGTACATTTAATTTAATAAATCAAATTATTTTGTCCACTATCCTGCGATTTTGCTTAATTTTATTAAATTAAAACTCTGAAAACAAACATATATGTTTATACACTATTAACTTATATGTATGATCAAGGGTATTTTAAAACCAATAAGCTGTCACATTATGATATAAGGCAAAATAGTTACAGCATCAAGCACAGGTCCACGTTCTACGAACGATGCCCCATGTATAGTGGATTAAAAATTTTTAACAAAGTGTCTAGAGATGTCAGCGGCACTAATTTTAATGATTTTAAGAAGGCATTAAAAAAATATTTGCTGGATTTAAATTTATATAGTCTGGATACATTATTATGATGTGTATTTTTAGATATTGATATTTTTATTTTATGTACCGTATGTTTGATTGACTTTTTGTATCCAATCTTTGGCCATGCAAATAAACTTGTATCTTATCTTATCTTATCTAATCAAAATATCACAGGCAAACAAGCAAGGGGTACATACAATTTTTTTACTGCTAGTAATATTAATTATAGCAGTTTTGTGAAAAGAAAAACCTTCCGTACTTTATTGCCAATTTTTGATCATTGATTATAAATATGTAACTCACAAGGACCTACCTATTTTAACTGTAGCCTCAGTAAATCGCGAACTTGGATAGATAGAAGATAGATAGATAGATCCTTTATTTATTCGAAAAGCCTTTGAGATAAAACGGCATCGGTGAATTCGGGTTCTACTGTTAGAAGTCTCCCACCCAAATTGGCACAAAATATGCTACCAGAAAATAACCTGACTGGAGTAGCTGAGAATAGTTAGTCTGGCAAAGGCATTATCAATATTTATCAACGAATTTTCCATTCCATTGGAACTAATCAATTATGTTTATTGTGGAATCTATTGAGCTATTAAACGATTATAATGGAGAAAGGCGTCTCATAGGTACAATAGTAATTACAGTTACTTCGTGCGCGCGTCAATGTATTGTTTTAAACATCAAGTAATAAAGCCGATTATAATAATGTTTATATTTATTATAATGTTTAAAAAATACATACAGGTTTTGTCTGCAGATATATATTCACCTGACTTTGTTTAAAAAAGAACTCTGTGTCTATTGGGGAAGAAAACGCTGACATAAGGGAGCCATTTCTCATTATTTCTTCTTAACCAAACATCCTGTGGGATGTCTGTAAGTACATTGTACCTTATACTTATCGCAATTGATGGCATTAACAAGCTGTTAGAATAGTAAGGGCTTGTCAGTTTCTTTCACATAAGAAATAATTTATACTTATACCTAATTTTACGCTTCAACGAATAGTTAAGTGTTTTTCAGATTTTAGAGTTTTTTGACGTAGATATATGTTCATAAAAATGCGAATAAAAATTCCATGTCAGCATACCCTATTGAAAATAAAGATGCAGTGGATTACAATGGAATTGTTTTTAAGAACCATTTCAACGTGATATACTTATATTACCTGCATATTATTAGTAATCAGTTCACGTTGATTATTGTGTAGCAACAATCGCGCTCTCCAATCTATCTATTCTACATAATACCAACTGTTGTTTTCTTTCCACACGAGTTTCAATTTGTCCTGCGGGTGATTTTTAAATAACGCGCTCAAATTAATTGCAGTAATATATCAGTTATAATTATTATATAAAGATACATAATTTAAACGTTAAATATTGTTTAATAAAAGTGGATTTATGCGACTATAAAATCGGTTGCACAATTTGTGCCCCAGATGTCGGACGGCTGGAACAACTTTTCATAGTTTAATTTGTCGCGTTTAATTGGTATATTGTATGTATATCAAATTTAGATTGTTTGTTTTATCTCTCATACGTTCCTACAATAACACTCAACTATATAATGTATCTATACTTACCTACTTCAAATCGGTTGCAAAATTATAGAAAAGGTTTTTTTGTTGAAATCTGCATTACAATTAATAGACTACCTATTAAACAATTTTTTTTTTCTATAATAAAAAAATTCCCAGAAGTATATTTTCAATGGAATTTTAAACACAGAATTATGCCGCTACCGAAATGAGGTAGATAAAATTCACCGTGATTGGCTGACTGGTTGTGTTTATAATATTAGTACGATTCCGCCAATACGCTAAATATTAATACATTACTCTACTCGCTTTGCTCGTTCGCTCGAATATTAGATATTAATACACTATACTCGCTCGTTCGCTCTTATTTTATTAATACATTACTCGGGCAAAGCCGGGCCGGCCAATTATCATTATAACCTATGTCCTAAAGCAAGGTATCATCTATCGTCTATCAACCAGTTAAAAAAAATTGAAATCGGTTCAGTAATTTCCGAGATCACTTTTTTCACTCGGGAAAATCCGGACCGATCAATGTTATAATTCAGAAATCTTCACGGGCGTGCGCGCAACAACTCACCAAATTTTCATCGCAATCGGATCAATGACATAGGAACGCATATCGAACGAACACACAAACATTAATTTTTATATATAAGATAAAGCAACAGGTTTCATCAAACCTATATACGTGTGACCGTTCGGTGATCCGAAAGCAAGTGCAAGTAACCATGTTAAAAAGGATCATTCAGAACTGTTTCTTTATAATGATATGAACAAATATAAAACTATTTCTATTATTTTTAAGATATTTTTCGCAGTATCCTCACTCCGTCGAATATCGACGGGTCAGTGTAGTAATTTATGAAATCATGAAATGATAGAACGCGCTATCTTTAGCCTTGGCAAACCTCTAATTACATTAAAAATGCATGGTTCAAAACTTGCGGTTAATGCGGTTACACAAATATTTTTATTGTGATGCGTCTGTAGTTAAGATATGACCTTTATATGATACCGTTTTCAATTACCAAGAAGACGCATCATTGTTAAATAACAATGTTTATTCCAAACCAACGGTCTATGTTCCGATAATGAACATTTAGAATAAATCGATTGATATTTATAACCTTCACGAAGAATAGAGAAAGTTAATTACATCATGACATGACCTTGCAAGGACATAACAAAATCATTGTAATCAACTATGTATAATATTATGAAATACTCCTTAAAATGGGGCTATCCGTATCGTCATATGGGTGGTGGCAGAATTAATTTTAAAGGAATGAATAATAAAAAATGCTTGTGACGTACAAAGCAATCGTGTCACTGCAGACGATTTTTTTTCAACTTCACGCATTTTGAAGGTAAAGATTTAATCATATAATGCAACTCTGTCTCTGATATTTTTTCTTTTCCCTTTCCAGCTATTTTTCATTTTCCTCTTCTTCGTTTCTAATCTGAGGGATGCAATTGCACCTTCTTGCACCCCCCTCGCGACGCCCATGACTATCGTCAAAACACTCTGCCTTCTTTTTTGTGTATTCAAAATTTAAAAATCACGATTTTTATTTTTTATTTGCTGTAGGACAGGGGTTCCCAAAGTCGGGGTCGCGGACTGATTTTTTTGTAGAATTTATAACTCTCGTAGATTATATCATTAAATTCGAATAATAGAAGAAAATACTAAATAAGAACACGAAATCAAATAAAAACGGAGTTAAGAGGCGGGAGGGGGGTCTAACGACTTAAATTTGAATTGTTGCATTATTTACTGAAAAATCTTTTTTATAGACTATTTTGTACATTGTGGGGAAAACATTTTTAAGGGTCGCGAAGGCTTTTGCAATCTTTAATTAGGGTCATGATCAAAAAAGTTTGGGAACCCCTGCTGTAGGATTAAGGCGGATTAAGGGAAAAAGCTTGAAGAATAGCAGTAAGTAGGTACCTTTAGAATTTCATTAATGAGACATAGTGCCCCTATCAAAAGAACAGTATATGTTACGATGCCAAATGCAATGCTATACCCTATGCTTCTTGACAGTCGAGTTTAAAAACGAATATCGCTCCGATTCTTTCCAACCATTAATTACAAAGTAATAGATGCTGAAAATGTCTCACCTTGTAGAGGCAGCATTTTGATTCTGGCTGAACACGACATTACTACACTGCGTCTGCAACAAATACACATAAAAATAAAACTCAAATCACGTTTTTTCAGCAACTACATAATATTTAAAAAAAAAATATATATGAGCACTGTGGTTGGAATAAAAACAAAATAAAATATAGTTACTTCTTACCACAACAGTTTTATTGATGGATGTACATTTCGAAAGCTAAGCTTCCATCTTCAGCGAACACTATACATCATGTATAGTGTTCGCTGAAGATGGAAGCTTAGCTTTCGAAATGTACATCCATCAATAAAACTGTTGTGGTAAGAAGTAACTATATTTTATTTTGTTTTTACATAATATTTGTTTTACAAATCTGATATGCAATTCGCAATGATAATTGTAAATCATGAAATTTGATAAATACATTTTTTTCAATATATCAACACGTAAATATTTTCAAAACTAGCTGCGTTCTTTTTGAGAAAAGTAAAAATACATAATTTTTCAAAAAAGATTATTTCAATGCTGGCGTATAGAAAACCATGCTGTATCGAGTTTTATAAATTTTAATTTGCTAATAATTTATAATTATAATATTACCCTATATACTCATTCCAAAAATATATTTTATTTTCTTAATTGTTATTTGACGAATTATGTGCCACATTGCGGGTTTTAAACGATAAATATGCTAATGTTATGTAATGCCGTAACTCTTGGTAGAGCTTAGGAACTAAGAACTTTAAACTCTTCTAAATAGAATACGCTCGAGAATACGCTAATGACCTCAGTTGTCGAACGTCTATAATAATAATAATAAATCTTTATTTGATTTACCTGCACGAAGTATAAATAGCGTCATAATCATTACATTACAGAATTTCTCCCAACAGGAGTGTTTTTAAGTCATTTTTGAATTTATTTTTATTTGGTTCATGATTCGGATTTATAATAAAATGCCAAATCATTTGAAAGATTTGGCATTTTATTATAAATCCGAATCATGGCATTTCTGACACCCCTATACCTAACTGTCAGTGCCGAGAAATCTGTTTTCAAATTATTTTTGTCACGAGTAGTATATGCATGAGTTCTATGGTTTCTATGAAATAAATCTGGATGATATTTTACAAATTTGCTGCATTCAAAAATATATAAATCATACACAGTGAGAATTGATAATTTAATAAACAATCCACGACAACTAGTGCGGGGTGTCACATTTGCCATGATTCTGATGCACTTTTTTGGTAGTTTAAAAATCTTAACAGTGTGAACTGAACTGCCCCAAAAGATGATACCAAACTGTATTATGGAATGAAAATATGCATAATATACATTAATCAACATTTGATCGTTGACATATTTTTTCAAGATTCGTAATATATACATCGCTTTATTCAATTTAGGCATTATTGCATCTACGTGGGATTTCCAATCCAAGTTTTTATCGATATTAAGGCCAAGGAATCTACAATCTAAATGGAATCTGTAGTCAAAATAAATAAACAGAACGATATATTTAACTGTGTAAAAAGATTGATGCGAATCTACTTTCCAGTAACAATAAGAATTTAAAAGTAAGTAGTACACTATTAATTTTTTGTTAACTAAACCAACATAATATAATAGATAAGTTCACGGCTACGCCCATACGAAAAAAACTCATTATGTAAAAGATCAGAAGAAAAATCCAGCTGAGACTTTCAAACAAACCACATTATTATAATTTTCTATTTAATCTGTGAGAATTTTTTATAACAAGCTACAAAACATATTACAAATTGTTGTTAAACTGTGCATATATGAATAATATATCCATTTATCTATTAAAAAACCAATCAAATACATTTCTGAGTTTCACGGCCTGCGGTTGTTACAAAAAATATAGAGATTAGTTAAAATAAATTGATTGTAATACAAATAAACGATGAGAGCTCAGCGGTTCAGTATTTGCGAAATACATATTAGGTGGTGAGGTACATCTTAAAATTTAAAAAAGAATGCAAACTTGTAATTTTCCTCCACTGCTATGTATATCTCAAAAATCATGAAATCATTATAATTAACTAGCTTTCTTTAACCATTACACATACATAAATCGACCTGGACCCAGTTATTCCAGCCATTTTTGTGGTGGAATAGCATGCGTCCAATTCGTTAATCGAGTTTTACTTTAGGAGATCCGGATACAACAAGGCTAAATAATAACAATATTTATTTGCCAAATAAGGCACAATTATTGTTGAAAGCATGTATAGAACTCTATATTTATAAATTCTATACTCCATGACTGGTTGATCATTACAGAATTTAGCAAAACAAACTGTTTTAAGAAAATTAAAATCTAATGTATAATTATTGTAAATCTGTGATATATTTTGGCAGGTATTAGGTGCCAACTAGTTCAATGCTCCGAACGCCCATGTGATATTTAGTGTGAATAGGTTTTATAATTTCCTTATGAGGTACGCGGTAAACAAAATTAAGACTATTTAAAAGCTATGAAATCATCAAGAAAATATTATTGTTATTGTAATTCACATATAAATACACTGTATTTGGTCTATAGTGCCTGAGAATTATTAGTGTATTTGCCATAATATGGCACATACACTATTGGCGTCGGTCGGATGGCGGGACCTAGGGGTCGGACCAAAATTTCTCGACGTTTCATAGCCTCCTGAACAATTTGGCACCATTTTTAAAAATGTTTATATATATATATATATAAATGTGTGTGTGTGTGTGTATACGATAACTCTCGACAGACTTAATCGATTGAAACGAAATTTGGTACACACATTGGAACCCATCACCGCACGAAGCTTATTTAAAATGGGCCCGATCGGACCATTTTCAGGGTTGTATTTAGGGGCTCCAAAAAGTTTTTGGGCCCAAAAATTCCGAAAAATTTGTCAGAATCGTTTCAAAATTGAAATTTAACTCTTTAGTAATGATTAAAATGTGCTGCTAAAATTTTAATAAAATCGGCCCAACAGGACCGGACTTACAAATTTTATGAAAACACTAGTTTGTTGACACGGATTTACTTATTGAAGGGTGTGTTTAATTTCGTACAGAGGTTGCATTGATAATATTATTGAAATTAAGAAAAAAAATATAATTTTAAGGGATGTATTAAGGGGTTAAATTTTTTATTTTGTCTAAAAACAAACTTAAGTTTACATAATAAAGCCACAAGCCCCGCATTAGCAAATACACTATATTGTCGGCAGGGTTTGGCACTGCGACCCGAGTTTTTTTTATATAATTATGATTGATAAATTCCGCAGAATTAATAAATCGATATTTTGTATAAGTATGAAAATTGTTAAATGTATCACCTGCCCCTTCTTCGAGTGTACCTGTACCGTATGACCCTGCACCAGCTTATGGCAGTCCCAGCTGTAGCTATTGCCAGAGCATTATTGCACGGGTTTCCCTAGTTTGTTTCAATTGCATATCCACACGCAACTGCAGTTTGGCAGTGTAAACAAACGCACACCTTTTATGCCGATATGGTCTGATAACTGGCAGGTATTATTTATGCACTCTACCCGGCTGCTATCTGATAATATTGCACTGCTCGAGTACTCGCACAAATACGTACCTAAAGTGTAATTAGTAACACTTTCGTCTTTTGCATATTACACTCTCAGTCCTCGAAAGACTATGCAATTATGCTATACCTATGTATAGTACAGTATAACTCGAACCATGTACAAAAATATAAATGCTTTGTTGTCTACACCACTGGTTCTCAAAATGTGAGCCACAATAATTTTTAATAATTTAGGCTCATAATTATAAATAAAAAAAAAATAATTTAAAAAATCAAAAAACCCGACTGCGTAAATGAAAAGAAAAAAACAAGCACTTAGATGTCCGGTGGTCTAGAATTCTATAATATATTATTGAATGAATACTATTGAAGAAAATAAAATATATTCTAACAGTTAAGTGCTTGTTTTTTTCTTTTCAGTTACGCAGTCGGGTTTTTTGATTTTTTAAATTATTTTTTTTTTATTTTATACTTTTTAGTTATGAGTACCTAGCTAGCTATTTACCAGACTGGATTTCCTATCAGCATCAGTACTACATCACAATTGCACTGGAATTTAAGTTTAAATTATGTGATTTTTTTTCAAATGTTTTTAATTAAAAATAAATTGATATAGATCCTAAACGGTCAGTCGAATCGAAAAATGTTGAGGGAAAACTAAAAATGATTTTTAAATACCTATTCAACGATACCCCACTTGACATAGTTTGTTGACTTTAATTTTTTTCATTTTCACAATATGGCGTCCTGTAGTCGCCATATTGAATTTTCACTAACGTCATGTCTTTAGTGACACTCGCCGGACTAAAGAGAATCGATTGACGTGTGAATCATAAAAATCGGCCCAGGCGTTTGGTCTGTATAGTGCTTCAAAGGAACATACATACATACATAGGCTGATAAACACATTACCACTCCTTTGCGTCGTGCAGTCGGGGAAAAAGTGAGTCGTGAACTCTATGATAGTTTATTAGTCACGCCCTACGCTTTTATAATTATAAACAAGTTATTAAAAATTATTTTTTCCTTTTTAGTGCATTTAAATAAAAGCTTGTCTCTAAAAAGTTTTTTTTACTAATATTTATTTTGTCCATTTTAGTCTTTCAAAATTTTACCCCTCTTTCACCCCCGTAGGGGTTGAATTTCGAAAAATCCTTTCTTAGTGGATTGCTTACATCAAAAAAGGAACCAACTGACCTTTCAAGATTCTAACTTCAGCTATTAGGCCTGGGGCGTTGATTAGTCAAAAAAATCCTACATCCCCGTTTGAACCCCTTAGGGGTTGTGAATTTATTTCTAAAAACGATTTACTCATGTATTGTCATCGGGAATACATATATGTACAAAATTTCAAATCGATCGGATACGTGAAAGTCGTTCAAAATTGACTTGCAAGATTTGACCTAAACAAACAAACACACAAACAAACAAACACACAAACAAACAAACTAACATGCATTGCAAGTTAAATAAAAACTTGTAAAAAATCAATCATTTTTGGACAAAATATTCGTTGCGCTTTCATTTAATTAAAGGCTTTCAAATAATATTAATTTACTTAACAAAGTGAATATTTATAATTCAACTAGATTCGTATTTTTTGTAATAAACATGACCTCATAAATATATTATTATGAATAGGTTGGCCCAGTTCAACAATTTTCGACAGTAAATTTAACAATCAAAAGCACTGTCAAAATATTATTGGACTACCTACACAACTCTAACTAGTATCTATGTAAAACTTTGTATGTGTAAATGCGATCTGTTTTCATTACTTTCAAAAGAATCTCTTCAATTTTCACCTTTATTGTATTGTCTGTATTGTATGCACGACCTGTCGAACTTGCACTTAATTATTTACAATAGTATGGTGTCGAACTCTATTAACATCAAAATCAGTGAAGTAGATCATCATTTTGTCGCACCTTGCAATCGTTAAGTAAAAAAGTGATTTAAAACGCTATTTTCTATTTTTTCATTAGGTAAATCAATAGTAAAAAAGCTTGAAAAAAGCAGGTCCATAATATCAGTACCTATAATATTATCATCGAAACTGCATAAGACTGTAAATTTTTAAGTCAATTGAACAAGTGGAACTGGGTCAAAAATGCGTTAGATACAAGATTTCACCCCTTCAGAAAAGTGAGGATACATGAAAGCTTATAAAACTCAGTCACATACTATCCGTATAATAGCTATACCTGGAAAGAACGAGTAGCTTCCGAACTCACTATCAAGGACCTCAAAGAACTAATAATATGAAATCCAAATGCATCAAAGCTTTAAATTCAAGCCAGCATTCCTATTGCCATTTCTAAGAAAAAAATTTATCGTGTGTACGATACAGTTTCCTACAAGTCATAGAGTTTAGGATATCAACTACAAAATAAAGAAATATTATGATTGCTTTTGGAAAAAAAACAAACAGGATTAATCGTATTATGTCATTTGTTTTAATAAACTGTGCTGAGACGTGATGGAATTCAGACTTTCATAAAACACGTTTAAAAAAATAAAAATAATAAAAAGAAACCGCAGTATAAGATAAACCGATATAATTTGTTGAAAAAAGTAATGTTGATAATATTGCGAAATAATTAGTCAGTTCTATGAAGAGTATCAACTTTTTGTTGTTAAATCCGCCAACTGTTAAGGTTATTTGGGCCTGGCGGTAAAGAAATTTGGAAGATACGTTCATAGACAGCTCAAAGTAAAAAAAACTATCTCGACATTTGTCTGAAATGATTGACAAAAAGTATTTAAAAAACCTCAACCAAGAAAAGCGAAGTTAGAATCTGTGGGGTTAAAACTTGAAATTCATTTAGCGTCTTACATCTTAAACCACGCTCAAGGTTGTGTTTTTAACTGACTTCTAAAAACAGTTTCCCCTATATTTATTTCATTACGTCTTTCCGGACATAACTTTAAAATAACTGAACCGATTGTAACTGAGACCTTTGGATTATATTCAGCATCTCTCTAGGTAATGGCCATAACCTCTATTTTCTGATTTCGTTTTTTAAGTCAACTCAATTTTTTTTTACCACCACGCGGTGCAAAAAGAGGAGTGTTATAAGTTTGAAGCCTTTGTCTGTCTATTTGTCTGTGACATCGTAGCTCCAAAACGGATGAACCGATTTCGATGCAGTTTTTTTTTAATTGAAAGGTCAAAAAATGTAGGTCAATTTAGAAATAGAGTAGAAATGTAGCTTAATTAAGAGCATGGATTTTGAAGTGATGGGTGAATAATGTCTAAATGTTGAAGGTATAATTTCGAAACATTTTGATATTGCTATATGGATTTATTTTTATTTGTTAAGCAATAAGCTGCTGTATTATTGTTGGATTTTGTATAATATATATTAGTCGTAGGCTACTAGTAAATAAATAAATAAATAAATAAAGCTGGTAGTTGTGACATGGTTCCTATAGCCATGTTTGATGGAAATTAATTCAGTCGTTTACAAGATCTTCATAGCTCCAGTTTGTATAGAAATCTCGGCCACTATTACAGCTAGAAACTTCACGTTTGAGCTCAAATATTCAGTTTTTGATTAGTTAGTTTAAAAAGTATAAAATAAAAATTAAATAAAAAATTTAAAAAAAAAGACCAAAATAGCAAACCTTTAAAAAGTAATAAATAATTAATTTCTTCTATATCTGGCCCAACCGTTGGACCATTGGTATTTTTGTCATTTTACAGTGGTCCCCGACGCATTATTATGAATAAAATATTTCATTCAAACGAAGAAATAGTCAGTGCGTCGGGCCAGAGATAGTAGGAATTGATTGTTTATTACCTTTTAAAAGATTTGCTGTTTTAAATTTTTAATTTATTTTCCACGTTCTATTTTACCAAAGAACAAAGTTCGGTACTAAACCACCTAATCAATACGTGATCTCATCAACACACGAATTCCATGCTTGTTCATTCACTTTCAGGTGTGATTATAAAGATTCGTTTTAAACTAAACCGTGTAAATTGAAAACACCTTTTTTGTGTGGGATTTCTCAAACCCGTCCCATCAATGTTCAACACATATCATGGCGATAGACGTCTTTCTTGCACAACAGTAATCTGTATCTGTCGTTGGCAGTGGTGTAGCAAAGAATACAAAACAAATTTAAATAATCATTAAATACGTAAAATGCTTCTTTCAGAATTCATTTTAAAACAAGCCGTGAGGTGGGTCGTTTATTAGGACTAAAGTGCGACCCTTGAGGTCCACACGACGAACTTCCCAGTTCGATAAATATTTAATAATAATAATTAAATTAGATATTACACAGAAAAGTAATCATTTTAATCATTAAAACATAAATTATTATTTATTTTTAACAATAATTAAAAAAAAAAAAAAAACGGCTGAACCGATTTTTATAAAATTTATGTCGGATTAAAACGACGTTAACACGCCTCGATTGACACCCTTACGAAGTCGATATAATTTTTTATTCGCGAGATATTGTATAAAATCTACTTTTTTGGAGGTTATTTGGTTAAGAAAAAAGAACGGCTGAACCGATTTTGAAAAAATTTCTTTCAGATCATATTACGCGTCGATTGGCACCTCAACGTAGTCGATATCATTTTTCATTCTCGAGATTTCGTCTTAGAAAGAAATGGACACATACGTACGTACGTACGTACGTACGTACACACACACACACACACACATACACACACACAGACATCTTTCTAAAAGTAGTGTAAAAATAGTGTAGTGACCTTGAAATATAAAAATTTTTTTTCCTTTTTGATTTCGATTTTCGGACCCATTACAATAACTTCCAATGGGAAGTTAAAAACTCGGGTCGCAGTGCCAAAACCCTGCCGACAATATAGTGTATTTGCTAATACTGGCATTGTGGGTTTATTATGTGAACTTAAGTTTGTTTTTGAACAAAATAAAAAATTTAACCCCTTAATACATCCCTTAAAATAATATTTTTTTTCCTAATTTCAATATTTTTATCAATGCAACCTCTGTACCAAATTAAATACACCCTTCAGTAAGTAAAGCACTATCCGCAAACTAGTGTTTTCATAAAATTTGTAAGTCCGGTCCTGTCGGGCCGATTTTATTAAAATTTTAGCAGAACATTTTAATCGTTACTAAAGGGTTAAATTTCAATTTTGAAACGATTCTGACAATTTTTTCGGTATTTTTGGGCCCAAAAACTTTTTGGAACCCTTAAATACAACCCTGAAAATGGTCCGATCGGGCCCATTTTAAATAGGCTTCGTGCGGTGATGGGTTCCAATGTGTGCACCAAATTTCGTTTAAATCGATTAAGTCTGTCGAGAGTTATCGTGTACACACACACACACACACATATATATATATATATATACATACATATATATATAAACATTTTTAAAAATGGTGGCAAACTGTTCAGGGGGGTATGAAACGTCGAGAAATTTTGGTCCGACCTCTAGGTCCCGCCATCCGACCGACGCCAATAGTGTATGTGCCATATTCTATGGCAAATACACTAAAAAACCGGACAAGTACTAGTTAGATTTGCGCACCGCACCGAGCATTCCGTACCATCAACGCTATTATTATTTGCGTCTTTGAATTTTGAAAACTATATCTGTTGGAAACATCGTAATAGTTTTCCTGTATATAAGTATACCTCATAACTATTTTTTTTTTTAATTTTAGCTGCACTGGTTTTGGAAATACACGGAGGAGAATCAGTTTTCGAGATGCGTTCTCAGAAAAATCTCGAAAACTACGTAACATAAATTTCTGAAAAAATAGTTTTGAGTTTGTTAAGAAAAGTTCTTTCAAATGATATACCCCACATGACTAAATACAAAGATATTTTTTCAGGGGGCGTCAAACTTTCATCACTTAAGGCATAGCGTTTCACAAACTATGTTCCGCGGAATTGTAATTGTATTTTAAAGACCACCAACAGCTAAGGTTATTTGGGCCTAGCACCAATTCATATTTTCAATTCATTATTATTTTTTTTTTTTAATAATAAATTGAAAACCTAATTGACACTTTTACCAGCTGTCGGGCTAGAACCCGAGAACTGGGGACTTGTAATAGAGGAACCATAGCAACGCCATGTAAACAACAGCGCCGCTACACTCTCGGCTATTCTCAAGCCCTTATGTTCCGCGGAACACTGCCGTGTTCAGTCATAGGAAAAGTTTGGGAAACGCTAAATTATTGTAATTTAAGACTAAACTGCAAAAATCCATATTCGTCTGTCCTTACATTATAATATTGTTTTTCAATAATTACATTTCCCTATATAAAATTAAAAGACGTGTCAAACCACAACTGTTTCAATAAATACGATGATACTATTACAATCCGTATTATTATCCCCCTATATTATTAAACGAGTAAATCTTGTATATATGTTTCTATGTTTCTATGTATCTATGTACCTATATAAATATTTTCTCGAAAACGGCTCTAACGATTTTGATCAAATTTACCGAAAAGGGGTTTCGGGGGGCAAAAAATCGATTTAGCTAGGTCTCATCCCTGGAAAAATTCGTTTTCCTATCGATTTTATCATTTTTAAAAACGGTTTTTTGACCTGTCAAAACATTGTAATATCGTGAGTAGGCTTTGGAGAAAACAAACTACTTTCATTATTTATATGTCAAAATTATCTGACAGAATTTTTAACTTATTAAAACAATCCGTGAACTATTTGTATAGTAAAAAATAACATAAATAAAAACTAAACATAATTATGTAAGTAGTTTTAACTAATATTTAAATAAATAGGTACCTAAGTATGTTATTTTTATATTACCTATATAAAATATGTATATTATGTACGTTAAATATAGTATGACGTATAATCTTACCTAGACTTTTTTTTCTCAAAAACGAATAACGATTTTGATGAAATTTACAGAATGGGGATTTTTCGGGGCGAGAAATCGATCTAGGTAGAAATCTTGGTCCCAGAGGGGAGCAATTAAAAAAATTCGACTGATGACCAGTCCTATACTTCCCACCTAGTAAATATTTGCAAAAAATAAACACTCTTTTTTTTATTCTTTGACTAGGCCCAAATAACCTTAGCTGTTGGTGGTCTTTAAAACACAATTTAATTTTTATTCTTTGAAAAAAGCATGGCCCTCTTTTTTGTTTGGTGATCTATTGATGGCTAGCTTAATATAGCAAAAATCATGGTTACCTTGATTTACGTACAATTTTTATTTTTTTTAGTAAAATATTTTTTTTCTCGAAAACTATACATTTTAGAGAAAAAAAATATTTACATTTTTTTCATATTATAACATCTAGAATTCATTTATATTTTTTTTTACCTATGTTAATACGTGACATTGAGGACGTTTTTTTGAATATCTCAGGATCCACTGAACCGATTTGACTCAAAATCTAATCAGATCTAAGTTAAAGGCTGATAAACACAATAGAACAATCGGCATGCCCGTATGTTGTTCCGTTCTTAAGATATCGAAGGCGAAAAATTGACCACATACACACACACACACATACACACATACACACATACACACATACACACACACATACAGACATCAGTCAGAAAATGATCTTAAACGATTGCTAGGGTCTCAAAACGTGAAAATCTGTTAAAATCTCGAAATATTGTTTTCGGACTGAATCCATTACTTCCCTACCATAGTAGAGGTGGGAAGTAAAAAGGGTTTTTTATTTATAACTCGATCAATTGTCAGATCGATTCGAAGCCTATTTCTACATAGATTTTGTATAATATAACACAAGGGTTAAAACTGTAAATGAACACTAATATAAGAAGTGTCTTGCACAATATGTAAACAATGACAAACAGGCGGCCCGAAGGGCCGCACTTCTGGCACCGCGAGTCTGTGTAAAAACACATCGATTTTTGAAAACTATTGTTAAGATACATACAAAAAAGTTTTGTTTAAAAATTTGCACGGCGGCCCGAAGGGCCGCACTTCTAGCGACGCAGGCATGCAGTATATCAAAACACATCGATTTTTAAAAAATATGGTGAAGATGCATGCAAAAATGTTTTGCGCTGCAGGTTTATAGTCTGACGTTTGTTATTAAAAGATATAATATGAATTCTATTTCTTCGAAAATCGATTTTTGTGAGTTTTTCAGTAGGTACCTTCTATGCAAAAAAAATATTTGAAATTTACTGGAAGTTGCTAAGATGACATCACAGAGAAAAAGTACTTCGATAAAGTTGATATTTGGCTTCAATGTTTAAAAACGGATTATTGAAACGGCAACGGGCAAGCAGAATTTCATCTGATTCGAACATTTTTACAAGATATTCAATCTATGAAAATCGGTTTTTGCGAGTTCTTCAGTCAACAAAACAATAACGGCGGTAGATTTGAAAATGGCGACCTAAGTAATATTTACAGGAAAAAATGCTTGATTCAAGTTGATACTTAGTTTTTACGCTTAAAAATACACATAGGTATTTAAAATATTTAACAGAAACAATTATTTAAATTATGTTTCAGAAATAAATTCGTTTCGGAATAATATTCTGAGAAAATAATATCTCACAGCATACAAGTACTATTTTTTTGAACTCATCCGAGCAAAGCTCGGCACCCAGATATTTATATTATTAAACGAGCAAATCTTGTATATATGTACCTATATAAATATTTTCTCGAAAACGGCCCTAACGATTTGGATGAAATTTACTAAAAATGGGGTTTTGGGAGGCAAAAAATCGATCTAGCTAGGTCTCATCCCTGGAAAAATTCGTTTTCTTATCGATTTTATCATTTTAAAAAACAGTTTTTTAACGTTATAAAACAGTGTCGTATGGTGAGTAGGCTTTGGAAAAAACAAACTATTTTCATTATTTATGTCAAATTACTCTGACAGTCAATCTTTAACTTATTAAAATAATCAGTAATTATTTGAAAATATGTAGGTACATACGTTATGTAGTATGACGTATAATAATATTATCTACTTATAGGTATGTAATTTTTTTTCTTAAAAACGACTAACGATTTTGATGAAATGGGAACTTTAAGTACTATTTTTTTTTAACTCATCCGAGCAAAGCTCGGTCATCCAGATATTGTCCTCTTAAAAGAGGCCTGCACTTCAAGTTGCCGTTAAAACCTTTCGAGGCGCTGTCCTCGTTAAAAATGTAATATTATTTTTAACAATTTAATTTTATTCAATATTGTGAGTAGTTCGACTACTATAAGATGATCAGACGTCCTCCTTTGAGGAAGACAATCCTCCTTTGGTGAGATTTGTCCTCCTCAGTGATAGTGTCCTATGTCCTCCTTTCCAGTGATAGTGTTCACCTTTCGAATTATAACGTCATAACGACCCCATTTGTCCTACTTTTTAACGATTTCAACAAATGTTTTTGTGGTTCTGTACTATGGGTAGACAATCTCACAACCGGTAGAGTAGTCACAGCATTATTTAATGATTTAATGTTAGATGGCGCCACTCCTGTGTGTTTCACTCTTAGATTATAAGGTCTAATGTTTCACTTTCGACAAAAGTAGTTTTTTTTGTGTCCAGTTGGTGTCCTCCTGAGCAATTTTAAAATTCTGGTCACCTTAACTACCAACGTATAGAGGACTCTGAACTAACAATAAGCCAATGCACATCTGACGTCACCCCCCGCTTATACTTTACCGCATCGACTTTACAACATCGATGCTTGAAACACAATCGATCACAAAACCTTCGAAAAACACGAACTGAACACGACATTCAAAACTGACATTTATACCGATGTAAAACAAAAGTAAGTAGCGCCCTCTCTTACACAATAGCTACACTTTTTTAGTCATTAATAGCAGTCACAGTTACAATATCTGTCATGATTGACTTATTATGCAACTTTCTGCTGTTATTATTAACAATTTCGTCTTGAACTTCAGCATACCCATTTGCTGTCTTCCAATTTAGTTATTAAATGCCTCAGAATGCCTCTTCATTGAAAAAAATATGTTAAGTTCAATCTCAATCCCTACATTTATTAATTTCAATACATGAACCCAAAAATGTTTTATACCTACCAAGAATATTATCTATAGAATCTTATAGATCACATAAAATGATTGTATTTTCAGTATGAAAGTTGCAAAGCTGTGAGAGAGATTGGGTTAAATTACATATGGTGGCGCCATCTTTTGAAACGAGTGAAGTGCAGGGCTCTTTTAAAATAAACTATTAAGTTTATGCTCTTGACGATGGAAGGTATTCCGAAACGTACGTTGAGTACCTGCAATTAAATAAGTTGTAGAACTTATCCAAATATTTGTGTCATCATATTATATTGATTTAATCATGTTCTACCAAGTGCCAGGCGAATAATCACTTCAATTAGATTTTGTTTCTGATTAGATATGTCATTTCTGATGTGGCCGCAAGCTCTAGTTTATTAAACAGCAATGCAGTGAATATTGTAGTGATTAAAATATTTACAACAGAGAAGTAATTTGTTTGTATTTATAGATGCCAGGAAATCCTCCAAAGAAGTTATGCAAATACATCGTAACTTTTAATTATTAAATACGCAATTTCATTTTTCTATAATCGTTAACAGTATATTAATACATCCGTGCCATAGGGGCTTTTTCTATGTCAGCGTTTCTCAATATACGGTTCGAATTTTATTTTTAAACGACAAAATTAATTATATTTGTTTTTCAAATTACAACTTATATTTGACATTAATTGCGCCATTATATTTTGCGATCATTGCTTTATCCATTAATTATCAGAAGTAATATACATGAATCTCTTAAAGAGTGTTGGAACCTTTGGTGTGAAGACACTGAAATTAAATATTAAAAGTAACCATAAAACACCAAACCACTTAACAATTTCTTCTCGACGTACGTTCCGCTAACCATGTTAGTATCGTCAGAAGATGATTAAATCTAAAGACCAAAGACCTACGATATATATAACGTCACAGTTCAGTGAATCCTAGTCTAATAAAAAATAAAGTAGGTTTGAATTGGACATGAATCGTTCATGCTATTTTTACATTTATGAATGACTGTCAAAGACGCTTTGAGAGTCTGGAAATGCATAAGTGTAAATGCTATATTATATAGGCAAAATTAATAGATGCACGATTAGTAGGTGGTCATTTTATGGTATACATTCATAAAAGTTTGAGGACCATCATAAAAAACTATAGATAATGTGCAAACGACGAGATTACTGGTTTCAAAGTACAGAAATAGATCTTGGCTTGCATTTGCGGATTTAGCAGAGTGACAAAAAAGCACGTGCCCTCTCCAAATCGGGAATCAAAACAACATGTTAAAATAATTTCCTGCAAATCCTGGTGATTCTATACTAGTATGAAAAAATAATACCGAAGTTACACATAGCGCTAAGACAAGCTAGACAGCCATCCGAAATTGTGTGCCTATCACAAGTCACAACTCTATCCACAAATTAAATAGGTATTTTGTCTTTTTTGAAAAAAAATCTATAGGTACAGGTAGGTACTAATATACAGAGGAAAAGTTAGTATGTTTGTTTGTCGCGGGTTATCTCAGGAACTACTGAAGTTATTTGAAAAATTCTTTCTCTGTTTAAAAGCCTACTTTTTGCCGAGTGATAGGCTGTAAATTCTAAAGCAAGTTGGAGATCCCGCACTCAATTTCTGAGCTAAATTGGTGGACGCTAGCCTATCCATAAGAGATACAGTGTTAAAGCGAAGCCATGCCAGAAAGCTATATTTTATTTTATTAGTGTATTTGCCATAATATGGCACATACACTATTGGCGTCGGTCGGATGGCGGGACCTAGGGGTCGGACCAAAATTTCTCGACGTTTCATAGCCTCCTAAACACTTTGGCACCATTTTTGAAAATGTTTATATATATATGTATGTATATATATATTTATATTATATTGGGCTAATTTTAGTCGTAATCAGGGGGGCAGTTGGCCCTTTGACACATCCAGTAGATAGCGGTACAATTTTAACATCAAAGCATTTTATGTTGACATCATTACTTCGGGACCCCACTGTATTGATATGATGACGTCAAGGCAGACTGCCCAGCGGATGCGATCTGAAAAGGCTCGCTTGCAACATGTATTGCGAGATATCATCTCTATAAGTGCGGTAGATAAGAGTATTTTTTCTGATGTATGGAAGAGAGAACGCTGACGTTATGCGACGCTCTGAACATGAAAAGTTTCGTACAAGTCAGTCGGACTGAGATCACAGCTCTAGTCAGACGGTTGGCGATTTGACGGCTGAAAAAAATTGAATTTTAAGAGAGATTGATAACAACGCTTGATAACAACAGTTAGATCGAAGCTGTAGTGTTCTAGTTTTTTAATTCTGGATGTAGGATTTTTTTGTCTACATACCCCGCTAATTCCCGATTTTCCTGAGTTATCGATTTCCCGATAATATTTATATTTTCCGTTTTCCGATTGTTGAACCATTGTTTCCGTATAAAAGTTACCTTACCGTGTTGTCGAATAACAAAAAAAAAAAATATATGTTTCTGGATTAGGCGTTGTTCAGCAGTACAGTTTTCGTTGGAATTTAGTGTCGATGATCAGCTGGAAGCCTGGAATAAAGGATTAATTATTCCAGAAAATTTTAACGTTTTGTATCCCGAAGGACTTGGTGGTTAATTAGAACAATACCGTATAGCGTGAACGTTCTGGTGGAATGTATTAAGTCATTCAGTCATCCCTAAGGAACATTCCTGGAAAATCAAAGTTTCCGTTTGATTAGAGTTTTTTTAATCTAATTAAATTATTACGCCGACGTTCTACTGTGTAACGCTGCCTGAATTATGAATGCAACACCTAAAGTTTTTTTCAGGTAACCATAAACATTTGCCCCAAGGAGGTACTAAGCACTGAAAGTCTAACGTTGATTTGTATATGTTCCCGCCATAGTTTTAACGATTTTGTTGCCGACTTTTCTGAGGTTTCGGCTAGACTATCGACCTGATTTTTTGATTATTGCCGAATTGAAGGTCCCGACTGACGTCATAAACAGGTCCCGACTTATTGGAATATGCCGTCCCTATTATAAGTCCCGACTGACGTTTTAGAGATTCCGCAACATTTTTGAACTGTCTTGATTACGCTTGGTCAAACCTTTTAAAACATTCGCTGTGCCGTCTCGATACGGTTTTGTGTGTAGGATTACATTATCTTTGTTGTTCATGTTTTGTGTTAATCTAAGTGGTTATTTTGTTATGGTTGTATTTGTTGTGTTGGGTTTTCAGCCTTAGCTTATTTTTTTGTTTGTTTCGTCCCGCTGGAGTTGAGAGTGCCCAGTTCTGGCCTGGGAGCACTCATTAGGATTGTGGTTCCGGACCTTGGTTCGGAGTGGTATTTCCTCTCTCGATTGGCTACTGACATTCTCTGCTCCAAACTATACCTTGACTGAGTGGTCGACTCTGGATCTCAGTTTGGACTGCCTGAGTTGACGTCGTGTGTCCATTAAAGTCCTGGCGCCCATTGATCTTTCGGTCGGTTTTTTTTCCAGGGCACATTCGATTATTTTCTATCAAGGGTCTCCTTACAGTCAAGAGGTTTATAATTTATTTAAACTAAGCGTGTTATTTTTGTTTTTTCTGGCCCAGTAGGGTGTGGTGATTGTGTCTTGTCCTTTGTGACGAGTGGTAGGTGGTTGGGTTTTTATTTGCTCTTTATGGGCTTTTCTTGTAAACAAGAATTGGGTGGCTACGTCGAAGAATTGTGATTTTCTAATCCAATTGTAGATAATTCTTTCGTGTCGACCCAGACTCGCGCCGAACTGATGCTAGCCGCGTGAACGATTAAGTTCGAAAAAAAAACTGTTATAATATATATATATATATATATATATATATATATATATATATATATATATATATATATTTATATATACAGTGTGTCCACAGACTCATCCTCAACATGGGGATCTCCGTTGTTATGGGAGATAGAGATTTGGTTAAATGAGACAAAATGTGCAGAATCTCCAGTACTACTACCCTGCGTAGTCAAACTTTCCATATTTTGCTTGGTTCGCGACCGACAGTTGAAAAACGAGATTTACTCATTTTCGTTTTTTGTTTATAACTCGCTTATTAAGTCAGTTAGAAAAAAAATATTTTCACTTTCTTAAGGCCCTTTTTTATGAAGATTTCAAATCTCTTTTCATATTTTTATTTACTTTTATAGTTTTAGAGATACTTGTATTAACTTTGTTTTTTTAAATACACGTCAAAGATGGCCATGACACCATTCGAAAGAGATTTTTTTTCTCTTTAATTTGATATCAGGGTTGATGGATTTATTTTCAAAAATAACAGAGTTATACGTAAAACACTGATTTTTAATAGTAGGCTATGCTAAATTAATTGATAAAACAATAGAAGGCTTAGCAAACAGTTGAAATTCGTGTTGGCTTAGTAAACGGCTGTTTTGTTTTAGCTGTCAAAGTGTAGTTTGTTGCTAATTTGTCAGTTTACTAAGTGATTTATTAAATTTACTTTTGTTATCAAGGAACCATTTTGTAACAATGAAAAATTTGATATGTTATCTTGTTACATTCTAAGTCACAAAAATTTGACCAGAGTTGCAGAAATTTACTTCGATCAGTATCCAGAACGAAGACAAACTCATTCGTCTATTTACAGAAACTTATGAGTAAATTTAATAAACTATGGATCATTTAAAAAGCCGTTTACTAAGTCAACGCGAATAAGTGAAGAAGTCAAAACTACTATTTTACGATCAATTGTTGAAAATCGATTATTTTTCATTGTTACAAAATGGTTCCATGATAACAAAAGTAAATTTAATAAATCACTTAGTAAACTGACAAATTAGCAACAAACTACACTTTGACAGCTAAAACAAAACAGCCGTTTACTAAGCCAACACGAATTTCAACTGTTTGCTAAGCCTTCTATTGTTTTATCAATTAATTTAGCATAGCCTACTATTAAAAATCAGTGTTTTACGTATAACTCTGTTATTTTTGAAAATAAATCCATCGACCCTGATATCAAATTAAAGAGAAAAAAAATCTCTTTCGAATGGTGTCATGGCCATCTTTGACGTGTATTTAAAAAAACAAAGTTAATACAAGTATCTCTAAAAATATAAAAGTAAATAAAAATATGAAAAGAGATTTAAAATCTTCATAAAAAAGGGCCTTAAGAAAGTGAAAATATTTTTTTTCTAACTTACTTAATAAGCGAGTTATAAACCAAAAACGAAAATGGGTAAATCTCGTTTTTCAACTGTCGGTCGCGAACCAAGCAAAATATGGAAAGTTTGACTACGCAGGGTAGTAGTACTGGAGATTCTGCACATTTTGTCTCATTTAACCAAATCTCTATCTCCCATAACAACGGAGATCCCCATGTTGAGGATGAGTTTGTGGACACACTGTATATATGTGTGTACACGATAACTCTCGACAGACTTAATCGATTGAAACGAAATTTGGTACACACATTGGAACCCATCACCGCAAGAAGCCTATTTAAAATGGGCCCGATCGGACCATTTTCAGGGTTGTATTTAGGAGTTCCAAAAAGTTTTTGGGCCCAAAAATACCGAAAAATTTGTCAGAATCGTTTCAAAATTGAAATTTAACTCTTTAGTAAAGATTAAAATGTGGTGCTAAAATTTTAATAAAATCGGCCCGACAGGACCGGACTTTCAAATTTTATGAAAACACTAGTTTGTTGATACGGATTTACTTATCGAAGGGTGTATTTAATTGGGTGTACTGATAAAATCCATGTCTAATATAGAAACTTAGAAAAATTGAATTATTTTAAGGGATGTATTAAGGGGTTAAATTTTTTATTTTGTCAAAAAACAAACTTAAGTTCACATAATAATGCCACAGTGCCTGTATTAGCAAATACACTAATTGTCGGCAGGGTTTGGCACTGCGACCCGAGTTTTTTTCATTTATTGTAAATAATTATAGACGCGTCGACAACTTAGGTCATTAGCGTCTTTATTACATTAAATAACAACTCACTTAAAACTAAATGACATCATAAAACATCCATGAGCGGAGGCGGGATTCGAACCCACGACAGTCTGATCCAGAGGCCGCGACGCTAACCACTGGACCACACTGTCCTCCAGAAAGCTATAGTTATCACGCGAACATCACATGCTTGGCTATAGAATGCACAAAGCATCTGATTGGTTGTTCTGCTACAGTGTTCAGTTTCAAGCGACGAAACAGATGCTGATCACGTAGTTTTTTTGGTATATCGATTTATGGGATACTTAATATTTTTGAGTTAAGGTGCCAAAAAATAAAACAACCTGAAAAGTGAATGCACACGGCGCTGCTGCCATATGAAATACTGTAATCGATTAAAATCTTCGATCTCTATCATTTGCATACAACTCAGTGTTAACTACAAGTAATACCATCTCTGTCCATTTATAGGCCTGTTTATGATGATAAACAAGAGAATATATTAACATTTAAACATTTTGATCTCTTTCGTATCACATTAATAAATGAAATGACTTAATAAATAAGCCGTGGCATCCGCTGGGAGCGTCTTACTTTTGAGTAAGAGCGAAATTCGTTCCACTGGGTCACCGTCTACAAGCACATTAACAGGTTTACCATACGATTACTACAGCTGAGACCGTGAAGCGATTGTTCGATTTTATTATATGAATATTATGTACATGTATGTGACCTTAAAAATTATCTCATTTTAAATACAATGGAATTTCAACTATTTCAATATTCAGGGCTATTCTATATGTCAGACACTCAAATAAACTTTCATTGCTGTTGAAACCGCTCCAATTCAATCCAGAAAACAATTTGTATTAGTTTTTTATGCATGATATAAATTGATATTTCAACACCCTCAACAATAATCATGTATGACTAATGGTGTTACTCTGTATGGTCAATGTTAGAACTTAAACAGTAGTGTGAAATTTCTGTATCACTTTACCTTATGGCTTATGTAATGTCAAATTTATTAGAGAGTGACAAAAATTAAACAGCACTATAATTTCGAGCATTGACTTGACAGAATAGCACCATAAGTGTTATAGTGTTTGTCTGTAGTCATAAGTAGAGCTTGACCGAAGTTTCGGCTTTGGCCACCTTCGACCAAAAATTAAACCTTCGGAAAAACATTCGGCTTCTGCCAAAAAGAGGTCGAAGGTTTTTCCGAAGTCGAATCTTGAATTTACTGAGCGATATAATACCTCCGGCCGAAGGTGAGAAAAAAACTGAAGTTTGACTTCGGCTAAAAAACTGGCCTTCGAAGTTGGCTAGGACTGTAGTCATACGAAAAACTGCTTTTGCCGAATATTAATTTTTTTCTCGTTATCTTCAAATATAGATTTTTTTCTCTGTTTTGTATAAAAATGGAATCTTAACTATAACAAAAATCGCGAACGACAAGTCGAATGAAATTCATTACCCAACGAGCATTAAATCAAAATAAACTCATAAAAACGGTGCAGTGGTAAATTAATTATTTAGAATACAAATGTACAACACTGGTTTCGTAGAAAATTTATGAAACTTATTTTTTCAACCTCATTTCTTACACTATCCAAAAATCCATTCTCATCAGGCATTTATGTCAAGAGGAAAAGATCCCGGTTCAGTAGTTTCCCCTGTGCGTTGATGATTCAATCATTGTCAGTAGATACTTATTTTTATTTATAAATATAGGTACTAGAGATTTATTAAAAACTAAACTAATTTCATATTATTGATTCTGAGACAGTGAAACTGAAGTGTAACTTTTATTAATTAATGAAATGTAAAAAAAAGAACTGACATTGAAATGTTTTCACATTATTTTAGTAAGCACTGTCAATTTCGTTTGACATCTAACGGAATTTTATTCATTCGATATTATAAAATTAACTCATTAATACCAAAGAATAAAAATAACAACTGTTGTTTTCAACAGGAAACCTACATACAGTTATACATCAATTCAAATAAGTGTTACACCAAAAGATATGAGTGTACAGTAGAACCTTACAGCTATTTTAAACACCTTACATGAGTATTAGTACAGGTAAAATAGAGAATAAAATTACTTTAAAAAATATTAGTAAAAAAAACTTTTTAGAGAAAAGCTTTTATTTAAATGCGCTAAAAAGAAAAAAATAATTTTTAATAATTTTTAGGTTCATAATTATAAAAGAGTGGGTCGTGAACTCTATGACAGTTTATTAGTCACGATCCACGCTTTTATAATTATGAACCTAAATTACTAAAAATGATTTTTTTCTTTTTAGTGCATTTAAATAATTACTTGTCTCTAAAAAGTTTTTTTACTGATATTTATTTTGTTCATTTTAGTCTTTCAAAATTTTACCCCCCTTTGCAGCACCCGTAGGGGTTGAATTTCGAAAAATCCTTTCTTAGTGAATGCTTACGTCACAAAAGGAACCAACTGTCCAAATTTCAAGTTTCTAGCTTCAGCGATTTGGCGTGGGCGTTGATTAGTCAAAAAAAACTCTACATCCCCGTTTGAACCCCTTAGGAGTTGAATTTATTTCTAAAAGCGATTTATTCATGAATTGTCATCGGGAATACATATGTGTACAAAATTTCAAATCGATCGGATACGTGGAAGTCGTTCAAAATTGACTTGCAAGATTTGACCTAAACAAACACACAAACATACATTGCAAGTTAAATAAAAACTTGTAAAAAGAAAAAAAATCATCCACTCATGAAATTTTAGTTATAAGTCCCTTTTGGCATATGAATGAAGAGTCCGAAGAGTCTATAAAAATTCAAGGTGGGTAAAAATGTGTGTTTTTTTGTTTTTGTTTTTTTTGAGGTATTTGAAAACCAAATTTACATCATTTTGTCAAATGGGGTGTCGTTTTCTATGTTTTTTTGAATGCCGAATCGAATGAAAGCAATACCAAGGCGATAGAACTGACCGTTATTTAAGAAAATTTTAATTTAGCTAGAAAAAATGAGTCTATTTTACTAAGATTAGCTTTAGTGCAGTAACGTTATCTTTTTACTTCGAAACCCAATAATGGATTAATGGATTTCCTTATGAAGAGGGACGCATTATTGTTAGTAGCCCATGGACGCCAAATATCTTAGGACGACCCTGAGTACTATACCTATAGTATGTGATATTAGCCTAAACAACTAAATTCGTCCAACTTTTTTGGCTGTGAAGTTATATTCAAATGTTTCCTTGAGGATTCCATACTTTAATGAAATGTTTGCAAATTTGAAATATTATTGTTTCTAAACTTCTGATTAGCCCTGTTCATATTTTCTTAAGATGTTGACTTTGACATATTGAAAAAAAGTATAAACAGTATGCATTTCAACACCTTTTCTTAAACGATTACAGTTCAAGGTTTGCATTTTTTTGTTACCAGCAACAAAATACAATATTATTTAACTTCTTGTTAATTACTCTATACAACGGTATATTGTTAATTTACGATAGGTACTCTGTGAATTTATAACCACCTAACAACATTTCTTCTAATAATTTGTTCGTACAAATTTGTTTATTGAAAAGAACAACTTTAGCTGATCTGTATTAAACATATAATAAATTCGGCCGTTACTTTATGTAAATTAATGTTAACAATTTTAAAATTAAACAAAACAACGTTTTGAATTATTTAAACTTAAGAGCTTTATTTATAACAATTATTTCGCATGAGATACAGATCTTAAACAGTCTACGAAGTCACTGTGTAAAATAAAGTTCTTAATTCTTAAGTATAAATCATTTAACACGTATTTTATTTAATTTTTAAATGATCTGTTTTACTTCTAAAAAGCATAATACCATAGACAGTCAATTAGCATAACCTTGTTATTTCATTTACGATGCAAGTAAAGATTTATTAAAGGTCAAAATCAAAGATTGTACAGCCATCCTGATCAATTCGACCTTCACATTTCATAAGGAATTATCAGGTTCGATATGTTACTTACAATACAACAACTACAAACTGAAAAAGACATCAAAATTTTCTTGTCATTTTATTTATGGTACCAAAACATCTTATATATTTACTATTCTCTACATAGTATAAATTGAAGTCGCTTTTCGTGTCTGTCTGTTTAACCGCTAACTCCTCCTAAACCACGCAACGGATTTTGATGCGGTTTTCACCATCAGTTAGATAATTTTTCACGGAAGGTTTATATATATAGCGAACGAGCGAAGCGAGTGAGTAACGTAATTATAATATTCAAGCGAACGAGCGAAGCGAGTGAGTAATGTATTGCACCCGAGCTTTCTTAGCACCCGAGTAAAGAATTATAGTAAACTAGCAGTGCTAGTTTACTATAATTCTTTACCCGTGATTTGAGGTTTCGCTCGCGCGTATCGATTTTGACAGAAGTCATATCTAACCCGATCAATGATGTCTATAAGCAGACGTTCTTTAAATAAATGTCTCAGCGTTATTATTATTCTTTACATCTTACAACCATGAATTGACTGAATATTTTCATTTTGGTCAATGGCTACGGCTGTCGAATAACTTTCCAGCGGTTTCTATCGGGTTAATGTCGATTTTTAGTGTATTTGCCATATGGCACATACACTATTGGCGTCGGTCGGATGGTGGGACCTAGGGGTCGGACAAAAATTTATATATATATATATATGTGTGGTGTGTGTGTGTGTGTGTGTGTGTGTGTGTGTGTGTTCGCGGCATAACTCTGGAAAGACTTAATTGATTTGAACTAAATTTGGTAGACACCTTGGAATCCATCACCGCACGGAACCTATTTAAAATGGGCCCAATCGGACCATTTTAAGGGTAGTTTTTAGGGGTTGAAAAAAGTTTCTGGGCCCAAAAATACCGAAAAAAATCTCAGAATTATTTGAAAATTGGAATTTAACCCTTTAGTAGAGATTAAAATGTGTTTCTAAAATTTTAACAAAATCGGCACAACAAGACCGGACTTACAAATTTTTGAAAACGCTAGTGTACGGATAGTGATTTATTTGCTGACGGGTGTATTTAATTTGGTACAGAGGTTGCATTGATAATAATATTGAAATTAGGAAAAAAAATATTATTTTAAGGGATGTATTAAGGGGTTAAATTTTTCATTTTGTCCAAAAACAAACTTAAGTTCACATAATAAAGCCACAAGGCCTGTATTAGCAAATACACTATATTGTCGGCAGAGTTTTGGCACTGCGACCCGAGTTTTTTTGGATTAATTTTTATTTATCGTAAATTATAGACGCGTCGACAACTTAGGTCATTAGCGTCTTGATTACATTAAACAACTCACTTAAAACTAAATTACATCACAAAGCATCCATTAGCGGAGGCGGGTTTTCTTGATAAAAAGTAGCCTATACCTACTTGGATTTTTTGGGTACCAATATACATCATCAGCAAAATCGGTTCAGTGGTTCTCGAATGATGCTGGTACAAACAAATAAGTAAAAAAAAATTAGAAACACATTTTCCCATCTATAAATGTCATACAATATGTATAGATACATATATATCCAAAAACCCCAAAAAATGAATTACAAGCAGACATCCCATTACATAATTTTATGCATTAGTATTAATGTGAACTTATCTTTTCATTATTACTTACTAGCGGTACCCACGGCTTCGCTCGCTCTATAATCTTACATAACGGGATTCTGTTGCTTTCTGATAGCCTAACAATATAATGATTTGTATCTTAAATTTTACTATTAACTTTATCGAAATTGATGCAGTAGTTCTCGAGTTATATGTAATCAAACAAACCATTTTTTTTCCGAAATTGCGATATTTCTACTTGACATCGAGAATTATAAAGACGTAAAAGGATTTTGTGAAGAGATTCGAAAATTGCAAACAAATTTTCCTTTACAGTTCTATTTGTATAATATAATATGTAGGTACCTAACTTCTATGCATCTTCTGCACTTCCGAGTGTCGTCACTGAGCAATAGATCACCTGTGCATTTGTATGATGACACAGTTTCGACAGATGCAAAGATGCTCATCGCATGGTCCACGCCAGATTTTGCGGTATGCGATTGCCATAATAGACAAGATTTGATGACATACATTCACGCTTTGACATTAGTACATTCATCAGAAAAAGTAATGCATTTATATGAACATATACGGAAAGGAATTCGAAAATTTAATTTTTTCAGACCATAGCTAGGATTATTTGACTTGAGCCTTGTATCGATTCACATTTTAAATTTAATACTTTCTTAATAATAAATTGAAAATCCAATTGATATAATTTTACCAGTTCTAGGATTAGAAACTGGGAGCTGACAAATTTTGCACATTTTAGTCTCCTACGATTTACGCCCTTGCAGAAATTATGTCTAAAAGTTTTTTCATGGCGATTACGTAGTTATTAATCAGCATTGATAAAATTATTATCAACTTATTGCACGATCGTGCCATAAATTTAAAACATTTTTTAAAATATTGTATTATTGACCATTTTTATAACAAACATTTTGTGTGATTAACTTAGAAGTGTTTTGTTTGAAGAAAAGATAAAAGAAAGTGACAGCAACATAATAGTCGACAAATAATTGAAATGCACTGCTGATAAATACCGCTTACAACTTTCAATAATGCGGCTGATGACGTATGAGTACGTGCTGCATGCATCTGTTTCAAAGCAGATGAAAATTTATAACAAATGAAACAATATCTTCCAGATGATCGCATACTTTTGTTTTAAAAAGTTTAAATCGTTGCAGAGATGCATGAACATCTCACATGTCTCAAGAACTGAATGCACAATTTAATAAAAAGAAACAAATTCTAAATGAATAGGCAATATGCATGGAAATGAATTATTGTCTACACGTAGCTCGTACAAATTTGTAGATATACAATAAAACAAAAGATTGTCACAGTGTTACAAAATCTAACCTCGTGTCTACCGATGATCACAAAATGTCCTATCACTAAAAAAAATCTTTACAATGAACTAGCGGCCCGGTCCGGCTTCGCCCGGGCGCTATGAATTTATGATTTATTAATACATTATCCATTCGCTTCGCTCGTTAGCTCCAGTTATTATAGCTTATGTCTTAAAGCAAAGTATCACCTACCTAACAGTGTAAAAAAAATTGAAATCGATTCAGTAATTTCTGAGATTACCCCGATTTTCACCCGGGCGAAACCAGGCCGCATATGCAACCGGGCCGGCTGGTTATTATAGCCTATGTCCTAAAGCAAAGTATCACCTATCAAACAGTGAAAAAATTTTGAAATCGGTCTTCTGAAATTGCCAGTTTCAATTATACATCTAAACCTTCCTCGTGAATCAATCTATCTAATCGTGAAAACTGGAACAAAATCCGTTCGATAATTACGAAGAAATCGGTTTTCAGCGATTACCCCCGATTTTCATCCGGGCGAAGCCGGACCGGCCAGTTATTATAGCCTATATTCATCTCCATTGCGGAAGCTACCCGTGTGCAAAATTTCACAGAGACTGGCTGAATAGTTAAGGCGTGAAAGCGAAACAAACAAACAAACTCATTTTCGCATTTATAATGTTTACGATTTTGTCGTAAAAAATATAATAGCATAACTAGAAGGACGCATACTGACTTCTCCGGCACAAATTCATAAATAATAGATATAATAGTGATATAAGAAGTACTTATATAATAATAACATTAGGCAAAGTCGAATATAAAAGTCCCATGGCCATCAAAGTTTTTCGTCCAAAATTTATTTTTGTACTTATGTTTTTTATTTTTATTTTTTTTAAAAGTAAAATTTTCAAAATAACATTTCCAAATATTTTCCTTGTTTTAATTTAAGAAAACAAAAAAAGTTTAACGCCCCCGGGTGGGCTCGAACCACCAACCTTTCGGTTAACAGCCGAACGCGCTAGCCATTGCGCCACGGAGGCTACTGTTGCCCCTCACCATGATACCAAACCGATGTCAATATACATGATATAGCAAAACAATCATTGCATTGTCTGTGTACTGTTGTGTGTATAGTATGTAGGTACCTATATGTACATTTTTAGGCGCGATCTTAGCGAAGCTAGAAGCGCCTATATACACTCGCTTTGTCTGTGAATCTGTGAATCTGTGAATCTGTGAATCTGTCACGCTATTTTGTGTCACGCGTACAGCCCAAACGGATGAACCGATTTTCAAAAACTTTTTTTTGTTCGATTCCTCTCGGGGTCTATTTGATCCTAACGTCGCCCGATTTTTGAATTTTGGCCCCAGAGGGGAGCAAATTAGAAAAAACGGTGTTTTTTGCTTATAGTTTGCTCAATTTAAGTCAGATCGATTCGAAACCTGTCTTAAACGAAAGAGCAGAAAATTTTAGATAGATTTCATGTATAATATTGTGTCAAAAGAGTTTTTTTATACAGATTTATATGATTATTAAACGAAATAAATGCGACTTTATCTAATAAATCGCGAACTTGTTTCGGTTGTCCTTGTCTGTTGCACAGTGTAATATGGATATTGGAAGATAGCGTATGCTCTGTCTTATATTGCATTATTTTAATATAGTTATTCAATTTTTTGACTGCTGATGTTTGAATTTAAGTTTAAAAACCCTGGCCTACTGAGTTAAAATGACGTGTAACTAATTATTGACGTCCATCGGATGGCGAGACCTATGGATCGGACCAAAATTTCTCGACGTTCATACCCCGGCTTTCGTCCGGGTGTAAATCGTACTTTTGAATTTTCACCCACTTCCCGTGATCCGATTGAGTTGAAATTTTGTACACATGTGTAGCTCCGGTGACAATACAATATTATGGTAAGTAGCTGACCGGCCCGGCTTTCGTCCGGGTGTAAATCGTACTTTTGAATTTTCACCCACTTCCCGTGATCCGATTGAGTTGAAATTTTGCACACATGTGTAGCTCCGGTGACAATACAATATTATGTTAACTAGCTGACCGGCCCGGCTTTCGTCCGTGTGTAAATCGTACTTTTGAATTTTCACCCACTTCCTATGATCCGATTGAGTTGAAATTTTGCACACATGTGTAGCTCCGGTGACTATACAATATTATGGTAATTAGCTGACCGGCCCGACTTTTGTCCGAGTGTAAATCGTACTTTTGAATTTTCACCCACTTCCCGTGATCCGATTGAGTTGAAATTTTGCACACATGTGTAGCTCCGGTGACAATACAATATTATGGTAACTAGCTGACCGGCCCGGCTTTCGTCCGGGTGCAAATCGTACTTTTGAATTTTCACCCACTTCCTATGATCCGATTGAGTTGAAATTTTGCACACATGTGTAGCTCCGGTGACAATACAATTTATGGTAACTAGCTGACCGGCCCGGCTTTCGTCCGGGTGTTAATCGTACTTTTGAATTTTCACCCACTTCCCGTGATCCGATTGAGTTGAAATTTTGCACACAATATTATGAATTTTCACAGGCAAAAGGTCTTTCTCCGGTAACGTTTCAGTGGATCGGATAAATGTTATAAAATCAGACTAAGAAAATAAAGCACACTAAAAAATTAAAAATAAAAATAGTTAAAAAACTTTTAAGTTAAACGGTTTTATAAATGTACTAAAAAGAAAAAAATAAAATTTAATTTAGGTTCATAAGTATAAAAGCGTGGGTCGTGACTGTAATAAATTATCACAGAGTTTACGACCCACGCTTTTATACTTATGAACCTAAATTAAATATTATTTTTTTCTTTTTAAAACATTATTATTATAAAACCGTTTAACTTAAAAGTTTTTTTACCTATTTTTATTTGAAGCTATGCTTCTTAACGCACGTTTCAGATGGGGACCTAAATAATAAAAAGTGAAACGTCACGTCACGAAGTAATGTACGTAACGTCACTTTTGTAAAAATTATCCGATCCTTTTGAAAATTAATATTTGAGAGTTTTATAGGACACAAAAAAATAAAATGGCGTCAGATTTCAAAATGGCGGCCATATGAACTGTTTTGTAAAAATTATCCGATCCTTTCGAAAATTGATATTTGAGAGTTTCATAGGACACAAAAAAATAAAATGATGTCAGATTTTTCAAAATGGCGGCCATATGTACTTTTTTGTAAAAATTATCCGATCCTTTTCAAAATTGATATTTGAGAGTTTCATAGGACACAAAAAAATTAAATGGTGCCAGATTTCAAAATGGCGGCCATATGTACTTTTTTGTAAGAATTATCAGATCCTTTTGAAAATTGATATTTGAGAGTTTCATAGGACACAAAAAAATAAAATAACGTCAGATTTCAAAATGGCGGCCATTATATATACTTTTTTGTAAAAATTATCCGATCCTTTTGAAAATTGATATTTACGAGTTTTATAGGACACAAAAAAATAAAATGACGTCAGATTTCAAAATGGCGGCAATATGTACTTTTTGTGTAAAAATTATCCGATCTTTTTGAAAATAGATATTGACGAGTTTTATAGAAAGCAAAAAAATAAAATGACGTCGTATTTTAAAATGGCGGCCATAGGTATATACTTCTTTGTAAAAATTATCCGATCCTTTTGAAAATTGATATATGAGAGTTTAATAAGACGCAAAAAAATAAAATGGCGTCAGATTTCAAAATGGCAGTCAAATAATAACTTTTTAATTGTATTGTTTATATCTTTGATAAATTCGGTTTTATATACAATGCGTAAGAAACATAGCTTCTGTCGGGTATCTTACGACACCTCATGACTTTTTTTATTTAGCAGGTTCCGAGTTTCGCTTAATAGTCAACCGTTGCTATGGAAAATTGTTTAAAAAATTCACTGCACTATTTTTTCTATGTAATCCAATACATATTTACATTAGGTCTTATGGCCATAGCCTACTACAAAATTGATCTTCTTAGTGTTATTTTCCCTATGTTCGGTAAAACCGTTTTCACACAATACCTACATGAATATCGCGCCTTGTAATTCTTGAATTACTTGTATGCTCCAAAATTTTTAACTATGAATTAATTATATATTACAGTTTACATATTACGCATAAAAATTAAAATGATTTTTTTTTTAAATTTTTTAACGGGTAGACATAATTTTTTGAGGTCACTAATAATTATTATACCTTAATACTTAATGCCACCTCATAATTCAATCACAATTAATTTAATCATTCAAAAATTTATACGAACATTGTTAATTGTCAAATAAATCGAATAGGGTATTTGCCAGTGATCAAAATAAAATATAAAACTTTGTTATAATGAAAGTTTATGCTCTAAAATAGTTATTAGAATTTTTATTTTTATTAATTAAGTTTCGTAAACATATTTAAATAAATAAATAAAATCATGATTTTTAATCTAAGTGTCACGTGACTTCAAACACCGCGTGACGTCAATTATAAGTAAAATGTAAATGTATCCATAGCAACGTAGGTCATATTGTTTACATCATGTTTACATAGGTACAAAATGGTATTTTTCAACACTCTGTTTCTGGGTTTTTAGATAATATTATTAGCTAATATAAACGCAAGTTCATAAAATTATGACGTCATATATCAGTAGAGCAAAAACGATTTTTTAGCGGGCGGGGCTAACATAAATATTTCAAAAATTATTTTTGAGCTTATTTGAAATCAGAATGAAGAAATTTAGGCGTCATTTTGTTCAGAATTTATTACTCTATTAACATACCACAAAAAAAATTTTTAGTCAAATACCCTATTGTCGGCACCAGCATTTAAAAAATTAAACAAAATAGATCACAAGTTTCAGAAGATTTGAACAGGAGCCGACATACCCACTATATAATCAAGATAAGCACGGGGTCTAAAGCCTATGAGACTTCCGAAGACCACGATTTATTTATGAAATTAAAGAAACCGAATACGATAAAAAGGAAGAAAAAATTAGATTCGAAATCACAACTGTTTTTTTCCATTTCTCAACATTTCAGATAAACGACCCAAACACATAGCGCCAGTCTTCTTGGATCGGTTTTTTAATAGGTATACACTATTATTGGTTTCTGAGCTTAATTGAGTAATTAACCACATTCAAATTCTTCTATAATTCATAATTATTCTTCTAAGTAATGACAAAACAATCAACCATTCAAAGGGAACATACCAAAAAATGATTTAAATTCTATTCATAATATTCCGATGATATAAACTTCTTAATATCAATTTTATTATATCTTTTTCATAATCGTAATGGGTAGATAGGTATAAGTTTTCATATTTTTGTTTACTTTTTCTAATTCGTAGACATCTCTGCAAAATCGCTTTACCTGAAGTTTTCCTTCTAATTTTGTGAACATTAATGCCTGTCTTGTCCACATGCAAAACCCATTTTTTAATCGCTATCAACTATCCATATTAGTATACAGAGTTCACTAGTTAGTTGTTTCGTTCGTTTAGATGCGTGTGCGTGTGTCAAACGACATCAAGATAGGGTATTCAACCAATCAGAATGAACCCTGACTGTAGGGCATAATCGCTTGAATGAAAAATCCGAGTCATAAAACAGAACCAAAGATTCTAGTAATGGTATATAATAATATATTTCATAGGATCAAAACAAAATATAAGTAGATCATATACAGAAAAACATCAAATTATGATTGGGGTAATCAGTAGCCCACACAACAATTAAAATTTTTCGCCACAGGCGACGTGACCTTACCCAAAATAATATAGATTTGATTTTTATCCTCAAGGAAAGCAACAAATAACATAGATGTTAGATCGTCAACATATCTATATAATATGTATTCTCTAATTCCATTTTAGAATATATTAATATTGATTAACAAAATTAACTAAGTAGCAAGATCTATAGCAGGGGTGGCCATAGCTCGGCTCACGTACCGCACGTGTTTCGCTCGAGTCTGTGATGTGACTACTGACTATCATTCTACAGAATATAAAAAATCACACAATAGGAATAAGCAGTTACGTAGCAACCGTGGGGCAGAGTGGGCTATTGCCCCCGGGCCCGGAAGTCTTGGGGACCCTGAAGCATTCTATATTACTATTATTTTTTGTAACTATTATGAAATCGCATTCTGTAAATTTCGGGGGCGAAAAATACTACCTACATATAGAATATGCTGAAATTAGCGTTTTAGAGGCTTATTTTTCAAAAAAAAATCTGGGGGAGGGCCTGGACTCACTTAGGTTAGGGGGTATTCCATACCCTTCAGACTGCTCTTAAAATCTCCGGGTTCAGCTCCATAATATGGAGTTGGAAACCCTATCTGCTACCTACCTATATTTTATTATTTATTGACCAAAAAGGGACCCTTCAAGAATTCTTGCCCCTAGGCATAAATTTTAAAGTTACGCCGCTGGAAATTAAAACATTATACTGTTGTCAAATTGTGTTAACATCATTACATTTGTTGTTTGCAAAGACTTACTCTAATATTGCCTTCAGTATTTACGTCTCTCAAAAATCGACTACTTGGCCACCCTGGTCTATTATAATAAAATATCATTTGACTACTGTTTGACGCAATTGGTAATTTACTACATCGTAAATACGAAATGGAATATTATTTCTCATCAAGAGTATTTATAAATACTTTTCTTGAACGACAACCAAAAGATTACTTTTCGATTTATGAAGACCTGTTTGCGTATTTTTAATTCTCAGTTACATTTATTTATTATATTATTACTGCGATCACTAATCAGAATCTAGTAAATAGCCAGCCTACGACATTCTTTGCCTACGTTAGTAGTAGTACATACCTAGCCGTAATTGTGTTAATTAGGTACTTAAAATTTAATTTAAATTTCTACACTTGAAAATAATGTTCCGCAAAGACTAGAAACTTCCAAGTAAACCAAGTTCGTGTTTTTTCATTGTTAATAATAAATAACAAATCAGTTATCAATATATTTTTATGTTTTCACTGCATTGAGGAAACTGAAAAATCGACAACATTTAAAATAATAAATAAAAATTTTATTAAATAGACAATAGAATTTACAAGATTAAGTTGCTGAAGAAATCGTAATTTAACGACGAAACGTCCAACATGATTTAATAAATAATTTAACAAAATTTTTATCTATCAAAGTCCATCTCCCTACGATAAAATTTATTATTTAAAATAATCTTTAGAATATTACGATTATGTTAAAATAGAGAGACATGTAATTACTGAGAAGTATTCTAATGAAAATATGAAAGCAGTTGTTAAACAGTTACTGGACAGTATTAATAAAACCGATTTTAAACTTAGTTATACTGTGCTTCCATTGAATTTTCCCTCAGGGGAAACATTGGATTGTTTGCATTCCAATATTTTGTGGGAATTAGCGCTCCCAGGGACCCGAGCTCATACCAGTCGGTTTGTGTATGCCGGCTGGCGGATTCTAATACACAAATGGATTATTTGTTGTGTTGAAGACGCTTATGACCTGAGTTGTCGACGCGTCTATAATCTACAATAAATTAAATCCATTGAATTTGCGTTTCTTTCATCCCGCATCCCGCTTAGGGCACCGACCTCTGAGAGGTGCGAGTAGACCTGTCTATGTGACCATTGGTATATTATTAACAATCTATACTAATATTATAAAGCTGAAGAGTTTGTTTGTTTGTTTGTTTGTTTGTTTGTGTGTGTAATCTCAGGAACTGCCAGTCCGATTTGAAAAAAAAATGTTATATAGCCAGTTTACTGAGGAAGGTTATAGGCTATTCGAGTTTTTTTAAATTCAACCCCAAAGGGGGCAAAACGGGAGTGTAGGATTTTTTGACTATCTATATACTAATATACTATACTAATATTATAAACTGTAGGCAAGTACGCGAAGCGAGAAAAACGACAAGCGATTTCGCTTCGCAGGGGGAGAATTTCTCGCAAGGGGGGTAATAAATCACAAATTCTTATCTCTGGAACTATACTCAACCGATTCTAAAAATTCTTTCACTAATAGAAAGCTACACTATCCCTGAATGATATAGGCTATATTTTATTTTGATAAATTTCTCGCGAGAGGGGGGATAATTCTTGTCGGATAGTAACAAAACGTAACTTTGAAATTCTTATGCATTTTAGCGTACAGGCGGAATCCTACTAGTATTATAAACACCACAAGCCTGACTTCGCTTCGCAGGGAGAGAATTTCTCGCGGGGGGATAATAAATCATAAATTATTAGAATCCGGGCGAAGCCGGACCGGGACCGCTAATTTCTAATATAGTTGAGAACTCCAGTTCGAATTATCTGAAGAGTTCTAGAACCGCTCTATATATGTATATAAAACTTGACGAACAAACACCTAAGGTATTAAAAAACAAATTTATATATGCCTACTTTTAATAAACTCTGAGGAATTGTTTTTCAATCACTGTTAATTCTTGTATTAAATGTTAAATTAATTTTGTTGTAAATAAAAACATCCAGTAGCACGTTATCGTGAATTTAAGATTGACAACCCATCTTTAAAAGCTATGTAATACACTAGTAGTTGTACCTACAGCCAGACAGAAGCAATTATTAACACGAAATGTTTAAAAAGTACAGTTAAAACGACGGCACAATTACATCTTTTGAACTACGGTTGCGTTACATTAATGAACTACAACAGCGCGGAAGTTACCTAAATCGTATAAATATATCTAATTTAGTTAAATACGTGCCAATAGTTCTTTAACCTTTTCTTTTATATGCACCTAAATAACAAATAACAATGCATTGTATAAATATAATTTATTTTTTGCCATACCCACTACAAAACAGCTACTTTCGATGCATGTATACCGGCTTGTAATGGGTCATTTAACTGACAGGCGTGCCGAAAGTGTTTTAGTTACCGTACTAGTGCTGTAAGTAAACGGTTGTCATAGCAACTTCTGTTTATTCGCTCTATCCGCCTGCGTGCGTCTGCGATTACTTACTCACGACCTTCACGGCATACTGTAAAAGTAAATATGGCGACGCAAATGAACTGTCAACATTTTTTGAAAATTAAGTGAAAAGTAGGTATGGCAAAAATACCATATTATATATCTCGTGCGTAATGGTATTATGACTCGTGTGACTAAAAACTCGCTATCGCTCGTTTTTACATACTATCATCACTCGTCAGTAATATTGCCCATAACACATCTAGATATACAATCTATACCATATTATTGCACGTAAATAAATTAAACAGTTAGATGAAATCATTGTTTTATTACGGATATAAAATAAAAAAAAAAACTAGCTGATTTAAAAGGGATCAAGCCCCCTCCCACCTACCTAAAACTGTACACAACAATCTGGACATTTATGAATTACTTTAATGGAAAGCCTATATTTGAATCCGAGCGCGTCCGGGCAAAAAGTCGGTACCATGACAGTCATGGTACCTAAGTATATGACAATGCCATTTTAAGACTTTTTCTTCAATATTATCTTAATGGAAAATTTATTGAAAATTCTATAAAAATACGCGAAACTACAAGAAATTTTCAAAAAAATATATCAGAACATTCAAGATTCTTTTAGAATGTCATGGAATTTTCCAGAATATTTCTCGAAACTGCAGCAGAACAAGCTAGAAAAATCTAATAAATCACAGAAATAGATAAAGAGGCACTGCTACATGGTAACCATGTACTAACTTTGAGAGCCAACTGATATAGTGTACAAAGCTTCATCAAAATTGGTCCAACCATTTTCAAGCGATGTCGGTAAAAGCAGACAGACAAAAATTCTGAAAATGTATTGTCCTATCTGTATCACATAAAATACGCAAGGAAATGAAATTATAGACACAGATCCCGTAAAAAAGTTTTATATTATAATATTGATAAAATATTCTTATCTCTTAATCACAATATGGCATCAAACCATTTCATTAGCTGATACTAATATTTATTTCTCTAAATTAAAGAACTACAGGAAATTACATAAAAAAAGAAAAGAGCACATACTGACCTGAATCAAAATATAATCCATTTATATAACACATGATTAATTATTATTGATTTAATTGATTTCACAATCTATTCTTGTTTCACATTGATCAGTTATTAGACGAAAATATGAGAATGCTGTCTCATTAATCTTGTTTAACATTTTTTTAAGTATTATATCATTAAATATTAAAACCAACTCAATTTTTACTTATTTCACTTCAGTATTTAAACGTGGAATTCTATTATGCAAATTATTATTATTTTTATCCTTGGCCTGCAGTTGAAACCAGAAATCGAATAACTGTTAAAGAAAAATACAGTTATATGCATTTGTTATTTTCTGCATTTCAAATATTTCCTATTCCTATTCAGTATATTTTAAACTAGCAGTCCGGTCCGGCTTCGCCCGGGTTTGTAGATTACATGTTAAAGGTAGACATAAGCGGTCGCGGACTTTTTGTTGAATATAGATATCATTATACCCAAGACAGTTTCCAATTTCCATAAGTTGCATTGATATTTGATACCTGTATATCTAACGGTTTAGGCAGCGTATGCCAAGAAAGCCTCTACTCGGTCTATTTTTACCCGACTACGACAAAGCCAAAAGGAAGGGTTATGATGTTATTTGTTGACTTTATTTAGTAAAATTGTCACTGCTAATTTCCTATATTACCTAGCGTAACAAAATTTATAGACTGAAACCTGGTCAGGCAATGTACCCATAAATAAAAACAAATTAATGTAAATCGAATCAGTGATTCTCATGTTATAAGCGTACTAACGGACAGACAGACAGACAGACACACAGACAAAGAGACGTTGCATTTTATAGATAGACTTTCAAAAATGTTCACCGGCTTTTTAGCTCGCAATAACCCAGAATTTTCCGTAACGAAAACTGAAAATTGACGTCATATTCTGAAAAATGAAACTATACTGCACTATGTTTAACAGTCTTAAGGACAATCATTAAGAACATTAATTGTTAGCTCAGTCGTTAGCGCAGCTGCATACTGACTGTTGGAAATGTTAAAGCGAAGTTCAAATCTCAAATTGTAATTTTTTTTCATAATGAAAATATTTTTGATAATAATCCACGATATAAAAAATAAAATTACAATTAATAATGCATAGATATTATTTCAAAATAAAAACTAACGTAGTTAACATTTTGTTGATATGAAAACAAAATATGTATGCTAGTATGTATTACTGTTTGACAAAAAAAACATAAATGGACACGGTATGTATTTACAAATAATAAAATTATATTAAATAAAAAGTTTCACTTCTACTGAGTGTGACCACGACACACCTGAGTTTTTATTTTTTGCACTACAAAACAAAGGTTGAAACTGAAATAAATAATTATATGCTTTGATATTTCAGTTGGTTAATTTCTAACTGAATGATTTAATGACGTAACTAGTTTTGAAATATAAAACTAAAGCGGAATTTACAATTGTCAAATTTCATAATTCAAGTCCATCTGACTCAAGTTACTTAAAAAGTGTAAAGATAATTTAATGTTCTCGCACAGTATACTTATATTATGATTTTCCATTTTAAATTAAATTTGTGATTTTAAAATTAAATGTACTTTTATTTACTTGAAATTACAGATTATCACTATTACTTATTACTTAATAATAGATAAGCAAAAAAAGCAGCTTCAAGTAACTGAAGTCGACTTTAATCAAACAAATAAGTAATTGGTAAATGTAAATGCCGCTTAAGTATGCGAGATAATTCAATTTTTTAGTTTGTTATACAAAAAGATAAATAATCTTGACATATTGCATAGTTTCAATTATATAACATGCTGTTGCATTCGAAAGCTACAGTTTCCTATAAAATTTAAATGTTTATTTTAACATTTAAAAATCATCCTGACATGGTAGACTGTAAAAGCATAACGTATATCTGCTAAAATTAGTAGTGCATTAAACCCAGGGTTGGTAGTTTTTGAATTTTGAAAAACGGGGTACAAGGGAATTGCAAAGTCAGGCTGCCACTTTCTTTTAAGCTCGCTGGACAAAAAAAAATGAGAAAACAAAAATAATCATACATTGATTACTTAGTAAGCAATTTAAAACCACTTTAATCAAAATTACTTTTCATATCACAAAAATAAGTAAATAACTTTCAAACCAAGAAAAATATTAATTAACGCTTCCTTTGCATAGGTATTTAGCGCAACATTAATCTCCGCAAAAAACGAAACTTTTAGATCTGCTGCCAGGACTCGGGAATTGGGACAATATTATGCTCTTAAAAACAGGACTTTCTCGGCATCTGCATGATGAATGGCAACTGTGACAACTGACAAGCACTGAATCCGCAAATTCAGAGTTTGTTTAAAGGGATTTTTGATGCCTTCTTGCGTTAAAACATTAGTAGGATTGTCAACATATTTTCAGTTTTGGTTTCTAACCGCTACGTTCTAGAAATACACAAGTGGAATTAAATATCTCGTTAGGATTAGACATAGTTTTATTCTCGTGACTGATTAAATCAAATTTATTAACGATTTTTGAAAAGTGTGACGTTAAAATAACAAAAAATCCTAACTGAAATATTACTCCAAGTCTTCATGGTTTTCGGGCTTGTAGGCCGTGGTTCGGTGGTATTTCTACCTGACGTTTCGTCTACAACTGCGGTAGACATTCTCAAAGGCGATGTGGCAGCGGTTGTAGACGAAACGTCAGGTAGAAATACCACCGGACCACGGCCTACAAGCCCGGAAACCATGAAGATTTGGAACAATGCCGGCCGTGAAAGCTTGCACACCTGGATGAAATATTACTGTCTAGTGAAAATAATTAAAGAAACGCGTCGTAATTTTTATGGATAAATAAATTACATTATTGGCTCTTTATTGCAAATAATGTCACCCACAGAATCACAGTCACAGCAACTACCGAGCACCGCGACTTAACATCGTCCGCAGGACATTACACCGCACTGTGTGGTGTATATTATGTCAATATACGTATGTTAGCTAATACCATAACAGACGACAAAAACTCGTCAGGTGAAGGAACAACCAACAATACTCGATACACGCGCAAGTGTTTCTGTCACTAAATGCAAACAACAACTAAAACCAACTCCGCTAGTTTTAATCAAAAAACCATCGAGCATGTTTGCATGAATGTGTGTGTATGTTCAGTTTTGTATGTGTATATTATACAGATTCTGTATCCACAGAGCATAACAGAATTATAATAACTGCGATGGCTGTGTACCAAACTAACTGTCCATTTACAGTTACGTGGTCTGTTTTACCTGAAAGTACAACACACTGATGTAATACAGTAAATTCCGATTAATTGAACCGTCAGGGTGTTGCCAGGTCAAAATATTGGTTAGCCGAACTTAACACTTCGAACATAAATTTGTGATTTGGACTCCAAAGCCGGATAACGTAGAACTAAAATGAATTGCCGAGGACTTTTCATTACTATAAATTGTAATTGATTAGAGAGGACATTATTTTTCAATTTATTACGAAATAGATTGTTAAAATCATAACCCTCCTTTCTGTAGTCAAGGTAAAAAGTATTGTTTTATGGCAGAGCCGTATCTAAGAGTTCTGGCGCTCCTGGCGAAGGGAGGACTCAACGTCCCTAGTGAAAAGAAGCCTTGGCGTCCTCTCATGTTATAAAATTCACACAAGGCACACCTAGGATTAGAACTGTTAAAAAAGGAAAAAAGAGCGTAATTTTGACACGCCTAGCTTTAAAATGCATAAGTGCTGTTTGCTTTCATTTTGCAATAATATAGAATTTACTGTCTCCCGGTTCTTTGCTTCGGCGGCCCTGGTGCAAGCAATTCCCATCAACCCCTAGATACGGCGCTGGCAGCAACTAGTGAACCTATACTCGTACATTACAATTTACAACTATTAAACACATTGTTTCAATCGACACCGTTTTCACGAAAAACACTCATCTGCACATAAACCATCGCAAAATTTATAATACAAAAATTCGACTGATGACCAGTCCTATACTTCCCACCTAGTAAATATTTGCAAAAAATAAACACTCTTTTTTTATTCTTTGAAAAAAAACATGGCCCTCTTTTTTGTTTAGTGATCTACTGATGGCTAGCTTAATGTAGCAAAAATCATGGTTACCTTGATTTACGTATAATTTTTATTTTTTTTAGTAAAATATTTTTTTTCTCAAAAACTATACATTTTAGAGAAAAAAAATATTTACATTTTTTTCATATTATAACATTTAGAATTCATTTATATTTTTTTACCTATGTTAATACGTGACATTGAGAAAACGTGAAGATCTGTTAAAATCTCGAAATATTTTTTTCGGACTAAATCCATTACTTCCCTACCATAGTAGAGGTGGGAAGTAAAAATCAATAAAGCCGACTCTAGACAATATGGTCAACGTATGCCAATGTTGGCGAATGTATAGGCGACCAATGTTGGGTATGGGTGGGCATGTGTGATCATTTGAATATGTCCAGTTTCCACACGGCAAGATTCTGTTTGGCCAGCGTTGACCAAGCTTAGTATACCCAATGTTTAGCGAATATACACCAACATTAAACAAAATGGATAGCGAAGATGATGCAATTATTACAAGTGCTTCAGAGGTAATAATTTCTTGTGCACAGCTCTGAATACATGTTTCATGCACTTCATAAATCACGATAATATACTATACACCCCCTGACAAACACCGCGTAGTGAAAACTGTCCAGTCGTCTGAATGAAAATAAAATCATACTTCAAATCGAGACCAGCGTTGGCCGATCCCTTTGAAATTTGATATGTGATCAAAAAACCGCCTTCAAGCGAATGTTTTTCAATAATCAATACCAACGTTAAGATGACTGTTTGTTAAATATTGGCCGTATGAAAACCATCCACACGCTATAACAATTGCCCGAATGTTAGCATTGGTCAACATGTGCAATGTTGTCTGGAGCCCGCTGAAGATATGTTTAGAAACATTATTAACTTCCCATTGGAAGTTATTGTAATGGGTCCGAAAATCTAAATCAAAATGTATAACAAATTTTTATGTTTCAAGGTCACTACACTATTTTCAGAAAGATGTCTGTGTGTGTATATAATATGTGTGTGTGTGTGTACGTATGTACGCACGTACGTATGTGTCCATTTCTTTCTAAGCGTATTAACGTAAATATAAACTGAAAGAAATTTTTTCTTAAATCGGTTCAGCCGTTCTTTTTCTTAACCAAATAGACTCCAAAAAAGTAGATTTTACACAATATCTCGCGAATAAAAAATTATATCGACTTCGTAAGGGTGTCAATCAAGGCATGTTAACGTCATTTTGATCCGACATAAATTTTATAAAAATCGGTTCAGCCATTTTTTTTTAAATTATTGTTAAAAATAATTAATAATTATGTTTTAATGATTAAAATGATTATTACTTTTCTGTGTAATATCTAATTTAATTATTATTATTATTAAATATTTATCAAACTGGGAAGTTCGTCGTGTGGACCTCAAGGGTCGCACTTTAATCCTAATAAACGACCCACCTCACGGCTTGTTTTTTTGCCATACCCACTATAAAATAGCTGCATGCATGTATGCATCTAAAGTGATTTTGACAGGCCGGTGTACGGGAACGTATCTTTTCCACACTATATAGTGTGGGAATCCAAGCCATTTCCATATTGATTTATGTTTATTTGCCTGATCCGCCCGCTATAATGCATACTCATGTGCTTCGACCTAATATAATAGGAGTGAAGTTGGCGACACAAATGAACTGTCAAAAAATTTTGAAAATACTGAAAATGAAGTGAAAAGCAGCTATTTTATAGTGGCTGAGACAAAATACCATATACAGGGTCTTCAAAGTTAAGTCGGCACTATTGCTAACTTCGTTATTTTTGGATCTACAAAATCGGTTAAATTAGCAAACTAGTAGTATTTTTTCCGCTGAATAAAACGATGAAAACAGAAAAACAATTGAACATCGCGTTTTCGAGTTATGATTGCCAGAGTCACTAGGAGTGTTTGCAAGCGGGCTACAAAATGCTTGGATCAAGAGGGTGATCTTTTTGAGAATCTTATTTGAATTTTGTTTTCTTCCAAGTTATAGAATAATTTGAAATAAACGATATTTTTCACCTAATGGATATTCTTGTCACTTTCTATTTTATGGTGAGCCAAAGTTGCCACTAACACAGCTAGCTTTAATTTGAATTTGAAAAATCATTATTAACTTAGTCATTTTTGACATAAGAATAGAAGACTATGGGACACTTTTTGTTCAGAATTCAACTGTATATCGATTGTGAATATTGTATACCGGGTGTCTCATTAAAAAAAATAGAAATTTTTGACATAACTCGAAAACGCGATGTTCAATTGTTTTTCTGTTTTCATCGTTTTATTCAGCGGAAAAAATACTACTAGTTTGCTAATTTAACCGATTTTGTAGATCCAAAAATAACGAAGTTAGCAATAGTGCCGACTTAACTTTGAAGACCCTGTATATCTCGTGCGTAATGACATTTTGACTCGTTTTAACATGCTGTCAGTTATCACTACTCGTCAGTAATATACCTCATTACCCAACTAGATATACAATCTAGTATAATATTTGCATTGTCTTAATCAACATTAATTTCACCATTAAATTAAAAAATATCCCACATTGATAAACGTTAATTTCGTGACAGAACGACGCTTAATTTTAATAACGCCTTGTCTGATTAGCTTCCAAATAAAAAAATACATCTAAAAACAAAATATAATGACAGGTCTAGACCGAGACGAATACGAATCAAATAAAATTGTCCCCCGCGAACATAAGCCGTTCATACAATGAAAATAAATTATACGATTTTTGTGAACAAACGAAGTTTCTTCTGTATTACCAACCTTTACCCGCGGCTTTGCTCGCGTTAATTTATTATTTATTTTATGTTTGGCACACAGCTTGATGCAAAAGATATAGTATCTTGATAGAAACGAGTTTTATAATTTATAAAAGTTTAGTAGTACACACATAACTGTAAATTAATAAACGGAATTGATTTGAGTTTAGCAATTTCAAATAATAAAACATACTCAAAAAGAAATTATCCTTGGCGTTATAATTGAAGCAATGCATATTGAATTGATTTTCCATTGATTTTTTTAAAAGTTTCGACGGCTTATAGCGTTGCGGACAGAACCGAACATCCAATTTTAGATTGAGCATTGGACAGGCAATTCAGAAATTCGAATTCCCATTATTTTAGCACGCCACACACATAAGAAAAGTGGTGTTTTCTATTCTAAATAGAAAATCTAATTGTAATTTTGAATAGTCTGGCTCCAGCCTTATTTATTTAGGATTATTCGATTTAAAAGTTTCATTTCTTAACAATGTTTAACAACTTGCTAATTCTGAAACCACTTCAAAATTTAAAAATGCTCCAGTCAAAGACTATAACAACATGATAACATATCTATAACAGCATCCTAGATTTGCGTAAAACCATTGTTTAACATATTACTAGAAGATTTTGATCCTTATGAGCGTAAATGAGGCCACTTTTAATAGAGGCAGCTAGACGTCGCACTATTGGCCATCTGTTGACTAGCATCCTAAGTTTTATTATTTAATCTTTGAGTACAGAATAATTGTAGAGTTTACAGAAGTGAGTTGTGTTGACAATCGTTAGGCCATCTGGTGACTAGCATCTTAATTTTATTTAAGACAATCTTGCGTCATTGGTTCATATTGCATAATATTTCGCGGTGACTATTAATAGACAACCCCTAACGTTCTTTCGAAACGCCTCTTTTTTGAGATGTTTATATTCACGAGGAATATTATTATAAGTATATAGAGGCAGAACCATAAGTAAAAGATTTTTTATAAAAATTTGTTTCATGCAAGTTTATTGACAATGTTGTATCCTGTGACATCGTATTTTTATTATTATTATGATAATCTGATAAATATTTTAAATTGCAATTTAGATAATCTGGCTGCCCGGTTGTGATCAAGTTGTCTACGAAGTATGCGATATGTAAATTTATGTTGTATACAATATATCTGAAGCATATATTTTAAAATTTTTGGATAAGCTGCGATGTTGACTGGTTTATACATGGTCCGTACACAATATCACAATAATTAAATGATGATAAAATGAGCGATTCCACTAAGTATTTCTCTATGTATAATCCTAAATTTTTGCAGTAGTCTACAGAATTATTTTGATGACCAGACAGCGTTACGGCACTTTAGCCAACTGATTCCGGCTTTCTATAGACATTATATTGAATTTAATTGGATTTAACATTAGGGCAAGACTTTTGGACCATTCTGATATTTTATTTAATTTTAAACTTAATAATGTTAATCATTATTATGTCAAACTAAAAATATTCATACATAAGAAAATTAGATAATCAAATTCATTAAAGGGGCCTACACACGATCAGTTTAACTGCGCAGTTTAACCCTTGTGGCGTCATGTCTGAGCGATAAACTGAGATAACTGCATAGTTCCGACAAATTTTAACGCAGGCTTTTGGCCTGCGCATTTGACTCTACTTTGCACCGATAAACTGCGAAGTCAGCTCAGTTAATTGAACAGTTGGCACAGTCATGTGTAGTCTTTGGGTAAGTTCGGTTTTGCGCTCAGATCAATCTGAGCGCAAAACCGAACTTCCCTTTCTAGTCGTGTCTAGCCACGCACGTCAGCTCTTCAAACTGAGAACAATTGAGGAGCAAACTGAAATAGCCCACACACCGTACAGTTCACACAACTGTGCAGTTTGACTGCACAGATAAACTGCGAAGTTAAACTGATCGTGTGTAGGCCCCTAACGATTGGAAAAATTGTGAAAGATTTATTTTAAATTCTTTTATTTAACAACAAATTTTACAATCTTAATGAATTTGATTATCTAATTCTCTTAAACTGCTTGCTTTTGTTAACTAATTAGTATAAGTTGCTATGATAGACTAAGAGCGGATAACACTTTTTTATGTGTTTTTAGAAGACTTGGAACTTTTTTTAAAAGATAACTTTTAAATATCTCTACAAGGGGTAAATAGTCTGTCATTCCAAACGCGGGGCAAAACTTTTTCTAGACTTTACTAATGATAAACACACATAAGTCTTTTTCGCAAGAGTGAACAAAAAAATATGGGGTGGTTTTGCCCCGCGTTTGGAATGACAGACTATATACCCCTTGTAGAGATATATAAAATTCATCTTTTAAAAAAGTTCCAAGTCTTATAAAAACACATGAAAAAACTGTTATCAGCTCTTAGCCTATGAATACATCAAAATATATTTTACGAGTGTTTGAACAATTTTTATTCAGAGACAAAGAAATATAAAATCAGATAGCGTTTACAGATAAATTATGTAACTAAACTAAGTTCACTTTTATATAAGTTTTATACAGTCTCAACAAATTTCAAAACATTAAAATAATGTCAGCTGCGGCAGTGATGTAAATATCTTATATCATTATTTAGGATCAGTTAGAGGTAGCATTGACAATATCTGAGCTGTTAGTTCAACAATAATATAGGTGGAAGCACAAGTCAACATTGAGTTTGTGGGCCAGGGGAATGAAACGTAAGCGGGCAGCTATAGTATATTTTTCAGTACATGGAATCACTATCTTCCCATATAATATGTTAATCAATGGTAAAACAGTCCCAAATATGGAATGAACACGGGACGTCTCCTTGGTTGAGCGGAACTAGTTCGCGAAAGCATATCCTCGGAACTATCTAGTTTCAATGGCATCTTTGCGTTGATAGAAAAGACGGATTGGAATCATTCCTAATCTTTCAACCCTTTCTTTTCATAGAGATATCATAGATAGAGTGGGGACTATTTTTATGTATTTGTGATAGAAAAAGATAGAAGAACTGCTCTCTTCTCCATCTCTATCTCTTGCATCGACACTTTTTTGGGTGGCTTCCCTATTCTATCTATGATATTTCGATGTTTCTTTTCCCTGTTAACTTTATTATAAAAGAACACAGTGAGCGTTGGTGACAGTTATATCCCGTGATGAAATCGGAACTTTATGGACGTGCTAAGGTGCGTTCTAGGGAAAGATAGGAAACTTCTTCGACAGAGAACATAGTTCCAGGAACTATACAGGTTCGGAACTATCCAAGTCTACAGCATCCCAGCGATCGTAGCTAATCTCAGGTGCTATATAATAGCGTTATTTGCGTATGTTTTTTTATTTAAAGTCGTATCAGAAACCCATGAAGTGAAGACAGTTATAGATTATATTTCTGAACACTTACATGTGTACCACTGCAATTATTTAACGTAGAGGACATGGTTGTGTGAGTGCGCGGTCTGACAAGAACAGCACACGATAATGATCCCTATGCAATCTACATATTGTGCCAATCGCGAATTTCCATACACTTTTACTGGCACAAAGTGAGAGGCGGTCGGTTATTATAATCATGGCGGGGCGGCTGCAATAAGTACTGTTTTGCTAATCAAAAGGACAAACACACAATTCGAGCGACGTTCGCCGATTTACACTAAATTTTATTTCATCGCTAAATATTTTTATTGTTAGGTTACCACGCCAGTCTTGTAAAATTTTACGTAGAAAGAGAGGATCTCGGCGAGCTGGTCTGAAAAACTGAAAACATGATATAACAATAATGAAAGCTGTATAATGTGAGTGAAAAAAGTGGAAACATTGACCTGCGGAGTATAGACTTAATTGCAAAGATAATGCAATAGACCAGCGGTTCCCAACCCATGGGCCTCGGGCAGCGTGGTACTGGGCCGTGAACGCTGGTCGAGAGTCTAATCCAAGATAAATATTATCGGAGCTTCAGGGGTCCAGATGGGAACAATCGAGTATATAAGTGGCTATTTGTGTTTGTGTGTTTACCTATAGTTTTTAGTTGTACATTTATAATTAGTGGACCTCCAATTTTTTTACAAAAATTAGTAGTCCGCACAACTAAAAAGGTTGGGAACCGCTGCAATAGACTATCTCTCGAATACACCAGACTTAAAAAGGGCATTTTTGCATTGTTTAGTATGAGCGCGTTTATGATACGGAAACTTCATCGTCAAAGCTATAGGTACAATAATAAGAAGTATTAGAAATACCTTGTATTTTTGGTGTCCGTCTTGTGACTTCATGTGTTGTTAACACGACGCGTTTCAGCAACGAGTTGCCATCTTCAGGTGTGGTTAATTTTTTATATTATAAAACACACACACATTGAGTATTCGTAACACTTTATAATATTATGATGCTAAGCACTTGTCTATTATGTTGTGAATTGTGAAGCACTGATTTAAATTTCGAAATTTTATGATTTATATAGTAGGTAGATGAAATGGAAGTGTGAGTGTGTATGTTGTATGTATGTGGACGATTAATGAGTATTGGGTGTTTGTGTGTTAATTATTGTGTCGTATATTATGTTCAATTTTAACGTTAGTTTGTCATTAAGAATGTTGGTATTGTTGAATTTTGTAGCTTTATATATTTCATATTCCTTGAGGGTGTCCATGTGTTTACCTTTACTGCAAATATGTAGTGGAACAAAATTTGTCTCAAAATCGTGAAATTAACCACACCTGAAGATGGCAACTCGTTGCTGAAACGCGTCGTGTTATCAACACATGATGTCACAAGACGGACACCAAAAATACAAGGTATTTCTAATACTTCTTATTATTCATATAGTACCTTGGAGACCTAACACTCTAAAAATGTATCACTATAGGTACAGCTGCAAAATTTTCAATAATACATTTACAGAAAATCACAAAAATCTTTTACAAAGGACCATTACTAACGAGAAAACCCTACAAATGTTGTTAAAAATAAGTAGTTATTCCAACAAATTAAAAAATACAGGTAGTCCCTTTACTTTCACCACCTGTTAATATTAGTAGGTAAATAAAATAACCCTTCAATTTGATTTATGTCTATATATCAATTACATTCTACTTAATTCAAGAACCACCCTCCCCAAACACAGACCCTCCGCAAAAATATGGTTTAAACTTTAAGTACTTAAAAAAAACGAAAATAAATTTTCATTCCGACGACAAAAAAACCCATAAAACAAACCCTTATTGTGAAAAATCAGGGAGAAAACAATAACATACGATTGAAGTTATCGGGTCATGTTGTATTTGAGGCTTAATATTTGTAATTCAAGAGATGCTGAACGTAACACCCTATCGCTCAAGTTTGCACAGATCTTTACACATGTACTATATAGATAGATGCCAATATACAAATGTATATAAAATGCAAATAGTGAAGAAAATGTCCAGACAATTGTTTAAATGTCATGCATATAGCATATTAAGCAGATGTGTTCATTTTTAACGCGTATATCTTCTCCATGTAATTAGAGGTAGAGGTGTATGTATTCTGCATAATATGTATGTGTAGTGGATTCAATGGCTCGTACGATCGTTTCTTTATACACGTAGTATAATATTTACCTATGTAGTTGAATACCGCATGTACCATGTAATGCCAGATCACAAATTATGAATGTCTCGATCAGGGCTATCGGCTAGCATATAAAGTGCAGTCGATGAGATGGAAAAAGTTCCATTATTCAAAAAACAGAAAACTTCAGTATACTTCTGAAATAAGGTGCCGCGTACGCTTTTTTGGTTTTACACTAATCAAGAAATAGTATCCAATAATGATGCCGCTACAAACGAACATACAAAAGTTCTGAAAACTTATTCTCCCGTCTTACGTCTAGAATCTATAATAATAATAATATCTTTATTGCGTAGCCCAAAAAGAAAAAAAAAAGATGATACAATATGTCATATACAAAGAGAAGTTTACAAAAGATCATTAATACTGTACGGTTCCAATTCTGTTAAATAGGTCTTCAATCGTTTTTTGTGTTTGTTTTTATTTTGTTCACGTTTTATATATTCAGGTAATTTTGAAAATATTTTATATCCAGTATAGAGTGGACATTTTTCATAAAAAGTAGTTGAATGAGGTATCACAATTTCAGTTGGTCTGGTATTATATGAGCTTATTTTCATTATGATTGGAATTGAAGTATCCGGAATCGTTCATTAGTATATAGGTACTTATATAACCCAAAAAAATGGGTATGTCTGTATCGCGAGTACAGACAGATTGAATTTAGCGATATTCATGCCATCGTGACGTAATACCGTTAAATACAAATAATTGTATTTCCGTTCCACCTAATATTTCTAAAATGCCACCCGTGTACCCTACAGTATGAGACATTAGACGTTATTACGTCAAAAACTACGAAAAACTAAATTGACAGAAGTCTCGCTATTTTTGTATTTAGAAATTTACTGACATTAATAATTTTTTTTTAGTGTAAACAATGCCAACGTGAAATTTTTTAATAAATATTATAATGTACCTATTACATTTATATATTTAAAGACTAAGGACCTATTAACCGGAATTTATTTTCCTATAAATACCTATATATGACACAAAAATCTCATGAATAATTAATGAATAATGATTAATCAGAAATCAGAATAAGGTAAAATAAAATCAAATCAACGCTGTTTTAATTTAAAGCACATATTGCACAGGTGTTTTTATAACAACAAGCAATTAAGTCAAATGTTTTACAATGCGTCTTGATTTAACAATAAAAAGTATGAACTGAAGTTGGATGATAAATAGGGTATAAATACATGAAAATTGTTTTCTCTTCATATTAATAGATAGATAGATAGATTTATTAAAATCATAGATGGGCAAGCCCACATTGATTACGTCAAACATAAATTACATTAATAACATTTAAAGTTAATATTAAAAAATTCCTTGTTGGAGTATAAACAGTTTCTTATACAAATTTGTTTTATGTTTTTTTTGAAATCTCTTAATCCTAATTTCCTTATTTCTAGAGGTAACGCATTATAAAATTTATAACTGATGCACAAATAACTTCTACCGGCTAAGTCCAATCGCACCTTCGGTATGCATGTGTTTTCCCGATTTCTAGTATAGTAATCATGTTGATCTGAATGCATGTCTAAGGTATTGCTTTTCGCAAATATTAAACAAGTATACACAAAAAGGGAGTAGAGAGACATTACATTAAGTTGAACAAATAACTTTCTACAAGAGTCGTTCCAATTTGATTTTGTGATTGTTCTTATTGCACGCTTTTGGAGTTTGAATAGAGCAGTAAATTCTGAACAAAAAGACACGTCAATTAGGTACTTTATTCTGATTTCAAATAAGCTCGAAAATAAGTTTTGAAATATGTATTATGCCCCGCCCGCTAAAAAGCATTTTTGCACGTGACGTCACGCTGATACTAAAAACCAAAAAAACACTGTTGAAAAATTCTGTTTTGTACCTATGTAAACAATTTAAACTATATCTCAATGGAAACGGACACTCGACATATACTTTGACGTCACACACTGTTTTTGATTTTTAGTAATTTATTCATATTTCAATAAATTATTGCATTTCAACGAATCATTCAATGTTTCTCAGATTTTAAAGTTGTAGATATACAAAATAAAAATGAGAGAAAAAAATGCATGCATATTGCATATACCCTATTATGAGGAACGTACTAGGGAATTGCATACAAAAATTGCTGAAAAAAGTATTTGAAAATTGAAATATTTTAAGACAATTAAAAAAATGTGTGAGTTCAGTTAGTGCTCTCATAGTATGTGTGTGAGTGTGTGTGTAGTTTCCATACGCACAGGCTTTGCTAATTACGTATATATCCGTTCGGTATTTCGACACATCAGTTTCTGAAATTACTGTTGTATAAAATTTTTGGGGAAGGGGGGTTGAGGGGCCAGCTTAGATTTTTACACATCAAAAGTTGTAATTTAATGTAGGTAGTGTAGTGTATTATTTAAATGTAGTACAAGATATGTATTCAGCAAATTCAAGTGACATACACTATACTTATATTGTTATACATATAATTTTTATTCTTGTAAACCGCTTACAGCAGACAGGAGCGAGCTGTCTGGAGAAATTTGCAGAAAGGCTGGTTTGGTTTGGACCGGTCACCGGACAGGGGGGCCGCTCTTGATATGATTTGGATAGGCCCGTTTTAAAAATATATTTTAGTTGTCTTTTTTGTTGTTTAAATACTATTGAGTTTTGATTACATTATATTCTTCAGAGGGAAATTAAATTTTCATAGTTGATTGTACCTCTTTATGATAACAGAACATAGGTACATGGTTTTGTTTGATCAGCGCTCAAACCCAGCTCTAGTTTAAACTGTCATAAAAACACCTGTGCAATACTCCTTGCATATCAAGTAATTAATTATTACAAATAAATTATTCAATTACTTACTAATAATTCAGGAATGTTTTTAAATGTAATTTTACTTGAAGAAACTCAATTTTATTTCTTAACACTTTTAATGCAATAATAAGAAATGAACTCACTTATAAAAATGAGTGCATTTCATATTATTGTATTAGCAAATACCGGTGAAAAAAAATTAAATCTTTGAGGTAACATAGATATATACAAACTTGATAAGTATATATTAATTAGCATAAATTCGGCGACGGTTAATCTAAGGTTCCTGTTAGTGATGTGCCGGATATCCGTATCCGATCCGTATCCGCGGATATCCGAGGGAAAAGAAAGATCCGTATCCGTTAGTTTTTTGGCGGATCTTTTACGGATCTTTTACCTTATCAATTTTCAATTCATAGATAAAATTTTATATATATAGGTAATTAGGTAATAATGAAAAACAGTTAAATTCCATTCAGATTATTTTTTATTTTTTAATATCGTGGTCAATAACTTTTTCCCATAACAGATAGTCTCTTTCCAAAGGTCGATGTGCAATATTTAGTATTTACCGCCGCGTACTCTAAGAAAGTTAAGATCCGTATCCGTATTCGCGGATCTTGAGACCAAATATCCGTATTCAGATCCGTATCCGCGGATTTACATTTTTAACGATCCGGCACATCACTAGACTTCCTGTCAAAAGAGACATCAACGCGAGCGAAGCCGCCGGCAAAGGCTAGTAACAAATAAGTTAGCGTAATGATATAGGTATAGCCTGTTTTCTATTACAGGATATATTTTATCTAAGTATATTCAAAATATCATTGAAATCCGTTGAAAGGCAAACGAAGCTTCATTATTATATACAGGGTGGCGCATCTTAAACAATGCAGTGAAATATCTCGTAAACGGTACAAACCATAAAAAAATGTTTTATACAAAAGTTATAGAGTGTCAAGGGGGACAAAAGACTGTGATATCATATTTAACATACGTGGTGCTGTGAAGGTCAGGCGAAGGTTAGCTTCGATTTTTTAATTGTAACAGTGCATTTATATCCCAGAATACGATACAGTATTTAATAGTGAACAGTAAATTATTAAGGTACATATGAGCTAAAGTTATTAAATATTGAGATATTTACAAATTAAATTGCAAATTTAATTTTTCAATTCGGTTCTTTTATGAATTGAATTCAAGCCAAGAAGACCGGTGCGTAATATCATGGCTATCTGCTATGCCATAATTTATCTACTTAATTGTCGTTTATTTTGACTGTTATTTAATTTGTAAATATCTCAATATTTATTAACTTTATCTCATAAGTACCTTAATAATTTATTGTTCACTATTAAATACTGTATCGTATTCTGGAATAAAAATGCACTGTTACAATTAAAAAATCGATGCTGACCTTCACCTTACCTTCACAGCACCACTTATGTTAAATCTGATATCATAGTCTTCTGTCCCCCTTGACACTATAACTTTTGTACAAAACATTTTTTTATGGTTTGTACCGTTTACGAGATATTTCACTACATTGTTTAAGATGTGCCACCCTGTACAGATTCTCAGGGGGAAGTAGGATCAGATGAATCAGTTAACACCTTTTTATTATTTTACGCAACGTTTCGCAATATTTGATTGCTTCATCAGGCGAACTATAATAATGAACATTCAAATTATGGCCAGTGCAATACTACGAAAGCAGTTTTTATCGAATATACCAGGATCTGAAAATTTATTATTCATTATTATATTAGTAAGGATTTGAGAATGGAATAGTTTTTGTATTTAAACTGTACAGGTATCCTATGTATGGTAAGTATAATATATAGGTGTTAACTGGAATGTATTATAGCCTCTAGTCAAATACATTTTATACTAATGCTAATTTATTTATAGAAACCAAGACAGTTTTTAAAGAATATATTTTTGATATGGGAAAGTTACATAACGTTGATTAGGCAAAAAAAGTAAATACTCGAATTATCTAGGTACGCCCGGACAATAAAGGTTTTATGTCGCAAATAATTCCCATAGAGCTGGATTTTTCACAGAATATGGTAGAACACCTTTAGACATTTATTTTTCAACAAAAGTCCCCGGTTATCCCCCATGTGCTTCCCCCGCCACTCCCTCTTGAATATAATTTTGCAAGCCTTTCGGAAGCCTATTTCGAAATATCTCAGAAACGGTCGACTTACGCGATTCTTTCATTATGTAATATTTTAAATAGGATTACATTTTCTACAATTTTCACTCCTACACAATTTCTGTGGTGAAAATAGTAAGCGCGCTACAGCTTTTTGAAAATCACGCGCTTTTTATAGCCTTGGAAACCAATTGTTAAAACGTAATGTCCTTTTCAATAGCTTTATTTATTGTAATTCGCTAAAATTAACCGAATATCGTTAATGTTATTATTAGTCACAATTTTTTCAATTTCAAGAATATCACACACAATTCAAAAATATGTAAGTTTCACATATTATAAACTTTGAGCCTGGAATTTGGCTAATCATTCTTTTTCCAGATTTAGATACTGCCTCGAAAGTATTCTATGAAGATATATCAGTTCAAAACTCAAAATGTATTTATGATTAGGAAGAAAAAAATATTTTGTTGTTGCTAAAGTTTTCCGACAATCAGTGTAAGTAATCGATTTCATAAACCCGACCAGTGAGAGAAATAGAACAGAAAATAATAATTGTGTGACCGTTCGACGCAGAAAATATTGTCCATGCGTTGTAAGAGCGTCGCTATTTCCACCAACTTGTCGCCAACATTTTAACCTTTTGTAAAGAAGTCCATAGACAGTCAAGCGCGCTTATAGCAATAATTCTGAACTGCACAAGGATGATTGACCGGTGTCGTTTTCCACAGCCAGTGCAAGCATTTTTCGCAGTTTTTATTTCATATTTGTACCTCGAAGAAGACTAATACTGATTGTATAATACTTAATAATGATTACCTTCTTGGAAGCAACAAAAAAAGGGATTGGATTAAATAATGGCTTAAAGAACCTTCTATACAGTAGCTATAAATATTATCGTCTATAGGTCAATAAAATCACGTAAAAATTGTTGGGTTTTTAATGCATAGACAAGTTTTGACAGTAAGGACCGTTAAAATACGAGAAAATTAAATCAGCAGCTATAGATATACAAACAGTGAAACAAACAAAGATATCAAAGACAGAGACAGCAAACACAGTGCTTTAGAAAATTTCGATTTTTCGGAAATAGGGGTTTGGCGTTATGGACGTCTCGATCGTATTTTTGAAGCTTGGAGGCTCGGATGGACAGTAAATGGAAGACAAAGAATCTACAGTTCCCTATAAGGCGAATTTTTTGAAAAAGTTATACCTACATGTGAAAGATTACGTAGTTTATTTTTTTGAAGTTGTAAGTTTTTTCAGGATTTTTTTTCAATATTTCGCCTGAGGGATCTGTAGTGTGATTTACCCGAGCCCTTTAGCTTTAAAAATAGCGTCGAGAGAGCCATAATCGGTTTTAGGCGAGGGGAAAGGATTTAAGATGAATAGTGCAGGGGGTATCGAATGCTCTTAAACTAAGCGTTTTTATACAAGCAATACCACACACTTTAAGCAAGCTTACAAGTCTTAGGTCTAACGACTAAATATCAAATATTATTAAATGAATGCATAATGACTGCAAACAGTATATGAACACCTGTTGTAAGAACAATGACTTAACACAATGCTGTAATCAGGAAAAATTCATCTTGTCTTGGTTGATTAAAAATGGATACTTCATCGCTATATCACCTGTTTGTGTTTACTTTACATGTTGAGATGTTCTGTAGTCTAGTAGTGGTGTTTGAATATCGACTCTCGCATGTAGTAGTTTTTCAGTGACAGAATGCTTTAAAGGGAGAAAGTCAGTCGTTTGAAAATGTGTCACTGTGTGAGTAATTGTCAACTCAGTCCGCCGCGATAGTGGAAAGTTTAGGGTTAGAATCCCTACGGTGACGTAGGTTTGAATTAATGAATTTTTCCTGATTACAGCATTGTGTTAAGTCATTGTTCTTACAATAGGTGTTCATATGCTGTTTGCAGTCATTATGCATTCATTTAATTGTGTATTTACTCACGACGTCCGAGTTAAAATTTGTATTTATCAAATATTATATTTATATACCCAATTCCAAACCCATACCTGCACCATCACGATAGTTACAGTGTGAAACATGAGTGTCTATGAACCCTTAACTGATTTGACATTTGATTGATTTTATCATTATAGCCTATGCCCTATACAGTATACAATAGACATTTGCAATTACTGAAATCAAAAACGCAAAAAAGCTTACCGGTCGCATATTCTCATAGCACAGGCTGCAGTTTGGTATTATGCCAGTTTACGCGCAATTGATCACAAAAAATAATTATAATAGATGAACTTTAAAATGAAAGGTTTTCTGTCATACTTCGTAACAAACCATTAAACTAAATTCCTATAATAATAAATGACAAGTTATCCAATCGAGACATTTGGTTGTTGACTGTTGCTATCTCTCTTGAGTCAGGTTTTTTCAAACATATTATAATTATTATTAAATGTGAAAGAACTAATATTTACATAATACCTATAACAGCATTCTAGACTTAACAAAAAAATAAATTTAGCAGTAATTGTGTTAATAAAAGTATAGCTATTAGGTACTATAATTATTAATAGAAATAGCTACAAGAAATATGTGTATTTTCAAACAATAAAATAAAACTGTGATGAAGTAGGTAATTTTGAAAAGTAAAAATCTGAAATCTGAGTGATTATTTCAGGGTCATTAGTTCCCAACTCTGACCGCTGTGTTATTTTCTATATGGTCAATATTAAATGTTGGCGGTGGGGATTGGCCAATTTCGAATAGGTCAGGGCAGCACTGAACTTACATACGCCACAGATTGACCATAAAACAAAGCTCAATTTTATTATTAAACACAAATTCACGTACATTAGAAATGACAGAGAACTTAAATACGTAAATAATATTCGTTTCAAATTTATGAGCGCAAATTCTTTCATTGAGAATTATTAGTAGGTACCTACTTAAAATAAAATAATACAACAGAAACAGTCGAAATGTACTCTCAAATTTAAATCCAAGTTTAGTAATAATTGATGAAATAATTTGTCATTCATTGAAGTCAAATGCGCCGGATAGAGGAGGCATTATAACGAGAAAATCGTCTATTTCTCTCTCTGACATACTTCCGCCCTTGTATTTATTTATAGCGTTTCTATTGGTTACGCACGTAGACTTACTTCCGTTTCATCTGGCATTTTAGTCCTTAAAATATCGGCGAGCCAGCGCCGCCTAAGAAGTTTTACTTCAAAAATTTAGTTTGAACAAAAACAAAAAAAATTTTTTAAGAAATAATTTCGGTGTTTCAATAATTCATTCAAATAATAGTAATTTATGCAACTAGTCGCTTAAGTGGACGGATTAATTATATGACAGTCGCGATTTTGCGATACGAGCCTAACACTGAAAATATTGTATGTAACACGTGTCTAAAGTGACGAATCTGACAGTCGCGATTTTACAATACTCCCATAAGGTTATGTTGCATTTATACCAGAACGAGTGTGTGTTTACGACTGTGTGTTTATAGGCTATGTTTTATTCAACTTTTCAAATTAATTTTTGAGTTAACTAATTGATTAAATTTTTATTGGTTCTCCACTACTAACAAAACGTGAAATTCCTTTTCATTTTAGCATATTGGCGGAATCTTACTAACACCAACCCGACTTCGTTTCGCAAGGGAAGAGATTCTCGCGGGAGGATAATAAATCATAAATTCTTATCTGTGGAACTACTGAACCGGTTCTAAAAGTTCTTTCACTAATAGAAAGCTACACTCCCAGAGTGATATAGACTATATTTTATTTTGATAAATTTCTCGCTTGGGGAATAATTCCCGTGGGATAGTAACAAAACGTAACTATGAAATTCTTTTGCAATTTAGCGTATAGGCGGAATCCTACTAATATTATAAACACCACCAGCCCGATTTTGCTTCGCAGGGGGAGAATTTCTCGCGGGGGTGATAATAAATCATAAAACAAAATAAACGTGGGCGAAGCCACGGGTAGCGGCTATTTTTAAATAAACTTATTCTGTACCACACTACTAAAAACTTCCCACAAAGCGAGGTGGTTATATAGCTGGCGCCCCTAGCGGTCAAGTTTAGCAGTGCCCATTCTCATTGTAGTACAATGGACAGCCAGCTGTCGTGTACCTAAACATTTCACAGTCGTAGCAAAAAGTCAATGTAAATGTTTAGTCAAACTGTTTAACGATGACATTTGCTTATATAATATCAACAGTCAACAGAAGATACTAGTAACCTACTCATCTACTGTCTAGTTTCTATTACACGTAAATATCTAGGTAACTTGATTAATGTTAGCGCGGAGTGCCTTACCAATAGTTACCGGTTATCCACGCGTTAAAATATCACCGGACTGACAGCACATGCAATCAATAGATCAAACAAGCCGTTGTAATATGAGAAATCAAAACATACCTAAGCTAAGCCATCGACATTAAACGATTCATTGTACTTTTTTAAGACCTCCAACAGGCAACAGCTAGGGTTATATTTTGGATCTAGCATCCATTCATGTTTTCAATTTATTATTTTTTAATAATAAATTGAAAATCCAATTAATACTTTTACCAGTTCTCGAATTAGAACTTGAGAACTGGGGCTTGTAATAGGGTAGTCATGGAAATGCCATAATATAAACAACGGCATTGCTACACGCTCGGCTATTCTCAAGCCCCTAGGCCTAGACGATTCATGATATTTTATGCGCTCTTTGATTTCACATGCATTTTCCTATACGCAATCATATTAAATTTTTAAAAATACTTATATTTTCCCAAAAAGTTAAAAAATATTCAAAGCATTTTGTGCAGGTACTTATTAAATTGTGCGTGTCGCTTCAAGTTCGCTGCAAAACTTGACTGTGTAGGGCGGGCAGTAGATCTTTTTTAAATTCAAGTAATTACTTGAAATTTGTTTTGTAGAATCTTGGGATGGCTTTTTCCACACATAATTTTTTCAAAACGATCAAATAGGTACGCGATACCTAAAAAAAAATATAATGTTTTTTTTTTATTTTTTTTTTTTTTTGTATTTTTTAAATTATGATACATTGATAGTAGGAGAGCCGACCGTGTGAACTCCCGGTATAAAGTAATACTTTCCTACTAAAGTATCATAATTTAAAAATTACAAAAAAAAATTTAAAAAAATACAAAAAAACATTTTATTTTTTTTAGGTATCGCGTACCCATTTGATCGTTTTGAAAAAATTATGTGTGGTAAAAAGCCATCCCAAGATTTTACAAAAAAAATTTCGTAGCCGTTCCAGAGCTTTAAAGGGGTTAAAAAAATTCCAGAAATATTCATGAATTTTTTTTTTCATGTTCTCGTGACCAGATTCCATTGCTATTTTTTTACTTCCCACCTCTGCTATGGTAGGGAAGTAATGGATTTAGTCCGAAAAAAATATTTCGAGATTTTAACAGATCTTCACGTTTTGAGACCCTAGCAATCGTTTAAGATCATTTTCTGACTGATGTCTGTATGCGTGTGTGTATGTGTGGGTGTGTGTGTGTGGTCAATATTTCGCCTTCGATATCGTAAAAACGGAACAACATACGGCCATGCCGATTGTTCTATTGTGTCTATCAGCCTTTAACTTAGATCTGATTAGATTTTGAGTCAAATCGGTTCAGTGGATCCTGAAATATTAAAAAAAAACGTTCACAATGTCACGTATTAACGTAGGTTAAAAAAATATAAATGAATTCTAGATGTTATAATATGAAAAAAATGTAAATATTTTTTTTCTCTAAAATGTATAGTTTTCGAGAAAAAAAATTCGACTGATGACCAGTCCTATACTTCCCACCTAGTAAATATTTGCAAAAAATAAACTCTTTTTTTTATTCTTTGACTAGGCCCAAATAACCTTAGCTGTTGGTGGTCTTTAAAACACAATTTAATTTTTATTCTTTCAAAAAAAGCATGGCCCTCTTTTTTGTTTGGTGATCTACTGATGGCTAGCTTAATATAGCAAAAATCATGGTTGCCTTGATTTACGTACAATTTTCTTTTTTTAGTAAAATATTTTTTTTCTCGAAAACTATACATTTTAGAGAAAAAAAATATTTACATTTTTTTCATATTATAACATCTAGAATTCATTTATATTTTTTTTACTTCCCACCTCTACTATGGTAGGGAAGTAATGGATTTAGTCCGAAAAAAATATTTCCAGATTTTAACAGATTTTCACGTTTTGAGACCCTAGTAATCGTTTAAGATCATTTTCTGACTGATGTCTGTATGTGTGTGTGTGTGTGTGTATGTGTGTGTATGTGGTCAATTTTTCGCCTTCGATATCTTAAGAACGGAACAACATACGGGCATGCCGATTGCTCTATTGTGTTTATCAGCCTTTAACTTAGATCTGATTAGATTTGGAGTCAAATCGGTTCAGTGGATCCTAAGATATTCAAAAAAATTTTGGAGCATACAAGTAATTCAAGAATTACAAGGCGCGATATTTATGTAGGTATTGTGTGAAAACGGTTTTACCGAACATAGGGAAAATAACACTAAGAAGATCAATTTTGTAGTAGGCTATGGCCATAAGACCTAATGTAAATATGTATTGGATTACATAGAAAAAATAGTGCAGTGATTTTTTTAAACAATTTTCCATAGCAACGGTTGACTATTAAGCGAAACTCGGAACCTGCTAAATAAAAAAAGTCATGAGGTGTCGTAAGATACCCGACAGAAGCTATGTTTCTTACGCATTGTATATAAAACCGAATTTATCAAAGATATAAACAATACAATTAAAAAGTTATTATTTGACTGCCATTTTGAAATCTGACGCCATTTTATTTTTTTGCGTCTTATTAAACTCTCATATATCAATTTTCAAAAGGATCGGATAATTTTTACAAAGAAGTATATACCTATGGCCACCATTTTAAAATATGACGTCATTTTATTTTTTTGCTTTCTATAAAACTCGTCAATATCTATTTTCAAAAAGATCGGATAATTTTTACACAAAAAGTACATATTGCCGCCATTTTGAAATCTGACGTCATTTTATTTTTTTGTGTCCTATAAAACTCGTAAATATCAATTTTCAAAAGGATCGGATAATTTTTACAAAAAACTATATATAATGGCCGCCATTTTGAAATCTGACGTCATTTTATTTTTTTGTGTCCTATGAAACTCTCAAATATCAATTTTCAAAAGGATCTGATAATTCTTACAAAAAAGTACATATGGCCGCCATTTTGAAATCTGGCACCATTTAATTTTTTTGTGTCCTATGAAACTCTCAAATATCAATTTTGAAAAGGATCGGATAATTTTTACAAAAAAGTACATATGGCCGCCATTTTGAAAAATCTGACATCATTTTATTTTTTTGTGTCCTATGAAACTCTCAAATATCAATTTTCAAAAGGATCGGATGATTTTTACAACAGAGTACATGTGGCCGCCATTTTGAAAAATCTGACGTCATTTTATTTTTTGGTGTCCTATGAAACTCTCAAATATCAATTTTCGAAAGGATCGGATAATTTTTACAAAACAGTTCATATGGCCGCCATTTTGAAATCTGACGCCATTTTATTTTTTTGTGTCCTATAAAACTCTCAAATATTAATTTTCAAAAGGATCGGATAATTTTTACAAAAGTGACGTTACATTACTTCGTGACGCGACGTTTCACTTTTTATTATTTAGGTCCCCATCTGAAACGTGCGTTAAGAAGCATAGCTTCAAATAAAAATAGGTAAAAAAACTTTTAAGTTAAACGGTTTTATAATAATAATGTTTTAAAAAGAAAAAAATAATATTTAATTTAGGTTCATAAGTATAAAAGCGTGGGTCGTAAACTCTGTGATAATTTATTACAGTCACGACCCACGCTTTTATACTTATGAACCTAAATTAAATTTTATTTTTTTCTTTTTAGTACATTTATAAAACCGTTTAACTTAAAAGTTTTTTAACTATTTTTATTTTTAATTTTTTAGTGTGCTTTATTTTCTTAGTCTGATTTTATAACATTTATCCGATCCACTGAAACGTTACAGGAGAAAGACCTTTTGCCTGTGAAAATTCATAATATTGTGTGCAAAATTTCAACTCAATCGGATCACGGGAAGTGGGTGAAAATTCAAAAGTACGATTAACACCCGGACGAAAGCCGGGCCGGTCAGCTAGTTACCATAAATTGTATTGTCACCGGAGCTACACATGTGTGCAAAATTTCAACTCAATCGGATCATAGGAAGTGGGTGAAAATTCAAATGTACGATTTGCACCCGGACGAAAGCCGGGCCGGTCAGCTAGTTACCATAATATTGTATTGTCACCGGAGCTACACATGTGTGCAAAATTTCAACTCAATCGGATCATAGGAAGTGGGTGAAAATTCAAAAGTACGATTTACACACGGACGAAAGCCGGGCCGGTCAGCTAGTTACCATAATATTGTATTGTCACCGGAGCTACACATGTGTGCAAAATTTCAACTCAATCGGATCACGGGAAGTGGGTGAAAATTCAAAAGTACGATTTACACCCGGACGAAAGCCGGGCCGGTCAGCTACTTACCATAATATTGTATTGTCACCGGAGCTACACATGTGTACAAAATTTCAACTCAATCGGATCACGGGAAGTCGGTGAAAATTCAAAAGTACGATTTACACCCGGACGAAAGCCGGGGTATGAACGTCGAGAAATTTTGGTCCGATCCATAGGTCTCGCCATCCGATGGACGTCAATAATTAGTTACACGTCATTTTAACTCAGTAGGCCAGGGTTTTTAAACTTAAATTCAAACATCAGCAGTCAAAAAATTGAATAACTATATTAAAATAATGCAATATAAGACAGAGCATACGCTATCTTCCAATATCCATATTACACTGTGCAACAGACAAGGACAACCGAAACAAGTTCGCGATTTATTAGATAAAGTCGCATTTATTTCGTTTAATAATCATATAAATCTGTATAAAAAAACTGTTTTGACACAATATTATACATGAAATCTATCTAAAATTTTCTGCTCTTTCGTTTAAGACAGGTTTCGAATCGATCTGACTTAAATTGAGCAAACTATAAGCAAAAAACACCGTTTTTTCTAATTTGCTCCCCTCTGGGGCCAAAATTCAAAAATCGGGCGACGTTAGGATCAAATAGACCCCGAGAGGAATCGAACAAAAAAAAGTTTTTGAAAATCGGTTCATCCGTTTGGGCTGTACGCGTGACACAAAATAGCGTGACAGATTCACAGATTCACAGATTCACAGATTCACAGATTCACAGATTCACAGATTCACAGACAAAGCGAGTGTATATAGGCGCTTCT